>OY757924.1:43096389-43113889 GCA_963585895.1 Sepioteuthis lessoniana
AAACCAAGTAATGACCATGAAATTTATTACATGATGAAGATCGTGGAAAAACACTAAAACTAATCACAGCAATAGTTCCTCTGAATCTCATCAATGTGAAAAAGTCTTCATAACGTAGTGGGTATTGCTTAGGAATGAAACTTAATGTCAGGTCGCTCATAGCGCTACGGGCACTATGTTATCTTGTACTGCTTGTTTCTTAGTCGGGTAATCGGTGACCAAACCGGTACCCTAACCAAGTTATATGGTGAAAAGGGTGGCTAGATACTGAGTAGGACAAAAAGCAAAAACTGTCAAAGGCCGGAGGAAGAAACTTCCTAGAATGCGATTTCGAAATCAAATTGCGCTATTACGATTATTTTCAGCCTATCACCCGTGGGATATCAATGATTTCATTATCCTCTCGGCTACGTTTTTAGTAGCTCTTCTTGTGTCCTTATAATCGGATGGCTTTGGCATTGAATAACCCAATGAGGTTCATATGCCATAAAAACAAACCAATACAAGCCAAACTTCATAATTCATGTTTTTTCTTCCTAAAGTATCTTAGGTCCGTCGATTGATATTTTTATAAACTTGAAAGAATTTTCTGTTTTATTTGTAAGGATAAATTTTTTCATCAGTAAGGGACTATTGCTTGCTACTAATAGTAAGAATTATTACCTAGCTAACTACTGAATATCACTTTGTTCCTTGTTTAAATTTACCCAAATTCCTCTCGCGTAAAAGTAATTTAAACGTAAACGTAAACGCCTTCAGTCAGGAGTCACGTGATGGGTATCGCCATGGGATAAGAAATCAGCAACCCAATCTCAGATCAAAAACTCTACTGTTGGCTTTCTCTACATGGCAAAATCCTTTGAAAAGGTATGGATCCATTTGTTGTCCCAACAGTTATTGATAAGTAACAGTGTTGACTAGTTTCCTTAATATTAGAAAGGTAACTTGTCTACGAGACGGAAATCTTTGAATTCAACCTTGCGTCACAACCTGATTGGAGCACAGTGACTGAATAAATACATATTTATCTCCAAACAAATATACAGGTTATTTGGCGACAAGATTTTTACTTGGTATATATCTTTTATAAAATACTTAGGTCAGAATTTTCATTTCAGATCCGTGATCTAGGAAACAGTGTTAACATTTGAATTCCTGGTTTAACAAAGATAAAACTAAGATTATTGAATCATGCAGTTATGTATAACCTTAAGAAAATTCAACACTTTTTTCAATATTATGATCATTCAGTCGGCTGTGTCAGCAGATTAAAACGGTTGCTTCTCTGCAGAGGAGTAGGCCCCCCACCGATGAGTATCCTATTATGACATTTAACAATATGGTGGTTAGCAACACTGGAGCTTTGGAAAGCGCGCAGTACCCCTTCATTGCCATCGCTCCCAGGCACACTCTGGCCCGGAATGGTAGCACCTGATAGTGGTCCTATCTATGTGTCAAATAGAAATAAAATGCTTACTTATGCTGAACTGAATCACTTGAAATAGAAGTGTTTTGATATTTAAACTGCCTACTTATGCTAAACGGACTAGCTTGCAATAGAAATGTTATGAAAAGTAAACTACATACTTATGCTAAACAGAATTGTTTGAAATGGAACTCTTTTTAAGCTAAACAAATTCGTTTGAAATAGAACAGTTTTTGACATTGAAAAACTACTTCTGCTAAACTGAATTGTTTGAAATTGAAATGGTTTGGCATTTAACTGTGTGTAAACAAATTCTGTTCTTATTCTAAACTGAATTGGTTGAATTAAAACTGTTTGACGAAATAGAAATGTATTTGACAAACTGTGTACTCTTGCAAAACTAATTTATTTGAAATCGAACTTTTTTATTCGTATAAAAATGGATACGGCACTAAATAAGCTAAAAAGGTTGATATGCCATAAAATCCCAAAAACCAACCAACCAATCAATGAATATTATGAGCAATAGCAAAAGAGATAAATGATTTTTTAAAAATGTGATGTACGTTTACGTTTACTCAATTTCACAAACATCTGTGTTGGAAATTGAGTCCATCGTAAAAATTGTAAAATTGAATTGAAAAACCTTTTTTACCAGAATGCAATACGCAAATAACAGTTAAACCTTGCAGCGAATGAAGAAAACACTATTTTTTTCTGAAGTAATATAACGTTGCTAGTTCAGTTCAATGCTCATTGGATATGTGTTACTCTTTATTTTAATCTTTGAATATATATATATATATATATATATATATATATATATATATATATATATATATATATATCAAAGAAGGTAGAGTAACAACTCATTGCATTGGCATTAATAATAGGTTCACTAGCTTTTGTAACTATTAGAGTCCCATCTATGGATCACCTAGAATACGTATTATCATAAGTTATTTGAAAACACTAGAGTTGTGTTCAAATTATTCATACAACAAAAAACTCATAAACAATAGAATTATTAATGTTTAATCGTAATGATATAAACTGGTTAACTGTGTACGAGGAAATGATTGATATTTAACAGAATTATCAGTTATAGGTAGGAATAGTTTTAACCGTACAACTATGTGAAAACAAATGGACTCTAACTCTGTTTATGTTACATGCAAATTATTCTCTGATATATATATATATATATATATATATATATATATATATATATATATAATTTTAAAAATAAAAATAAAAATTTATAATCCTAATGTGAGCGGTTTTGTTTTTTCTTAAAGAAATATATATATATATATATATATATATATATATATATATATTCAATCCCAGGTAAAGTCACACCCAAAACTTCAGAATGGTATTAGATAACTCATTACTAAACACTGAGCATTCGAAGGTACGAGTCAACGGTAAGTGCAGCAATGAGGGAATGGAGTAGCTCACTCAACTGCAGCATGTTCTTGTATCTATTGAAAACCGTGGCTTCGGGTCGCCGTATCCTATGATCAGCCAACACACACACACACACACACACACACACACACACACACACATATATATATATATATATATATATATATATATACCATGATTTGTTGATTCGGCATCGCTTATGTGTCGCATGAACCAGTCGCCCAGTGGTAGAGTATCGGCGTGTGCATACTGTGGTTGTTGGTTCGATCTCCAGTAGTGGAGATCACGGTGTGCACTCCTGATGAGACCTAATAAGGTCGAAACAGCTGTTCAGTGCTCCGTATGTCGCATGTAGGGGTTCGCCGGATTTTCTTATCATAGACATTTCTAACATAATCTCTATATATTAATGGGAGCACGCGCTCGTGCGTGTATACTCTCAAGCTTTCATAGTTTAAAAGTTACATATGATGATGGTTTTCGGAGATTTTTTACCAATGAAATTCAAGTCTTGCAACGCAGATTCAAGTCATGAATGTACAGCACGAGGACTACATTAAAAAAATGAACTTTTTTTGGTAAAATTTCATAAAAGTATCATCTTCAACATCTGAACTTAAATCTATTTCCGTGTCATTTGCCATCTGATTGATTCCAAAATTCATTTTCTTGTATCTTTAAAATCAATTAATTAGGAGTTCATTTGTGAGTGTTTCTCATAAACCAAAGTGTATGCTACCTGACAAATTCTGCGTTCTATAAATATGGTTCATGAACTAACTTTATTTTTCTGATAGTTCGTTTGACTATTGAGTGATCTATATGAAAATTGAATTCATGGAATCCAAGCGCACATCAATCTAATATTTGAGATTTCAGACCTTCCACAGTGAATATTTTATATACTTGTCCTTTGACATTTTATCTTTTTTATTCCGTCGCTATCTCTCTCTCTCTCTCTCTCTCTCCCTATCTCTCTCTCTCTCTCTCTCTCTCTCTCTCTCTCTCTCAGTATATATATATATATATATATATATATTGTCATCCACAGTCAGACTGTTTCGCTGTATCACAACTCTTCAGTGATGCTAGACACGTTGGATGCTTAAAGCTGGTATCGAAACCCACCCAACTTTACGTTAGATTTAGTATCATAGCACTCAGCCAACAAGCGTACCATATCAGCTGGGGAATTATTAGGCATTAAGTAGTAGATTTCGTTTGTTTACATTTCATACCTTACCGGATACCAGAGTGCTCAATTCGTTCGAAGATTTTTGCATTAAACCTTGTGAAAGTTATGAACTCAATTACTCTCCTTTAAGCTATGGGTAAATAGTAATACAGACTTGGCTCTTTAACCTGGTTAGGGCAACCGTTCTAGGAGAAGGAAAACTGAATTCACACCTACGATATCCCCGTTTAAAAATGATCTGGCATTGCATTCTGCTCGTGCTGAGAAGTTAGTATATATATATATATATAAATGCACACACATGAACGCGCACACACATACCCAACCACACACACACACACACACACACACACACACACACACACACACACACACACACACATATATATATATATATTAGTATGAAAAAGCATAGAATTCTTATGTCTAATGTATGTTTGTTTACTTCACCGAATCGTGAAAGGCCGCTCCAATTATTGCAGTAATTTACGCAACTAAGATAATGTCAGAAATAATTTTCATGGATTGGTTTATTTCCAATTAGGATTGGGTATTTTGTTATATGTCACATTTTGGGGTAATATTAATGTTACGTGGTCTGGATAAGAGACTTGAAGTAGTTTTCCACATGAAAACCGATAGGCGGTTGATAAGCACATATTTAATGTTGAATTGGTTAATTAATCATTTTCTTTTAAAGCCAGCCATTGATAATTGATATGTCACTAAAGTGACATTTCTGGAGTGCAACTAATTCTTTGTGGGAATCTTATTCCTGTCACTCTTGTTTTCTAGGAGACTGTTTATATTTGACTAATTCCATTACTGTAAAAAAAAAAAAAAATCCCCGGTTCAGTGTCTCTTTTGTCTCCCTCTACCACGTGACATCTACTAGCCAATCAACGCCATTATACCTCCACATCTCGCATGCGTTTGTTTTGATTGGGTTTAGTTTATTTGTTTAATGGTATCTCAACCTTTGTCACTATTGCAGGATTCACCGATCGATAGTAATTTTCTGACGCAGGTGTACAATGCATCTGGATACATTCAACACTAGGGTCATGTTTTCCTTTACGACGTCTCTATCGATATCAAACATAAAACTTTCTTTCACTGTTTATTAATCATAAAAAAGATATTTGGAATTTAGTAGGCGTCTTTATATTGTTGCAATTTGCTCAACAAACATATGCTCACTAATCGTTCCCATGAATTGATTCAGTTCTTCTTCTTCTTCTTCTTCTTCTTCTTCTTGAAAATCTGTTTGGATATCTTCTTTGGCGTCTCCAACTTTTTTTAAAGTATTCTTCGTCTTACACATGTTGTTCTAATTCTCATTCAATATTGTTCAATGTTACTTTTCCTCATCTTTATCTTTGGTTTCTTACATATTTTATTTACATTTAATCCTATTAGTCGACTCTTAGACACGGTTCCATTCCATCTAAAAAAAGAAACGAAAAAAAAAAATCCCTGTTCGTTTGTGTATCTCAACGAACATCAGTATTTCAAGGATAACATTTCACGTCATGTGAGAATAGACTTTTTGTTATTTTATTCTATTTTATTTCATTCAATATATTTTTTTCTTTTGTAAAGTGAAAGCAACACTTTTCCAAAAGTGAGAACCTCCTGCAGAGTTTATAAAATTTTAAAGTAACAAGCATTTCAACAGAAAACAATGAAGCAAAACACGAAAAGAGAGAGAGAGAGAAGGGAGAGGCAGGGTGAGAGACGAAGACATAGAAAGAAAGAAAAAGTAAGAGAAAGAAAGAGAGCAAAACAATTGTTAATAAGAAATAGAGAGAGAGAGAGAGAGAGAGAGTGAGAGAGGGAGAGAGAGACGGGGGAGGTGAAATAAGTAAATGGCAGTTGAATAAAATGATGAAATGATAAAAAAAATGATGACAGTTACATAAGAGGGGGCTTAACGCGCTTCGTTGACATCACAGCGATAATAAAATACTAGTAACATTATTAGTTTCCCTATTTTTTCTTAGTTTCTTTTTTTCATTTTTTGAAATGGTAAAATAACATGACATTTTTCGTGTTATTCTGAGGGTCTTGTCGTCGGATTATCTGTAATAATTTCCCAGGAGTTCAAGAAATTCACATCCAGATCAACTGTAACGATATATATCAAAGTAGTGTTGCATTACGACTTGAACGTGAAACGAAAGAAATAGTCATAAAAAGAAAAGCAGTAACACATTTCCGCCATTTTATCAACCTATCACTTTTGTGTCGCCAAAGTGAAACTATCAAATTAGATTTCTTATCAAATGATTGGGTTTTTTTCTCATATAGTGTCACACGAATCCAAATTTTATTGGCTGTTTCGTTCGTCAGGGTGTTTGTTTTCAGAAAAGCACAGTTATCCTTTGTTAAGAATTGCTGTCTTAGCTCAAGTAACATATCGTGAGGTTTGGGGGTAGGAGGCCAACGTCATTAACTGTAATCTATTAATTTTGAAGGAATATTAGACTTAGCGCAATAATTAACAAGCAATGAATTCCCTATTTGAGATGGAAAATAAGTACAAAAATCAAAAATATCTCCTTGCAATGATGAATTGATAAGCACACACACACACACACACACACACACACACACACACACACACATATATATATATATATATATATATATTTCATCATACAACGTGTGAAAGCATGTGCGATACTCTAGCCTCATCAGCCGTCAACCAGGGTGATAACACAGTTTCGGTAGCTCAAGGCGGTACTGCCACTCCTGGCGCTATCGAGCAGCTTTTGCCACCGGATAGGGTATTTAAAAGAAATATATATCTATGTATACACAAGATCAACTAAAAGCGGACATTACATTAGACGTTCGTTCATCTTCATTTTGGTGCAGTTTGTGATTTAAAAAAGCGTTTACTTACGGCCGTTAGATGTCATAGCAACCGTTTCTTGATTTTGCGTAATTACACGAGAATGGTGGTTACATTTGTATAATATTCGTGTTGAAATCCTTTCTATATCCGTTATCTATTCGATTCGTTTTCTTTCATTTATGCGTTACTGCCCAAAAGCACTCGAGACAAACGTTATATATAATTCTGCTAAAAGATTTTATTTGTTGATCAATGGGCCCTCAAGATGGGTGGTGAGTAAAAAGAAAACTCCTGGTCTAAGTTAGTCCAGGTAGCTATCTGATTACCCTTGGGCCACTAAATTCTTGGCTTGCAAAAAATGTCTCCAGGACGCTGATGGTCAGCAATGGGCTCGTGAATATTGTGGGGGTAAACTTGACTCATAGGCCCATCAATCGATTTACATTCTCCGGCAGGAAAATTACGTTCTTCGCACCAGCACGCCTTGTGGATTCGTGTTCCTCGCAAGCTGTTGAATTTTCTGCCGCAATCACACGTTGTAGCCGGGTACATATCCAGATCGTTACCGTAGGAGCAAGTAAGATGGGTGATATATTCTCCCTCCTCGCTACAGACACCCTGAAGGCATTTTTCTTTCATTGTATTATCCATATTTGTTAAAATTCCTGTCTTTCCAGGATGTCACTCCAACTTTCTGAAGAGTCACTTTGTCTTTCCAAAGAGTCATCTTGCTTTCCAAAGAGTCTTAGTGTTCAAATTTTCATCATACAACGTGTGAAAACACGTGCGATACCCTAGCCTCATCAGCCGCCAACCAGGGTGATAACACAGTTATATATATATATATATATATATATATATGGGTGTATATACATATATCTATATATATATAGAATGGGCTTGTGTGTGGTTACTTATATATATATATATATATATATATATATATATTCTTTTCAATGACTTCTCAGGTTCATCTGGCATACTCGAAGAGATATTCTTTTATGTCTATCTGTTTATAAGCAATAAATATCATCTGAGATCAAGTCATGTACAGTTTAATTTTGTAGGATTGTTGGCTGTCGGGTATTAGCAAAAATACTGCACAAGCATTTGAAAATGTTCTAGAATGCTAAAATTATTCTAATATCCTAAACTACATGTATAGTAAATTGTTAAAATATGAACCTGAACAATAGTAATAACATGAAATCTCCACTGATATTCCCTGTTTGTTGTATGTGGGTGTGGGTGCGAGGGGTATTTTCGTACTGCTTATCTGAAGCAAGGCCTAGTTTCCTACCAATAAGCAACGAGCTACTGCAATGAAAAAACAAAATCTTATTTCGCGTGATAGCAAACAGTGTTTATATATCATGGCAAGTTTTCTAATGTTTAAGCGATACAATCACAGTCATTTGAGTGAGGTTTTGTTTTTTGGTTGTGATGTGATTTACGTGTATTATAAAGGTTGTAAGAGACTGATTTTGTTAATCAGGAGAAGCAAAATAAAAATAAAAATTACATCTGGCATTATAAAACTGATAAGTGATATGACAAAACATTTTAACGGAACAGCATCATATTCTTGTGTCATAAGATATTCCTTATACTAACTCGATTAAATTGGTAATCGTATATATTTTAAATATCAACAAAGTCATTATATATATATATATATATATATATATATATATGAATATATTATGATTTTTTTCCCTTTTACCCAAAGATTTCACTGTTTCTCTTACATTAATCTGTTTTGTAACTCCTTGCACCCCTATATACTTCTTGTACAATAATTTGAGTTTTTCTCTCCCCTCCAACACATTTATATTTAAACAAGAATTTGTTTTACTTCCTTTCATAACACCCCTTTTTCCTTTCTCTTCTGGTTTTGCATATCTTTCCTTATCTCGAGTCGTCGATCCTTTTCCTGTCTAAGGAAACTTGAAATAGTAACAGAAGTAATGACCTGCGTAATTATCTCTGTGATTCTCTCAGCAGTTCTGAATCCTTCAACATCAGAACCCCTCGTTCTTGAGACCATCTGATCAGTTTACACCAGAGATAATCTTTTGTGGCTACTTAATCCGAAGATATGTAGTATCTTTTTCTCCAGACTGCTGGTTAGTTTTTACAGTCACTTTTTTTAGCAGCTCCAACACACTAATTCAAGTTCAGGCCCGGCTGACCGATTACTCAGAAAATTCTCAGAAAGCCACTTCCTTTGTTCTATAAATGGCTCTTAAACTCTGATTTCTACATACGTCTGAAGATGTTTCAACTGAGGACCTGTTAGTTATTACATCATTACTTATATCCGAAAAGATGCCCATATATGTTGCTAATATATGATATCCCGAACTAAGTAGAAATCTCTTTAGACGACCAATTGTTATCACCCAGAAGGGCTCGGCCATGACGCAGTTTACATAGCGCTGTACAGAATAGAACCACTGTAGGAAACATTACAGGAAACTTTGCCTTGACTAGAATGATAGATAGTGCAGTACTGCAAAAATGTGTAAAAGCTAAAGGGTTCAATTAAAGCATATCCTCTATGATCTTATACTTGAGAGCATTGAGAAAATACCAGTCAGCAGACTGGTGGGACTCAGCTAACAAGTAAATAGAAAATGTAAAAGAAGCATGTAATGTAAACAAATTATTAGCTCAGATTTAGCCGGGTCGAACTTTACCACATAAGAACTACATGATAATTAACCAAGCCCAGCAAGCCTCCACATCTGAATCAGAAGAGAAGCAGCTTCATGCTCTCGGAGGCCAGTAAGTTAATTCTTTTGATATCACCTCAGCAATTGCTCCAAGGATAAGAGTCATAGAATCCATTGTTCGAGACCATGAGTTACAGGGAGCTGTTTCAGAAATAACCGTTGCAGGATATACAATGTAGCAAATTATACTGACGGAAGAAAACTCTCAACTTTCTCAAAGACAAAGAAAAGACATACAAGTAACCAAAATTAAGAACTTACATACTTCCCACTCCAGAAAATTGGCACGGATGAAATCCTTCAAACAACTCTCTGCTCAATCGGTTGGGATTGTTGATTAAGATGGCTACAATTTTGCAGAGAACAAAGGATCCACAGCGAGTGTCATTGATATGGCGGTAAACTATGTGATGGTAAGGCTCCAGTATTTAGCTTTAAATAATGTGCAGTGCAACTTCATTGCCATAACGGAATAGTTGTACCTTTAGTGGTCTCAATGATGTGTCAAATAGAAATATTCAATTATTTTCTATATTTTTAGGGCATTTAATTATGTGCAAAGCAATGAATGATTTTGAAGCGATATTTTTTTATTACATTTCAATAGATGAAACGATTTGGCTACGTGCAAACCATTGAATAATTATTGATATTAGTAGGAAGTTAAACCGTAGAAATGCTTGAAAACGAATGGACTTAGACTCGTTTTAAATTGGTACCCACAAATTGTTAGTTGTCAAATAACACACACACACACACATACACACGTATATATATATATATATATATATATATATATATATATATATATATATATATATATATATAACTCTTATTGGTTATATATATATATATATTTTTAAATCTATAACAGAAACAACTTTGAAAAATATACTGAACACATTTTTATCTTTCATTTTTTCTTAACTTGTTGGCACTCTGAGAGGTTAAAACTTTGTAAATCTGTAAATGACTTGCTCAAAAAGTGATTTCACGTTCATTTTTCTGAATAGCACCTATGAACTAAATGCTGATTTTAAAGCCATGCATGTCATCCTTATTTGCATTATATTTTACGTCATTTCCTATCTCTTTTGCCGTATTTTTAGCAAAGTTAAATTTAGTAACTATTGAACGCACTTTGCCTCAAGCAATCGGTTTTAGACTACGTGATGAAGAACTGAAAATCTTTGGTTGTCTTCGTCTTAATCAGCGATTTTATGGATTCCAAACGTTGAACAATACAATTTAAACACGATTCAATGGAAATGTTTTCTTTACTTTTTAAATATTATTGCCATTGATATAACTTCTGTTATCCTTGAAAGATTACAAGTCTTGTTTTTTTATATTAACATTATTTTTTCTAGTTCAATAGCACATCACTAATTTTGCATGTCCTCCGCCTTCATCACTATTTTCATAGATTCCATGTTAGATATATTGGAATCGAAGCAAAAACGATATTGGATCCTTTATTGTATTCTGTGAAGGCATAGATCGATCAGTGAAGCCCACATTCTCGCGTTGACGATGTATCTCTATTGATTGCATTTTTTTTTTTCATCTTGACAATAAGCACCTTTTATACGAAGAGGTTTATTTTAACAACCACAACAACAAAAGCAACAATAAAATGAACATGGTTTCAATATGATAAGAGTTCGATTTTTTCCTGTTTGATAACGTTATGAAAAAGTCGCACAATCAATGAAGCATCAAAATAGCCAGGTTATTTTATTCGAGAGGCATATCTTACGATTTAAACAACGACAAAATGTTTCGGAAGGTTCACTTCTTTCTTATGTTAGATTATTAAGTGAAGAAATATTTTTCAATACTAGTAACTGCAATGAGTTATATGAGTGTGAGATTTTTTTACTCAGTATCAGTGAAATTCTGTGGCGTCGTATTTTGTAGAAAATTAACTTCTCAGAAAACTGGTTTTCAAAGTTAACTTATAAAAAAAACCCTGGAATATTTAGTAGAAGCTAACATAAACATGAATATATTAGTTTTTGGCCTCATCATTAATACTCAAAAATGTTAAAAGTTGACAATCTTTTTTGGGGTAATTGTGATGACAATGTAGAATTTCACCTTTGAAAAAAAACATTAAATTCCTATCAGACATGAAATTAAAATTCGATAAAATATTGTACCGACACATGCATTGCATTATTCTCATCTTAAAGTCAAGAAAAGAAGAACTTCTTCATCTTTATTTCGTAGGTACCAAAAACTTGTGTGGTTATATGGGCGCTTCTCGTATTGTGAATCCTGGACAGGAATAACCGGGCGGAACCTGTGGTACTAAAAAGATTCTAGACCCCTGTCGTGACTCCACCGTGGTAACCCAGTTGACAAATGCAAGAACACTGTGAAGCTACACAAAGTCTTATTAATTACACACTTGTAGGTAGCCGTTGGGAGAAATAAAGGAATTAGGAGCATCATGCGGCCGTCAACTCGACAAAAAAAAACAAAAACATATCCTATTAGTAAATAAGAATAGACACAGACCTCGAACTTGTTTTTTCTTCGTTTCTAAGATACTTGTCTACGATGTCTAATACCCTTTCTAGGGCGCCCCACAATTTGGAGCTCTTAAACTTTTTCATACGTCCTCATGGCTCTTTTCCTAATGACGTCTTAACTTTTTCGCGTCTCGCTGTTGACTCTCTAAAGGGACACACGTTATACACTCACATCCGCCCGTTGTGTCGGGAGCAGAAATCATATCCGTTTCCCCTCGCACACATGCTAAACAATCCTCCAACTTCTAGTCCTCCCTTCTCATATTCTAATTACAAAAACTCTCTTAGCTTTATTATTCGGTGTCTAATGCCTGCTTTATTTATTTTTTTAAAACTTATTTATTTATCTATCAGTTCATTTATTTTCCTCTGTGCCGTTCAATTAAGTAACAAAACCATCCCTCTGCTAATGGTTTAAACTCCTGGACCGGTCTCAAAACAAAAGTTTAAAAGTATTTTCAGTCTTACTATCTTTACATAACGAGAGGGATAATTGTTGAATTCACAATTCTTTCATGAATATTAGCAATATGTGAAATGCAAACAAACTTGGTTGACTGAGTCCTCCTCCCTCGACCATAACCGTTGCGCCGCAAGAGGTTTCATCCTTGATAGTTATCTTTGATTAAGAAAAGACATTATACTTCTTCAGTTGCTAATAGAAAAATAACTATTGCATTATCAGTATAATCGTAATTCTTTCTCGGATTAAGCTGAGATGTTCTAACCGAGAAATAATAATTCAAGGCGTTATTCACAATTTTAGTCCTTAAATAATGTGCTTATGATTGCCGTAATATTACAATAAAGGAACATTTATTTGGGTTTCCATGTTTCATAATTTTTTTCCGATAATTTGTTTCTGCAGACTTAGCTATCAGCAAATACTGTAGATTGCGGATAATTTCTTTTCAGTGCTGAAATTTTGTCAATTAGAACAATTTCAGAATGAGTTGGTCATTTGGTGTTAACAATGCGAAGATGGCTTGGTGTTTATCAAGCTTTCCTTCATCTGACGCAAATATCTAAAGTTGATTACGCTACCCTATGTTTTTAAGAAGTCACCAAGCTAAGAATGGAACACTTTTATTACTTCTTAACTTCAGAGTTTTAACAGTATACCATGTTTTTTGCGTAGCGTACTTTAAGCCAAATAAAAGATTAATAATAAAAAAATAGAGTGATTATTGAACGTATCTGGTTCATTTTCATTTTTATCTGTGATACGAAATACAAATACAATAGTTTTCAATCCCATTACAAATATGGGGGTGTCCTCGTGGTGTAATGGTTAAATCGTTGGACTGCGGAATCATAGTAAGCGAGTTTGTACTCCAGTCGCGCTATTACGTTCATTTTCGGGCAAATACCCCTGGGAAAGGTATGAACCCCCTTATCCTCCCAGCTATGGGTTAAATAGTACCACTACTGTTCTTCTAGGAGAATGGCTTTGGCATTAGATATCCTAAAAAGAGTTGATATTTCATTAAACAAAGAAAACAAAACCATTACAACTAAGTTAAAAAAAGTCTTTTCCATTCAGAAAGATATTATCTGTCAGACCAGAAATATTCGTGAATTATCTAAGAAAAAAGGGATGATATTTTCAATATATAAGTTTTTGCAGTCTAATTTTTAGTTTATGTATTGCGTGTGTGTTTCTCTCTCTCTCTCTCTCTCTCTCTCTCTCTCTCTCTCTCTCTCTCTCTCTGTGTGTGTATGTGTGTATAATAGATCTTGTGTTAAAGTATCACTATGTAGAGAGAAATTGTACTTTGGCCTTAAACGTATATACACCTACAGCTCCATTGTTTTTATCATTAGGCAACCGATGAAATAACAGTTCAAATATTTTAACGCATTAAAAATGGAAACAAACATATTTGTGCAATCCGATTTAATTAAGTGAAATTGAAATTTATGCGTCCTTAAAAGAAAAGGAATGTAGATTTTCAATCAAAACAAATGAAACAAAAATTAGTTGAGAAGATACAGAATAAATCTACACCAACAAAAGAAAATATTTATTCATTTGCTATTCATGATATTGAGGTATGGTTAAAAGTAGATAAATAGTTGATAATTTATCAATGAATCTTATTGGATAAAAATGTATTTTTAACAATCTAAGAGGAAATAGATCTTTTAATTATTTTGCGTTTTGATCTTTGTTTTCCAGCAAGTCAAATATTGCCGTTGCGAGAAATCTTTTAAACGAAAGTGAAATCGCTGATTGGTAAATAAATGCCAATATTCAGGTACAAAAATTGCAGCTTCTCCAGTCAAATTTTAGTGCGAAAAACTATCCCTTTTTTTGTATGGAAATCAGCTGATTTCCCTTACGTGTGTTTATTTTACCTTAAAAATCACATCATCATCATCATCATCATCAAAACGTGTTGACAGCATAAATTTACTTGACTCTCTCTCTCTCTCTCTCTCTCTTGCTCTCTCTCGCTCTCTCTATCGGTCATTGCTCTTGGTAAGTTCTCAAGACGATATCCAGGTTGAATGAATGTCCGTCTTAGTTTGTCCGCCCACACTAGAGTCTCCATCCGCAAGAGTCCATCAGAGAATGTCATATGATCGGCTTTCTTTTACCAGCAGAAACTAGCATGTGTTGCACATCTTACTTGGATTTCCTGTGTGGTTAGAAGTAAGAGGTAGTATAGCTGCTATTTTATAGGGTGCTTCTTTCATGATTTTTTCAAAACGGCTTGCTGCATCCTAGTGAGTTTCCCATCAAGTTTTTTTTCCTCCAGGCTTTTTTCTCAAATTCCAAATTGTGCACCGATACAATACTAATGACACGAATACTGCTTGAAAGAATTCCCTAATTATTTAATCCGAAACATAAGATTTCCGTATGATTGTAAACATATCAATAACAGTCCATGCCTTTCACACGGGTAAGTTGACATCGATTTCCATAGAGGAGATTTTCCACTACGGTACATGAACAGAATAAATTTTAACAAAAATTACTTCAGTTATCTTCTATACTGAAAATAAATGGCAGTACAAATCGAGGGATTCCGGGTTTTCCAGTGAGGAAGAAACTTAGAACTTATTATTTGCTAGTGTATTTTGCAAATCATATCATAACGTAAGGTATTCAATTTTCTCATAAGCGTAATTTTGATCCAAGACCAAAATCAAAGGCTGCCCTATGGTAACTGATTTCACTAATGATGCCATATAACCGCAGTTAATAAGCAGAAAGAAAACTCCCCGCACTCGTCAATGTTAACTCAATTCAGTAAGAATCATTCAAGGAAACGTATTAGATATTGACTGGTATGTTCTACCTGATCCATTATATTCACCAGACTGAGCACTCGTCAATGTTAACTCAATTCAGTAAGAATCATTCAAGGAAAAGCATCAGATTTTGACCGGTATATTCTACCTGATCCATTATATTCACCAGGCTGAGCACTCGTCAATGTTAACTCAATTCAGTAAGAATCATTCAAGGAAAAGTATTAGATATTGACTGGTATGTTCTACCTGATCCATTATATTCACCAGACTGAGCACTCGTCAATGTTAACTCAATTCAGTAAGAATCATTCAAGGAAAAGTATTAGATATTGACTGGTATGTTCTACCTGATCCATTATATTCATCGGACTGAGCACAAAGGGATTCGCTTCTTTTTCCTTCTCTAAAAAATATCCTGAGTGACAAAAATTTAGTCGAGAATATCTGGAGAAAACCTTTGGGGAAATATGTTTAGCTCGAAAACACCTGAATATGACTTGACAGAAATCAAGAAACCACAGGATTGGGGATATAAATGGGGATAGTAAGTGGAATTAGAAAATAGAAAATAGGGATGGTAAGTGGTGTAGTAAATAATAAAAATATTGAATAATAAATAGAGGATAGTAAATAATAGGGGATAATAGTATATAGTAAATAAATAAGGGATAGTAAATAATAAAAATAGTAAATGGAAAATGGTGATAGTGGGGATAAAAAATAATAATGAATATAGCATTGATTGAAATTAATTGATTGTTAAAATATTCATGAATAGATTATATGAGATAGAACAAAATGTTTCTATGACTCAACTCAAAATTTGCCCAGTCGGCTGGGGCTGTAAAATACACCGACTGCTTCTCTGCAGAGGGGTAAGCCCCCCACCAACGAGTCTCCTAGATATGACACTAAACTATCTGATGGTGAGTTTCCAGCAATGCTGGAGCTTTGGGGAATGTGGAGTACCCCATCATTGCCATCGCTCCCAGGTCCACTCTGGCCCTGAGTGGTAGCACCCGATAGGGCACTATCTACGGGTTAAATTGAACTAACAGCATACTTATGCTAAAATGAATTCTTTGAGTAAACTGAATGGCTTGAAATAGAAATGTTTTTAACAATTAAACCGTACTTACATTTAAACTGCGTGCTTTTGCTTAACTGAATTATTTCAAATATAACTGTTTTTCGACATTAAAACTATATTTACACTTAACTGAATTGTTACATATAACAGCTTGAATAGTTTGAAACGGAAATGTTTTTCACAATTAAACTGTATACTTATGCTAAACTGAATTGTTTTCAATAGAACAGATTATTTACATGTCCTTGGGGTGTAATGGTTAAAACGAGGGACAGCAGAATCATAATAAGCGAGTTCGAACTGCAGTCGCGCTATTATGTTCAATTTCACGTAAATAGCCTTGGGAAAGGCATGAACCCCCTAATCCTCCCAGCTATGGGTTAAATAGTACTACTACTATTCTTCTACGTGAATGGATTTGGCATTAAATAACCTGCAAGGGTTGATATGCCATTAAACAACGAAACTACTCATTCGCTCAGACTGCATTTTAACAGTTTTAATACATTCAGATTGCATTTAAAACGCTAGTCTCAGAATTCCTGTTAATAGAAACAAAGATAAGAGGTGAGTATATTACTTTAAAAAAAACATGGGTTAAACTTTTTTTTATAAATCCTGCGCCATTAAATCCGTCAGCCACAATAATTTCCACTTTGCCTTAAGAAAACGTCATTTCAATAATCAAAACCACGCAATCGTCATACCTATAAAAATGATTCGAATTGTTCTTCTGTCGTTTAACTCTTTCATGGTTGATAACAGAGAAACTGTGTTAAAAGCTCAACCATAATTACGCGTGATTGTATTACTGTGGAAACATGTATATTAAAGCCATTAAATATTATTGATCATTAACCTAATTTATTTTATCAAAACTATATCAAAAGTTAATTATTCTTCAAAGCCAAATCTGATTTGCACTTTTGAATATATTTTCTGTTTTAACAAAATAAACA
>OY757924.1:43116389-43136389 GCA_963585895.1 Sepioteuthis lessoniana
GGAGGTCCATAGGAGTACATCACTTATGAGCTCGTCCCTGCTTCCCCAGAAGTGTCCTGCATGTGTTGTTCATATATATATATATACACATATATATATATATATATATATATATATATATATATATATGTTATATAGTCATTTACACATATACATGTTCATGCAGCATCACAACGACACCATAATTAAGACGCATGAAGTCTTCTTTAACAACATATTTACCTCTCACTTTATTTGTAAGGTTTGAAAGGGTTGTTTAAGGTTTGCATGTGAGAGGTTGCTGGAGACCGAACATAAACTTCATATTTTGACCCCACTGTTATGACCGTCACGTTGTGTCTTTCTTGTTCTCTTAATGTTGGGGTCTACTCCATCGGGGCTTTCCGAGGGCCCCCTCGGTCGGGTGTGGCTTTCCTTACCCCATCTGGTCTCTAGCTGTCTGAAAGTCTGCTGGCAACTGCTCTGGGACCCAAACTCAACTGAGTTAAATAATAACTGAACGCCCACACGATCGCCTTCTGGATCTTTGAAATCGAATGTATAATCGTCATCAAGCGGAAATAACTGTCATACAGTTCAGAGGTTACTCTCTTCCGGTGCGTCACTGTAGTAGTACAATGGGACCTTCACCTTGTCCCATATCATAAGCCTTAATCCGCCCACGCGATCTCTTTCGATTACTGGCCATTGGAATGTGTTACTTCCTTCCGGTGTATCACCTTTGGATAGCATTTTTGGGCTGGGTCGAAGGTCAAAATATAACATTCATCCGTTAATTATTTTTCAAAGTTCCACATGAGGAATTTTCTTCACGTTTGTCTCCATCATCCTCACACATATTTTACAGAATAATTTACAAGGACAATAGATGGCTGAAAACACACAAAAAAAACTTGAAACACAGCAAATAAAATCTTACTTAGAGGGCGACCTTCTCTCTATGTAACACTTGCCCGCCTAATTATTATCTAAATTTCTCTTACTATCTTTGCGTGGTTGGCCATCTTGACATGTGTGCATCAAGGTACCATACGGATGCATTTTTTATCTTCTCAACACAGCGGGCCCTCCATAATTCCTTGAAGAAATTTGAAAACCCTAACAGGACCATACTCTGGTCTTATATCCTGGTCACCAACTTAGTGACCCTGGTCATTCCAGCAATACATTTCGCCTGGATTCCTCATGACCACACTCCAGTTCTTTGCTCAACAGTTTCCTATCTGTAGTAACCGGAGAATTTCATAAACTAGAACACAATATCTTCAAGGCTCAAAGCATTCCACAAAAATCCACAAAAATCATGGCCCAAAACAACGTATCACAATACATCCGAATGTATAACAATCTGGCACGCATGCTGTAAACCACCAAAAATAGTCCACGCAGAATACTAATTAGCAATGTATTACCCATTTTTCCATTATTAGGTTTCTGTTTCCATGCCCATTGGTTTGCAAGCCTTTGAGGAAATATGCTTTACCTGATCAAACCCGCGCCGGGTTTCTTTTCAATTTAATCAGGAACCCTCGTGGCTACCAATATATAGACACCTCGCCTTTCCCAGATTCGTTTCACTTTGCCAAATCACACACGAATCCAAAACATCATCGTGACTGAAAGACATAGACATCATCCACAAAATTTTGGAGTAGGCCACGCCTTTTTTCTTTTATTCAATCCTCGGAACTCCAACTAAAAAAATAGAAGCCAAATAGGCCCTCAACAGCTTCATGGGTCGGCGAATTCTTCGATAAAATTGCTTTCAACAACAATATGTAAATCCACTTGAATGAATGTCTGTCCTACTCTCACGTCAGCCCACGATTTCCTCAAAAACAGAAACCCAAAACAAAATATTTCCTATTCCACGAAAACCCCAAATTCTAAAAAAAAAAAAAAAATTAGAATCAGTATAATTACAAATATTAGTAAACCTAGTATAAAATCCTCTGTGAATGGTTTTCGTCAAATTTCATAATATGAACAGGAAAAAAAAAATGTTCTAATGTCGCCTTTAAACTCAAACAAACTCAAAAAGTTTCACTTTACAATAAGTCAAAACAATGTTACAATCACAGTTCAAAAATGTTCAGTTTTCTTTTTTTCTTTTTTCAATCTATGTAGTGATATACTGTCTATTTTACTAAAAATGTCTGTTCTTTCTTTCTTTCCTTTTTTTTCCATATGCTGTGTTCAACAATGTCCAAGTTTCTTTTCTTTCTTTTTTTTTCTTTCCGTCTTTTTTCTATTGTCCTGTACGTTTTTGTTTTCATTTTCTTTTTACTTTTTTTTTTCATTTTTTTTTTCATAATAAGTTGCTCATTCAATGTCCCTTTTTTTTCAACCTTATATCTACCTCTGTGTCTTTACCTTAACACGATAACAATAGGTCCGCTTCCCAGTTTATTCAATTTCAGTCTATAATACCATAAATTAAGCCTGATTTATAATACAACTTTTTCAATAGCTTACGAGCATTCTTCTTCTTTTTGTATTTTTCTTTTCACAAAATATCCCGGATTTTTTTTCTAAACAACCCAAACTTTTATAAATCCTGCCAACATTTCCCAATTCAAAATATTTCCGAATCTGCGAATCTTCGTTACACTTGGTTCTGTCAAAATTTTGCGCATCTCTCAATTACATCCAAAACCCTGTTTCAAAATATCTTCCCCAATAACAATCTCAAAGCTTCACTCCAGGGGGAACTCACAAAATACCTGTCTGCATCGTCAGACACAAAAAGCGTCTGTCTCTTAGTTACTCTGCCTCCACGGCAAGACCGTTTTCAAGACAATACCTATGTCTTCAATAACTGATATCCACAATTTCCACCGCAAAACAACCGGCCTGATTCTACCAGCGCCGAAAATATCGATTCTCCCAACTTCATAAATATCGAAAAATTATATGCGCATTATTTAGACAAACACCAATGTGTAAAATTCATGGACAATACCAGTAATGCTCCCAAGATTCCATATCTCGGATTAAATTTCTCATTTCCAATCCACAAGTTCCAAACATAAAAACCTGACCAAAAAGTCTTAACTACAGATATGCGGGATTCCAAATCTTGGACTGAAATTCTCATTTTCAATCACCACTTGTCTGGACCAATGAAAAGTTACAACGATTTTTTTTTCTCACAAAGACCTATTTACGATAAAAAATCCTATTGATAAAATTTATCATAAAATTTATTGTTTACGATAAGCTGTCTATCAAAAAACGGACAATAACTGTCCCATAGCCACCTTTGTTCCCTTCTTTTTTCCTCCCTCACTTCAATACAATATTACACATAGCAGTAATTTCAATTTTTATCTAGGGATCACACATTTTTTTAAAAATATTTCCAATTTTATGCTTCTAGAAAGGCCCTTGTCATTAAAACAAATATTTCACTATTATACCCAATTTAAAAACAGAGAGAGATAGAAGTTACATGAATGCTGCAATCTACTTACAGTTTTTTTTCTTTCTTTTCTCTTTTCTGTTGCTGGTTTGTTCTTTTTTTTTTTTTCTTTTTTTTTTACTTCTTTCAATTCCAGCATTTTTCTTTGTTCTTTTTTTCTGTTCTTTCCGCGTCGGTCGGTTCCTTTTCCTTCCTTTTTTTTTTTTGCTAGTTTGTTCTTGTTTTTTCTTTTTACTTGTTGAATGGAAACAAGTAAAAAGAAAAAACAAGAACAAACTAGCAAAAAAAAAAAAATCCTTCTTTGTCCTCTTCGTTGCTGTCGTGTTGTGATGCTTAAAACTGCAGTTTACGGTAACTAGGTTTATTCTGAGTCCTTGAAGAACTCGCCTGGCACAAGCACCAAATAACGATAAATGTTGTATACTCATTGTCTGATTCATTCAGAAATACACATATATATACTCATTTGCCGTATCATAACGACTCAATAATAGTAAAGAAGGACGCACGAAGAAAGATAGACGCATGAAGGATAACGCTGGAATGAAGGACGCATGAAGACTTCTTTTCAAATATATTTACCTCTCACTTTATTGCAAGGCTTTCGAAAGAGTTGTTCAAGGGTTTGCATGTGAGAGGGTGCTGGAGACCGAACATAAACCTCATATTTTGACCCCACTGTTATGACCGTCACGTTGTGTCTTTCTTGTTCTTTTAATGTATGGGTCTACTCGATCGGGGCTTTCCGAGGGCCCCCTCGGTCGGGTGTGGCTTTCCCTACCCCATCTGGTCTTTAGCTGTCTGGAAGTCTGCTGGCAACTGCTCTGGGACCCAAACTCAACTGAGTTAAATAATAACTGAACGCCCACACGATCGCCTACTGGATCTTTGAAATCGAATGTTTAATCATCATCAAGCGGAGATAACTGTCATGCTGTTCAGAGGTTACTCTCTTCCGGTGCATCACTGTAATGGCACAATGGGACCTTCACCTTGTCCCATATCATAAGCCTTAATCCGCCCACGCGATCTCTTTCGATTACTGGCCATTGGAATGTGTCACTTCCTTCCGGTGTATCACCTTGGAATAGCATTTTTGGGCTGGGTCGAAGGTCAAAATATAACATATATATATGTGTGTGTGTGTGTGTGATCAAATATCGACAGCTCAGTACATAATTTGGGGGTCTGCTCACATAGCAGTGAATTTATCTTCTATATTGCTTTTGTTAGGCAAACTAGGCAGCAGTCTGAAGAAAAAGATGAAATCAAAGCTCAATTATTTTCCCTGAGTTCCGCCGTTATTTACATGTAGTTTCTTATGAATCTCTACTAAAATGAATGTGAGAAATTCCAAATCCCATCACAACCACTGCTGTTATCAAGGTCATATAACATGCATGTTTATCTGCTAATCTAATAGAAATGGCATTCCTCTCGATTGGGTCATTTTGTGATTGTATGACGAATAATATCCGGAGGGTTTTCATGACATTTCAGGAAATGAAAATCAATATGATGTGTTATATATTTCTAAAATTGTCAAAAATGTTACTTCAGAGACTTTCCCTTGAATTTTTCACACGTTCTTTTTTTACCTGATCGAATCTGTAAATAATGAACGATATATTTTAGTTGGAAAGTGAGCGTCATCAAATTTCCACACCAAAAGGGTGTTTTTTCGAAATCAAATAGCATTTGCGCCTAAATACCGAAACGAAAACAAGTTTTCACTGTGATTTTGACGCATTATCAGGATTAGAATGATTAAAAACGTAACAACCAACAAAATCAACTGCCCAAAATTTGATTTAATAATTAGCAAATTAAAATTTATATTAACCTAATTTTAAAATGCCAGTAAGAGCAACAACTTAAACGGAATGAAATGCCATCTCATACAACTATAACTTTTACGATAATAAACAATAAAAACTGAAACTAGGTTTCTATTACTCATTTTATGTCAGAATCATAAAAGATGGGTTTAATGTTTTTAAAAAAAATTATAATCCTCTGATTATTATTTCTAAGATATCTTTATTTAGACTAGGATTCCTAGGAAGCAGTGTCTCATCAACCGAAAAAGACATCGACACGCGGCTAACGAAGGCATGGACAGCTATCGATAAACTATCGGTCATATGGAAATCAGACCTGACCGATAAGATGAAACGCAGTTTCTTCCAGGCAACAGTCGTGTCGATACTGCTGTATGGATGCACTACATGGACGCTAACAAAACGACTGGAGAAGAAGCCAGACGGCAACTACACAAGAATGTTGGGAGCAATACTGAACATGTCCTGGCGGCAACACCCAACAAAGCACCAACGCTACGGCCACCTGCCTCCCATCACGAAAACTATCCAAGTTAGACGAACCAGACACGCAGGACACTGGTGGAGGAGCAGGGACGAGCTCATAAGTGATATACTCCTATGGACACCCACATATGGTCGAGCTAAAGCAGGACGACCAGCTAGAACTTACATACAGCAGCTATGTGAGGATACGGGATGTAGCCCAGAAGACCTACCAGAGGCGATGAACGATAGGGAAAAGTGGCGAGAGAGGGTCAGGGATATCCGTGCTGGCAACACGACATGATGATGATGTTGATTTAGACTATGGCAACATATTTTTTCGAATTTTTTGTAAAGTAATTATTTTTTCAACCGGACATTGGCAGGATGGTTAGAGTGTTCACCAATGGCCCTGGAGACCCGGGTTCAATCCCAGGTCTAGTCATGCCAAAGACTCAAACAATGGTACTTGATGCCTCCTTGCTTAACACTCAGCCATATATGGTAGGGATCAAGGGTAAAGTAAAGCAACCAGGGAAAGTAGTAGTTCCCTCTCCTATGCCTTGGTGTCGTAGCTATCGAAAAGTGGAGCCTTCGGGTCACACTCGACTAAGGTCTCCAATTTTACTTAATTACTTACATTAATTTTGAATGTTATAAAAAATGCGAAATTCTTTTATAATGTAAATATTTTCTTCAATTTCATATAAAATAAACATTTTAAAATGACGTTTTATACTTGTCTTTAATTGGAATCATTTTGAGATGAGGCTTCTTAATCTGCGAATTAATTTTTATTTATTGCGGACTTTTTTTCCTCATCATGGTAGATTTTTTTGTGTTGTTTCTTCTTTCACTACGTTTCGACCAAATTTCACCTCTGGCCTTCTTCAGGTGATTTACCGCGACCTCGTATAGGAATGCTGAGTCTTGTAACCGTATCCCCAGTAATTACTGCCTTCCATAGTTGTTGTCTATCGCACCACGTTTTTGACCAAGTAAACCTCTGGCCGGCTTGGGTAGGATTTGTAACCGCTATCTTCTGACAATGCTCACCTGGAACCGTAGAGACTCAACACCTCTATCTGCTGCGCCACGGGTCCCGAGGTCGCGGTAAATCACCAGAAGAAGGCCAGAGGTGAAATTTGGCCGAAACGTAGTGAAAGAAGAAACAACACAAAAACTACCAAGATGAGGACAAAAAGTCCGCAATAAATAATATTCTGTATTTTCTCAGTAGGACGATCAATCAGTAAATAAAGTGAAATAATACCTTGTGTGTATTGCCCATTTGGTTGCGGGGGGGTGTAAAATACACCGACTCTACCTCTGCAGAGGCTCAAAATCCCCAACGTGTGTCTTGGTTATGACACTAAACAATATGATGATGAGGTTCCAATAATTCTGGATTTTGGGGAAATGTGGAGCACCCTTTCTTTGCTATCGTTCCCAGTTCCACTCAGGCCCGGAGTTGTAGCACTTGATAGGGCCTTAACTATGGGTCAAATATAACTAAACTGCGTACTTATGCCAAACTGAATTGCTCGAAAGAGAACTGTTTTGTCATCTAAACTGTGTACTTATGCTAAACTGAATTATCTGAAATTAAACTGTTTTCACTTTTAGCTCTGTCTATTGCCCAGTCGGCTGAATACACCGGTAGAATGCACCGACTGCACCTCTGTAGAGGAGTACGATCCGCCCACCAACAAGTATTCTGGTTATGACACTAAACAATCAGATGGTGAGGTTCAAATGATGCTAGAGGTTTGGGGAATGCAGCGTAGCCTCCATTGCTATAGTTCCCAGTTCCACTTTGGTATAGATTTGTTGCACCTGATAGGGCCCTATCTATGGGTCAAATAGAACTAAACTGCATACTTATGCTAAATGGAACTGCTTGAAATTAAATTGTTTTTGCATGTAAACTGCGTATTTATGCTGAACTGTTTAAAATCAACTGTTTTTGTTTGCTAAATTGTATTGTTTGAATTATAACTGCTTGTCTCGAATGAATAGCTTGAAATAGAAATGTTTTTGATAACTAAACTGTTTGCTCAGGCTAAATTGAATTCTTTGAATTAGAACTGAGTATTTGTATAAAAAATGGAGCTGGGTTAAATAACCAACAAACTTTGATATAGCATAAATTCCAACCAACCAACCGACCAACAAACCGACCAACCAACCTTGTGTGTAGGCCAGAGTATTTAGCGCTTACGATTTCACATATTTCAAGAAAATTTTGATGTATCCTATCATGTTACAGAATACTATCAACATAACTTTCTGTACTAACAGCTTCACTAACAACACTTTTTTTTTCCGTTGATTCGGTATTTTTCAATTCTTTAGACTGTCTTTTCGATTCAGGTTCTTAGGGAAAAATCCATGTTTAGCCCACTAGTAATCATGTATTTAACCAAAATATTCTCCGTACACATCACATATTCTAATATAAATTTCACATCCTTGGCTCTTCTCAACCATTAAAAATGTGAAGAGAGACTTCTTTTCAAGACTGGAGGTCTGTATCTGATGTGCCGATATTTTGAGGAGCTTCAAAAAATCTTTTGCGAGATTAAAATATGTTTTATTACAAAGCAATTCAAAATTATGCAGAGTTTACATTTATGGATAACATTCTGAAAAGATTATTTTGCTTTTTTACAAAAAAATCCTTTTACTTAATCAATGAACCTTGTATCAGTTTACTGAAGCAAATGTTAATCCTCCTCATGTAGTACCTAGCCCAGTCAGCTGGGGTTATAGAATACATCGATTGTATTTCTGAAGAGGGGTATAACACCAAGCAATGAGTGTCTTGGATATTACTGTAAAATATCGGATGGTGAGGCTACAGTATTGGAGTGTCCATCATATTCATTGATCCTTCTATATAAATAACTCCAAATATAATTGAATAAAAATAAATCAGACTTTTCTTTTTTCTTCTACGATATAATCCAAACGTCCAGTCAGTCTTCAGATGCTTGCTCATAAATATAAAATTCGATTCTAAACCTACATTAGATCTTATCTGTAAAAACTATCTTTATATGTCATTCATTGAAAAGGTGTTCGAGTTGGGGGCGCAAACAATGTACAGTGGCGAACGATAATTATTTTTTTCCGAGTTAAAATTTGAATAGATCAAAAAATTATAATAATAAAATATTATAATACCAAAACTCAAAAGTAGATACCAAACTCGCAAACTCTTTATAGATTTTGGTTTTCAAAGTTATCTTCCATTCATGACAGTCTGGCTAGTGAAATGAATAGATGCAAACAATAAGCGGACAAACCATCACAATCAAACCACCCGAGATAATTATAGACCCATAACGTGACTACCTATATTTTAGAGAATACAAACGGCACAAATTAGGGAGAAGATTCGTCGCGAAGTGCTCCCCAAGGAACGAAAAAAGGATTCCCCAAGGACACCAGAGGAACAAAAGAGCTACTTTGCATTGATCGATATATCGTTAGGGAGAGGAAAACAAGACAGAAAATGTAGATATGGTGTTGTTGGACTAAAACAAAAGTATTAAATATGGTCCCCCAAAGATAGATAATAGACTATCACAAAATATACGATATATCCGACGAAGTCATTAGGTTTATCTAGAAAGCCATGGATAATTGAATAGTGGAATTGACAGCTGGTGGGAACAGCCTAGCTGAGGTGAAATTTTAAAAAATGTATATTCAAGGGAGATACGCAATCACCATTACTATTTGTGATAGCTATGATACCACTCAATCACATACTTAAAAAAGTGCACTGGCGTATTAAATATCTAATGAATCGTAAGAAACTTCTATCACATAATGTACATGGTACTCAAAAAACTGTGGGCCAAAAACGAAAATGAATTGGAAACCCTAGTACAGTCAATGAGAAAATAGAACATAAAGATGGAATATGATATAGAATAATGCGCCATGTTAATAACGAGTAGCAGGAAAAAATAAAACATAATACGGGAAGAAAAGGTTGACCAAACAAAAAAAAAAGCTGAATAAACAGAAAAAATGAAACCTACAAATACTTTGGAATATTAGAAGCTGACTACATCGAACAAGAGAAGATGAAAAGAAAAAAAGTGTTGGGTATCACCCACCTTTTTCCACACAATGAACTAGTCCATTTGCCATATATAGCAGTAGCTACTAATACCAGGGCAGACAAGAAAGTGAAGAGCAGATTCTTATAGGAATAATATTAGAGCGTTAGAGACTGGTGATTGCACTAGATCACCTTACTTGCTACCGTAATAACGGAAGCCAATACTATCGTTGGTCTATATCTTTATTCTGTATTCACTAATCCTATGTTCTTGTCTACGAATAGTCTCTCTATTGCATATACTTTTTCCTGAGAATATATCTCTATTTCCCATCATGTCGTGGTTTGTCCTTTATTTAATATTACAAGCGTTCACTAACCAGAACGCAACAAAAATTATCACTGGAGAACGAGGAAACTACTGTACACCAAACGATAGAGTAGAAATCTCATCAAAAAGATAAAATACTGGGCTGATCATGTTGTAAGATATTCGGAACCTTTCTTAGAGTAAACGAGGAAAGAACTTAAACAAAGTTGAGAAAAAGAAAACTTATGACGGTGCATAAGGCTTTACTTCCCAGAGATGACGAAGACACAGAGGAGGAGTCAAGAAAAGAAGGTGTAATAACCAGCATTCAAAATAGCGTCGATGGATCGATACAACAATTCGAATCCTTCATGAAAATGTACAGAGGAAAACCGATTACTGCCACAAGAATACAATAATGACAACGCAAGCTTTGACAGAACAAAAATAACCAGAAAACTGTATGAACCTTTCAATCGACAAACAGACAAAATCTCAAACGAAAAAAAAAAACAAAAAAAACTTGGACATGCCTATGAAAGGAAACCTTAGGAGAGAAACAATCTCTTTTGACAACAGCACAAAACAGCGTCATAAGGACTAACAATGCCAAAGCAAGATTAGACGAGACAAAACATGGGAGCTGATGTAAATTATGTGATGACTGAGAGGAAACAGTCAATCACATTATAAGCAAACGCAGTGAATTAGCAAAACACTTGTATGAGCCTTGACTCGACTGGGTCGCCAAAGTGTTCCACTTAGAATTGTGCAAGTAGTTTACATTTGACCATACGAACAAATGGTATATGCGCAGCTAATAATTCGTTCTGGAAAATGAGATGATCAAAATTCTTTGGGATTTTGAGATAAAAACAGATCACCTAATATCGGTTAGACGACCAGACCTAATGATAGTCAACACAAAAGAGAACCTACCGAATAATGGACCTTGCCGTCCGGCTGACCACAGGGTAAAACTTGAGAAAAAAATTGACATAGGTATCTAAAATTTGCAAAAGAAGGGAAAAAAATGTGCAACATGAAAGTGACAGTATAATTGGTGCACTCGTTTAGTTACCACATGATTGGTAAAGGATATAGAGGACTTGAAAATAGGAGGACAAGTGGAAACCATCCCTATTACATAATTATCAACATCAACCAGAATACTGAGAAGAATCTTGGGAACTAGAGAAGATTGATGTTTCTCAAACTCCAGTAAGAAATCATCAGGTAATTCTGTTGTGAAAAACGTACAGAAGAGTAAAATAATAATAAAAATAATAATACGGCCAGACCTAGAGATGGTTAATAAAAAGAGAACCTACCGAATACTGGACTTTGCCTTCGGGCTGACCACAGAATAAAACTTAAAGAAAGCAAAAAGAGATATGAGTACCTGGACCTTGCAAGAGAACTGGAAGAAACTGTGAAAGTGACAGTGATACCACTTGTAATTGACGCGCCCAGCAGTCACTAAAGAATTGGTACAGGGACGTGAGGACTTGGAAATAAGAGAACGATTTGAAACCACCCAAACTACTGAATTTTTTTAAATAGGCCCGCTTTACTCTGAATCGAAGTCCTGGAAACTCGAAGAGACTCACTGTCAGTCAGACTCCATGAAAAAACTATCAGGTAACGCTGGTAAGAAAAACTCTAAGATGAGAAAAAAAATGATAACAATTATAATAATACCAAACTGGCCCTTGTCAGATAGCTAAAATCTTGCGAAATATGAAGGAACAGCGATACCAATGACAGTAGGAGCAATCATAATAGCACTCAAAAATCTGTAAAAGATTAGGTGACGTAAATCTCCATTATTTATTGTCACAGTCGACACCACAATTCTTATGAGATCGATTAGAATAATGAGAAGACCACACATAGGCTGATAAAGTTGATATCACATGGACTTTACATCACAGAGATGACGAAGACACACTGGTTGAGACAGGAAAAGAATGAGGAATTGCCACCATTCAAGATATCGTCGATGGATCGATACAACGAGCATAAGATTACATGAAAAAGTACTGGGGAAGACTGATTACAGGAACCAGAAACAATAAAGACAAATCTGTTTCTCAAATACTGTTTCTCAAATACTGAAAAGACCACACATAGGTTGAAAAGAGTTGATATCGCATAGACTTCAGTGTTAACTACACTAATGGTGGGGAAATATCATAAAAACTAATATTGCTACTACTACTGTTAATGATAATAATAATAATGATAATATCACCTAATACAAGCAAGAAATAATTCCCGGTATTACTTAACAAGGAGGAAATAATTTGTGATGAAGTGAATTTAGCTGTTCTAGCCGACTGAGGAAAGAGGCGAAAAGATGGATAAAAACCTAGTCCTTACGCGCGAACCAAAGTATTTGATGAATATACCAGTCCTAGTGATACCAGTCCAAGTTGGAAGCCTTGCGACATTTCTGAAAAAAACCCTGAAATAGTGCTTTCGTTGACTGGAGGTTTGAGAAAGAATTCAAATCATCAAATAACAGCAGACCTAAAATCAACAAGAATACATGTAATAGTTTTGAAGTTCTGAGAATAGTTGCTTTCACTCAGACCCCAGGCAAATCCCAACGGTTATAATAATAATAATAATAAAACTCTATAGCAGTAACCTTGACTAAGGGATAAATACCTGGACTGTCCCTCTCGTAAGGTACTCGGGACCATTCTTGAAGTGGACCAGAGAAGAATTTTAGCAAATGGACCAGAGAATAAAAGTAATGACCATGCACTAGATATAGCATCTCAGAGATGCCATTGACAGTCAATATAAGTCAGGAAGAGAGGGAGGAAGACGACTCACCTGCATTGAAGACAGCGTTTACACATCGATGCAACGATTTGAAGACTACATAGAAAAGCGCAGAGGAAGACTGATCGCAGCCGCCAGATAAAATACAAACGACACAAGTACCAGCGGTATAACAATAACCAGAAAATAGATGTTCGGAAGAAAAACAATTCTATGGATGTTTTAAGTGACTGACAAGAAAGAAAACACGAACATTGCTAAGAAAAGGAAACCTTTAGAGAGAAACTGAATCTCTTCTAATAGCAGCACAAAACAACGCCATAAAGACTAAACATATCAAAGCGAGAATACATAAGACGCAAAAAAACAGCAAATATAGGTTGTGTGGTGATAGAGTCGAAACGATCAATAACATAATAAGCGAAAGCAGAAAATTAGCGCAGAAAGAGTATAAGACTAGGCATGACTGGGTTGGCAAGGTGATCCACTGGAAATTGTGCAAGAAAGTGAAGTTTGAACATACGAACAAATAGGATATGTACAACCCAGAATATGTCCGAGAGAATAAGACACGAACTACTCTAGGATTCCGAGAGAGAAACAAATTACCTAATCTTGGCCAGATGACCAAACCTCATAATAATCAGCAAAAAAGAAAGAATTTACAGAATTGTGGACTTTGCTGTCCTGGTGGACCACAGAGTAGAGTTGAAAAATACGAAAAGAAGGATAAGTACCTCGACCTCACTAGGTAATTGAAAAAATATGGAACATGAAAGTAACGATTATACTAATTTTAATTGGTGTTCTAGGCACAGTCACCAACGGATTGGTAGAAGGACTAAAAGAGTTGGAAATAACGGGAGGGGTAGAAACCGTCCAATCTACAGCATCAAGACCAGCCAGAATACGGAGAAGAATCCGGGAGACTTGAGGAGACTTGCTGTCACTCAGAATTCAGTGGAAAATCATCATCTAACAATAGTAACAATAAGATGATGATGATGATGATGATGTTTTTGATGAATTTCTTACAGCGCGGCGGGTATGTTGAGGGTCATTTGTGGGGGGATTTTTAGTTGTGGAGGATGTTTAGTATTACATCTAAGAAATTCCCAGTTACGCCCGTCGGTAACTGGTTCACTGCTATAACTATCAAAACCTATAAAGCCTTCATCCAATTCGACATCACAGACTACTATGCGCTCCATCACCGAATACACACTTGAAAAGGCTCTTGCATTACACACACACACACGCGCATGCGCGAATATATAAAAAAATACAAATAATATATATATATATACTTGTTCAACCATTCGCGACTTTAGCTACACATTGCATCTCATATACCCAGGAGACCACCCAAAATTTACTGTACGGTGCACGTATCTTCATACCCACACATACTAAATATCACTTATCTGTCCACACATAATAATGCGCAAATATTGAGTAAAATTGTCGATCGAAGTCGAGGGCGACCGGAAGGCTTCATTTTCAAAAGCTACTTCAACTTTCCATGGGTTGATCCACTTTACCCTTTATCCGTAACTTATAATGCTGAATGTTAAGCAAGAAATCAAGTACTATTTTTTTAGTCTTTTGTATTACTCGACCTGGGATTGAACCCCGGTGACTCAGGCCATTGGTGAACACCCTACCAATTAAACCAATAAACACACACACATACACATGCACACAGAAATAGTTGTACAGAATTTCTAACGTTCCTTTGACTGTATTTTTCGATTTCTTTATCATCTTTCGTTTTCTACGTGATGATTGTCTTTTATAAAACGTCATAAAACCTGAGATGGCAGACAATCTTTCCTGCTATTAAATATATATAAAAACTAATTCATATTTACTTACTTTATATATATATATATATATATATATATATAGAAAGAGAGAGAGAGACATATATATATATATATATATATGTGTGTGTGTGTGTGTGTGCAAAAGCCATTCAATAAATGAGGCGAATTTAGACTAAGCTGTCGGTAAGAGTTAGCCCTATAGCTCCCTTTTTCAACAAAATCAATGGTGATGTGTCTAATTCAACAACACTTTCAACGTCGTTATTTTTTAACTTACCGCTGGTCTAAGAAATTTTTCTCTACCCTAGAGTAAGTCCGTCCTCTCTATAGTCTCTCTCTTTAACTCACGCTCGTAGCAACAAACATACGTTTAGCCCATTTGTAAACGTCTATTTGATTATCACATTATCATCCGTACATATCTTACTGTCTTATATGAAATTCACTAATCTTGCATTTCGTAGCCACCTGAACTTTGATGATAGATTTCTGTTCAATCCAGGAGGTTTCTGTCTAACGTACCGCCATTTTGGGTAGCCTTAAAAAAATTGAGATTAAAAATAAAATTCTTACAAACCTTTTCAAAACAATGCAGTGTTTACAATCAAGGAAAAATTCGAAAAAAGCAAAAAGCCCAAAAAAAAAAAAACTCTTTCTTATTAAGTGAAAGACAATCGTATCATTCTGGAAGCAATATAGTGCTAGAAACATGACAAATCTGTGGTGTACGTCCTTAGTGATATATTGCTAAAGCTTCCCAGGGGTTTCGGATTTTCAACATCAGACCTCTTTACTTTGCTCACCATCGTCTCAGTTGACTGAACCCCGGTGTGCATTCCTCGAACCTGCTAGGCCAAATGCCGTTTGGAAATTCAAAAAAAAAAAAAAACAAGATAGAAAGGAAGGAAAAGTGTGGTAAAGTTTTAATTCATTGATAACCCATCACCACACCCAATTGGAAATATATGTTGATATATCTGCCAGTATATAAGTTGGGTAGTTCCCAGTTTATCCTAAAACGATCAAACACAGGACTAGGTCATGTCAACACCGACAGTCGGAGCTTCAAATGAATACTGCAAAAGAGGATGTAAATTTTGTCTTTCCATAGTTGACTCACATTTTTGTCCTCAACTCCTTCCTGTTCGCGTAAAATGTGGAACCCAAAAAATAGGATGGTTGCTGAGGTAGCTCTCTATTAAGAACATAAATTAGACATGTGCATGACTCAATATAGTGTTGTATATTGACCTACGACCCAGTCGGCCTGCCAAAATAGGAAATGCACCTGTGTAAATAAAAGGTGCATCCGGTCGAAGAATATCAGGATATTATAACCTTGACCATGGACGAGTTTAATAAGTGCGATTGTAACGCTCGCAGGAAGAAGAGTGGGTGTCAAATCATTATATAAACCAGGTGAGGACAGGAAGTCAGTTAGTTGGAGTCAGACGAGTTGGAATTCAGATGCTGGATTGAGGAATATGTCTCAGAGAGGCTGGGTCCCCAGCCCCCCGGTTGAGCAGCCTAGGAAAACGGGAAAGAAACGCAGTTATGGCTAATAGAGTGGGGGTCTATACGTCGCAGTTCTGCTCGGTCTCCAATACCCTCTCACACACAGACCTTTCAAATAAAGTGAGAGGTATACTTTTCAAAGAACTGTGTCGCTCGTCTTTATTGTGTCGTCGTTTTGATTTTGCATGCATGTATATATGTGTTTCTACAGTTGGTCATGGTTATACAACAATAGGAAAATATATTTACAACTAAAGACAACTTATTTCAAATAGTTTAGAAATTGCTTTGCTTTGCAATTCAATATTAAACTGATGTGCATCTCTACTTTGATCAAAACTTCAGCTTTCATTCCTACCGGATGCATATTTTATTTCTTCATATTTAGAATATATGACAACATATCTTACCTAACATGATGTTTTATATAAGTCTGTTTATTTCATTTTGAGTTTTCTTGCTTTCTATATTATTCTTAGAATATACTATCACTTAGTTTAATATAAAATAGGAGGCAAAATGATGTCAGTGGTATTGAGCAAAAATATTTTAACCTCTGGAAGGTCAATTTCATGATGAACAATTCTATATGGAAAACTTTCAAATAAGTTTATTGCTTTGGTTTTAAGCAAACAAACCTGGATATTTATAATTGTATTCTCCAAGGAAATATTTAAACTAATTTAGAAACAAACGTAGACAGCAAATATGAAGGCAGTATAATATCGCTTCAGGATTTTGTATATTTAGTAAATACATGTAATTCTATTTGCAATTCCTTCTGTCTACATTTTGAATTTTTTTGGATGTATGCGCCATTATATATTCATGTGTGCGTTTACTATACACACACACACACACACACACACACACATATATATATATATGCATATATATATATATAAGTCTATTTGCATATACATATGTATAAAGAGATATTTACTTAGCTTAACTTAGGTGTGGCTTAAGGCTAGAAGTATGAATCACACAAAATTGAATTTCGTGCACTGCTCAGCTAATCTCGCAAGTTAACAATCAAGGCATGCGACAAACCTGCTTGTGTTTAACTGCCTCCATACATAATGTAAAAAAAGGCATTAATTCATCTGTTCTCCTCCGGCTATGGGTAAATAGTAGGTTAGGTTAAGTTCTTAAGCCTTGGTTTAAGAAAGAAACTGAATTCAAACAATATTTGTTCGGCTTAAAAATTGACCTCATGTGGCATCCGCCATGGGGTTGAAGAATTGGATAAATACACACAAACAGACGCTCACACAATCATACTTATATATATATATATATATATATATATATATATATATATATATATATATATATATTGTTACGTTACGCTGAATTTTTTTAAAAATAAAAATAGATTAAAATCTTATAGATTTTAGAAAAACTAATATCTTAATTATCTGAGACAAGGAATGAAGAAGGAAAGAAAACTAAGAATCGTATTCTTTTCTTAAAATGCAATTATTAAATACATTTAATTTTTACCAAGAAGGCAATCAGTCCACTCGAAAATATCCTCACCGTCGACACATCATGTCTGGTTTTGAGACTGCAAGCAAGGAAAACGCTGAAATATTTGTCCAGATGACCCGTTAAGAGTTTCAACCGTCGACACACACCCACTCACTGTGACCTCATCGCGTGAGCTAACCCGAGATACTACTTTTGTTTTTCGCGCGTTCATCCGAAGAAAAGTCAGTAGCCGCTTTGCTTCCAACGAGTTAACAAGTATCATAGATTCTCCGTGATTTGAGTAAGAACAGAAAATCCACTTGCCGAATTAGAAGAAAGAAATTTGAATTATAATGTCGACAATCACCAAATGAGTTAACCCGTCTGATTAACTCAAAAATTTTGTAACGTCAACCCAACATACTACAAAAGAAGAAAAGTAAAACAAGAGAGAACTATATAAGAGACAATATTAATTCGGAAACAAAGACTTTAACCAATACCATACTGTGTAAATTCTGTTTCACTTCTTGGTTATTTTACAAATTGCTATTATTGTAAACTTTCAAACTTTGTCTCAAATATTTGTTGCCTAGCCATTCATTAATTATCCGTCTCTTATACTACTACTACTACTACTACTACTAATAATAATAATAATAATAATAATAATAATAATATTTTTGGTTCTTTTATTTCACCCTATTTCATGTATATTCCCGAATAAATTGTTTGGTTAAATTGTCCATTTGTCATATATCGTTCGTTGTCTGCCTGTTATCAATTCTTCACTGTGTTCACCAGCCCCTCGAATTGGAGAAATCCAATTGTTCTTTTCCGTTTTACATATCGAACCTTGGAATTCTCGCCACTTACTCTTTTATCATTATCATTATTATTGTTTTGGTTACATCTCGGTTATCGTAATCCCAACGAGACTCCGGGTCGTACCAATATATATATATATATATATATATATATATAGGGGGTGCGTGTCTGTTTGAGTTTATGAGAGAGTGTTTATATATGTGTGTCTACGTATGGCTTTGATATTTGGTTATACCACGAACACTATATATATATATATATATACAAAGTTGAGAAAAAAATAATTTTTTATTTTATTTTAATACATGGATAATTACCGACACAGGAACATGTATCATACATCATAATGAAACTGGTTCTCTGTGGATACCATCCCTACTTCTCAACATAGTCACAATTTCTCACAAAAGAGCATTTTTCTTTACCTCGGAAAATTCTGGTGATTGTCTTTAAGCTACTTCAACCCTGTAGTTTTCACTTCCTCGTCACTGGCATAATATTTGCCGCTTATTAGTCATCCTATTTACGTGGATTTGAGTCTTAAGATATCCTGACTACATCCAATTACTGAGAAATAATATTCCACTGTTCAAAAAACTGAGATTTCTTGGTTATGAGGTTAAACTACCCCTTATGATGGCGCAAGATCTCTAGCGATATGAGAGTTGTGGAGTAACAATTTTCACCTTCCTACCGTTTGCAGATATGCATGGTACAAAATACTTCTCTAACACTGATGCAAGTAACGGGTTTATTGCAGATTCCTGTTGATTTGTATAGTTCAAAACTATACACGTTCATACCCGCTTTTGCCATTGGAGATTTACTTGCTTGCCGTCCGAGTTATTGCAAGTACAAGCGAGATATATCAGATTTAAATTGACCGTATCATTGATCGTATTGCGGGAGCCATAAATTTTCAGGACGAAATGATCGTATGGCCGTAAGACGTAGAAGACCACTACCAGCAACTCAAACTCGTATTTGACTGTATCAGGTAAAATGGTCTTATGCTCAATCAAAGCAAATGTATTTTTTTTTCGCTAGTGACTTGATCTACTTGGAATATAAAATCACCCCAGTAAGACTGAAACCTGACCCATCCAAGATAAAACAGAGACAACTGTAAAAATACCCAACCCTCAAAACAAATACGAGTTGCAAAGTTTTCTTGGTCTTCTAAAACTAGAGGTTTTCAGCATTTTATTTGGATACAAAAGGTTCTACGAATTTGGATATCACTTTGAAATTTTAAACGAAAACAAATAATTATTGCCAATCTTCAAAATGTTACTTAAAAACGCACCACCATTAACATCACCTCTACTCCACACACTACCGGAGTGGAAGTCCCTTGTCGGTGCCTCAAATGAGCTGTTTAAATACTAGATTGGACTGCGTGCAAAATTTTTAAAAAATGCTGATGAATAAGTACACAAAAGATATGAATTTA
>OY757924.1:43138889-43161389 GCA_963585895.1 Sepioteuthis lessoniana
CTATTTGTTACATATAATATTCATTAAAGTCGAGTGATTCGAGTCGTTCAAGTGAATTTTATTTGGAAATTTTATTTACAGTTATTTTTTTCTTGGAGGTTATTATTCAGATTGATACCCGAATCTGTATTCGATTTTTCACTCTTAATACAGTCGTCTGTGGCTGTAGAATAGACTGACTGTATCTCTCTTAAGACTTAGACCCTGCCTCCATCGAGTTTCCTAGATATAACACTAAACAATTTGATAGTGAGGCTCCATTAATGATGGAGGGTTGGGAAATGCGGAGTACCTATTCATTGCTATTTTTGCCCGGATTGTAATCACCGGAAAGAGTCTTATGTATGAATAAAATAGAACTGTTTGACGTCTAAACTGAGAGGAAACAAATGTCTTATGCTGAATTTGATTGTTTAAAGAGAACAGTTTGATCATTTAACGGTGGGTAAATAAATGACTAATGTTTGATTAAATTATTAGTGACACATATGAATACTTGGAACTATTTAACATTGACCTAATTTTAATTGAATTGTTTGGAATAGATATGTTTGATCATTTAACTGTGAGTCAAAAATGACTGTCAGACATACATTGCCATAAAGAAACCATTTAACGTTCACTTATACAAACTTGAATTGTTTTAAATAGAACAATTTGATCATTTAACTGTGTGTAAACAATTGTTTAGTTAACATTGAACTATGTACATTTGTTGGCATATGTTTACAACTCATAAGTATCTAATATAAATTGATTAACCTATTTGGCATTAAATAACCTACAATGGTTGATATGCCATAAAACAAAATAAAATATATTTTTTCTTTAGTAATGGAACAAAAAAAAACAAAACATTTTTCTCAAGAAAGAAAACTTTTCGAAATATTCACAAGCCCAGACTCATATTAAATTGTAACATGTAAATTGATGAATATGTCTTTAGGCAGAGAGTATATTTCTCTATAGGAATCAAACAGGAAATCAATAAGTCGTTTTTTTCTGTGCCTTAAAACCTCATATTATTTACTTTCAGGATGCATGACTCTGTTGTCAACGCTGCTTTTTTCATTTGTCTTTTTTCTTATCGCCTTAGTCTCAAAATTATATTTTCTTTTGAATGTGTTTACATATTTTTCTTAAAGCAAATAGTCGATAGTTCAAAGTATTGGAAGATTTAAAAAAATATATTTGCAGTTATTATTGTTTTGCTTGTACATTAAAGTTTTTCATTTAATCTGAACACATCATTTGTTCTCTTGAGGCACCACGTCATTATAGATTTATCTCTTTTTATTAGTAATTGATTGTATATTCTCACATAGGTAGCTCATGATTATTACCAGGAACACCGTTGACGCCACATCAGAAGTCACCGCTCTATTCCATATTTTTTCCAAACAATATTGTAGCCTACACCCGAACAAACTACCCTCAGATTAATTATTTGAGTCACTCTATGTAAACATGTTATAACATACGTTACATTTACTTAGTTTATTTTAATATATTAATGCGTAGAAGGAGAGTAGACTTTACAACCCTAGAATTAGTTTTAATTAAATGAAAGGGCACTCGTGGAGTAATGGTAATTTTTGTAGGCAATGTACATGATGACACAATTTCAAATGTGGTTAAACGCTTAGGATAGGACTTAATCCAAATATTCTCCCTATACTAGCCCATTGACCAATTGGTTAGAGTGTACCCCAATTTTAGCCCGAGTCATAGCAAAGACTCAAAAACTTGTACATCATATCTCCTTGCTTAACATTCAGCATTATAAGGTATATATATATATATATATATATATATATATATATATATATATATATATATATATATATATATATACTTAAGGGTAAAGTGGAGCAATCTATGGAAAGGAATTGCGCCTTTCCTTACATCTTTGTGTAGTAGCCATTAAAAAGGGAACCTTTGGATCACCAACTTACTGTTATCTAGGAGAAAATAATAGGGCAGCCTGGGCTCCTTTATTTTGATTTCGCAACCAGTCTAAGAGAAGGAAATCTCTGAGTTTAAAACCTATTATATTCCGCTCAAAAACTGACTTTGTTTCGCTTCTTGCTAGTTTGGAGGATCTGACAATTGAATATGGTCCATGAATGCTCAGAAATAAACCGATATTGTCAGTTTCATTAAAAAAGATATTCTCTTAGAATAGATGCAAAATGTAATAATGAATTTTTGTTCTTTTCAAGAAGAAATCGCAATCTGAAAACATAAATCTGAAAACAATCACAGTTTAAAAACATAAAGAAGTAGTTTACTTAAATCTATGGTAATAGAAATTGACTTGTTTTTGGAGCGAAGTCAGTGGTGTTGTTTTAGTTTGGTTTTGTTTTTTAAATTACTTCGGCAATAGATTGTTTTAAACGCTACACGCTAAACTGTCTTTTCAAAAGAATTGGTATTGCAAGGACGATAATTCTTTTTTTATTTTAAGCTTATGTTTGGGGATTGTGACTCCTATATATCTATATATATATATATATATATATATATATATATATATATATATATATATATATATATATGTATAAAATTTATAAAAATCAGCAGGATTTAAGGAATGTCTTTCCACTGAGGAACGAAAATAGTAAGACGTAAAAAAAAGAATTAAAATGTCTACTAACCTGTAAGAAGATTTTAAATGCTAAATCACATCTGCTAATTATAAAACCGTATTCAGATTGATCTTGAAATATCAAGATCTTATGTATATGCATGATTACATATTCATAATATATTATTATTTATATTAACGAACTCAAGGGACATGCAGAGAACATAATATGGAATAACCCAATATTGAGGATAAAATGTTGGAATGAACATGTACTTTGCATACCTGCAAAAGCCAAAGTGTATTGCTTCCTATCTGTTATTTGTTAATTTAATGACTGATAAACAAAGCAAAAAAAAAAAATAGACACATAGTGTTCTAATTCAGTATTTATGCTGTCATAGTACTATATTTTTATTCAAAGTAAATCTTATAAGTAGATTATTACTGTATATAGATTATTACTGATCAAATCAATATCATATTGATAAATGATATTTTTATATTCAATGGATATTCAGGTAAGGCGTAGAAATAAATAAACATACATTTTTCTTCTTAATGGTTTAGATAGGTTTTAAACACTTGCTTTCACATTTGTGCGTTGAGCCAGTCTTCTGTGTCAGAAAAAAAACGAAGCCATCCATCAAGTGTGCGTCGAATTATCTTAGATATCTCGTTTTTATCCAAGATGTGTCATAGTAGAACCTTTCGTAAGCATTAAAAAAAAAAACATCTGCTACAAGAAGATAGGAACAATTCAAGAAATGCATCTATGGAGACACCTGACATCTCCTTGATAGATACACGATTAACTTCCTGTTTATTAATCCAACAATGTTTTCAACTCTTAAACCCATGCTGCCAGTTAAATTTGATTCTGTTTAATTATGTTATCAGTTATCAATTCTCAGATCTCAGGTTCAATAAAAATGTTTATTTTCGGCTTTATATGTGTTATTTCCGTGGCAAATCTTTTGTTAGCTCTGTCGGCCGTTGTTGTTGAATATACCGACTGTCTCTGTACAGAGTTAAGACATCCCCAACGAGTAACCTAGATATGATATTAAACGATTTGATCGAGAGGCTCCAATCTTGAAGCTTCGGGTAATACCCCTTCTTTGTCATCGCTCCCATGTCTATTTTGTCCGGAGTTGGAGCTCGAGATAGGGTCATATCTATGGTTCAAATAGAACTGTTTGTCCATTTAACTTTGTGTAAATAAAGAACTGATGTTTAATTGAATTGTTTGTGATACATAGCAATACTTGGAACCAATTACCTGAATGCAAAACGATTGAGTAAGGTTGAAGGGAACAATTTGTGTTAAATAGTGATACTTAAAACTCCTTCATTGTGTGACGAAATTGTATTATTGGTATAGCATAGTAATATTTGAAACCATTTGAATGTGTCCAAATGAAGTAAGAGTGTTTAATACAATGATTAGTTTTTAATAGTAATACTTGATGCCACTTCACTGTCTGCAAAATAACGATTAATATTGAATAATTAGTGCAAGATAACAATAACTGAAACAGTTAATTGAGTTGATAGAATAGCATGATTCAGGTACAATCAACCAGTTTCAACTAATTTAAAAATTAAAATACCAACAAACTATTCACTTATAAATAATAATTATATCCATTTAACTGTGTGTAAATAAACGATTGATAGTAAATATGATTATTCGTATTAGATAGTAATACTTCAACGTTATCAGCAAAATATGCTATAAATCATATATGTTTAATAAATATGTAAAAATAGGATTTGATATTAGATAAGCCACATTGGTAGATATGCAATAAACCCCAACCAAACTACAACTTTATATACTAAAATTCACCATCTATAATTGATTGTAAAAAAACTTTCCAGAAAGTTTAACTTGATGCTAGAGGGTTAAGGAAGACTTTTGTTGCAATACCAGTGGCATATAATATACAGTATAAGCAGGTATGGCGCAATGGTTATATCTGTAGAATATGGAATCTGCAATCCGAATTCAAATTCTGGATGAGACTGCTTGTTTTTCACTTTGAATTAATGCCTTTTATAAAGGCGTAGACCTGTTTCTTCCCTCTCAAACTATGGGTAAATATTGGGCAGGTAGGGTTCTTTAGTTGTGGTAAGGATATCAATCTAGAAGAAACATTTTGTTTAAAAATGATATTGTGTTACAACCTGCCCGGGCATAGTGATCGGGGAAATACATACATATTTTAGGTCAATTGCATATTGTATATGCGATACACTACTGTTGTTCTAGAATAATTATGAGCTTTGATTCAAAATAAGCATAGTTGATTTAATCTACTGCGCGTGTAAATACCCATAAAGAAGAACCATTCTTGCTTAGCCTAATCGGCAGGATTTGAAATAGCCACTTTTTTGACAACTATAATTCAACAAGAAATCATTTTTCAAATAAATATCATTCAACAAGAAAACATTTCCAGTGAAAACTGGATTTCTGCAGTAAATCCTAAACAAAAAATGGAGTAGTTAGTTGAAAAAAATCGACTAAGTAAACAAAACATATGCGAGGGGGCAAATAAGTTTTGTTCTCAGGAAGAATTTAAAAGTAACAAAATCTACCTATGAAATTTTACGGAGGGAAATTGGCTCCTTTGAAAAACACAGAGTAATAAAAATAAAGTAACTTTATTTTCAAAGAAAGAAGGTTCTTGTCTATTTATTCTGGTTGATTCGAGAATGTCTATCCTTTTTGTCTGGAAAGAAATTGATAGCAATCATATGTTTAAGGTAAATATTTTCTCCATATTATGGTTAGCTTTGTTATATTTAGTTCATTTTTTGTCTCTACATAAAAGTCATCATCTAGAAAGCGATTTCCATTTTTTAAAGTCACCAACATTTCTTAAATATTCAGTAAATCCCAACCGGTATACTTAAATGATTGATTCCCTGATTTTAAAGGAATATCAACACGTTTAGGTTTAATTTACTTTAACGGAATCCTGTTCACATTTATGTTTTTTTTTTGTTTATTTGTATGATTAGAGCTTTTTACACACAGTCTTATTGAATATGAATATTTAAAAAAAGATCTATTTGTACTATAGATTGAACCCTTATAATTACTAAAACAACTTCTGATCGGAATGCTTCTAGGAATAATTACAAAGAACAAGTGCAATGATCTTCGTAATTGGAGCCCTATGATCAGTTGATGTTATGTACTATACCCAGGACACTTCAGGCGGAGAGGACCTTACGCATCTGTGGAGTATACAACTATGATATTTTAAGCACCGTCAGTACAACTCTTATCTTAAGATAGAAATATAAAATATAATTGACATAAAACATGGTGTTATGTCTAAAATCAAGAAATATTTGATTGCTGAAGTATTAATCTATATTAACTGATCAATTCTAGCATATTAAAAAATTTTCATTAACAAATTCAGTAAATTCATTATTTTTGCAATAACCGAAAAGCGAATTTGATTTTCGCCGATAACTAGATAAAAAAAAATCACTTATATTTTAAATCTGCAAAGACTTAACCTGAGGGCAATTTAAACTTCGACTGATTTCAGCCTCATGAGAAAATCCAAATCTGTTTCAATGAGCCGTTAATTTCAATTGTGATTTAAAGAAATATTGAATTGCAGCAGCATGAAAGACTCCTTGTTTCTGTGTCCATACAATTATTTCATCACGCCAAATTTGTAAAAATTAAATGAATTAACAAGAGCAAGAACAAATTTGCTGTGCTCTTTTATTTCTTTAATTAGATCTTTTGAATTTTCTTTTTTAAAAGTCTTTTGATTTTTCTCATTATTCTCGGTTGAAATAAATGAGACAAATAATCGTGTAAGAGGTGAAAAACTAGCAACGGTTCTCTACAAGAATGAAAGCCAATTGGCTCAATGAATTCCCAACATAGCAACGAACATATTTTATCAATACATTCATATATTAAGGTTATTACCATTATTCAAATGTCATAAATAGTGATGGCAATTCCTATGTTGATAAAGTTTTACATGAATAATTGTATTTATGTATCAAGTTCAATTTACGTATCTATTGTTTTAAGATAAGCTATTATTTCGATTGAATATATATATATATATAGTATATATATATATATCGCACTATCGGTGGTGGCTGTACAATACACCGCTACAAAAGGGAAAGACACCCCACAACAAGGCCACCTATTGCCGGTGGTTTTTGACATGTAACACTAAAGATCGTGATCCTAGGGATTGTTCAGTCAAATACTTGAAACACACCAATTCAATTTTTACTTAGCTTGACAGGCAGTGCGTTGGGCCTGGTCCTATGAATCTGCTGATCGTATCAACCCCTAAGACCAAAATGTATTATCCGAGTATATTCATCAAGCTGCAATTGCTGCATATCCTGTCCGACAGTAAGACGGGAACTTTAGTGGGGCTCGAAATCCTACAAGCAGCTTCTGTATACTGGTTGTGTATCTAAGTCTTAACCAAGGCGAATGGGTTTCATCATTGGTAACTTCCCATCTCAAATGAAACTGCGAGTTTAATTGCACAGCACAGGAGCAGAGAACGCAAACTTGACTTATGACTTTTTCAAATAAAAAAAATTAAATCTGTGTCTGTTTCGGAAAAATGTCGCAGCAGACTCCCTAGGATTCATTTTACTTGAATATTAGCAAAAGAACTGCCAATCACAATCCTCTCCTATCCTTAATAGAGTAGGTAACTTTGAAGCAAGACAAATACCCAGAATGTTAAAAAGAAGAAACGAGAATTTCCTTGTGTTGTTGACAGCAGGAGGCACGCAGAAAATATCCTTCAAATGAAAACGTTTGGTTTTATAAAGCAAAGCATAACCGCATGTGAGACAACACCTCTAAAAAAAAGGTGTACCCTCTGTTATATATATATATATATATATATATATATATATATATATATATATATACTTTAGATAAAGGTTGATACTCAGTCAAGAACACTGAGTGACTCTCAGTGTAAAGGCAGACATCAAGAGGCGCTGAATATGCCTGTACATTTTCTCAATTAGATCTACATATGCTGTATCACTGACTTCAAAATACCTTGTTTTTATAAACACGGAGATTATTACGTATGTCAATATATATATATATATATATATATATATATATATATATATATATATATATATATATATATATTATAATCAATATTATTATTATTTTATCATTGTTATCATTATTTCTTTAGGGATTTTTACACCGGCATTACCAGGTTGTGTCTTATTGGAGTTTGAATGAAAGCAAGTCTCATCTTTTTAACGGTACTCTTCTTTGTATTCTGGCATGTCTCAAGAATGCTGCAGGTTGAATGGTACCCACTGGTTAAATAATTTCCAAATCCTCCAATTCATTTACCAAACCTTTGGTGACTATATTGAGGGACCTATTGCAACTGTAATTACCGTAAATTTCATGTTCTATTTTTTTGGTCTTCTTTCAATGTCAGGGTACTTGACTCTCTTTTCGATTTCTTTCACTGGGTCTGGTCATCTCCCCGAGATTAGATGAAGCCAGACAATTTTGAGCGTCAATTTCTTCAGGACAGATTCTAGGTTGTGCGTTAACCATTTGGTTGTATGTACAAATTTAAACTTCTTGCACAATTTCCAATAGATCACCTTAGTAACCCAGTCATGTCTAGTCTTATGCTATTTTTCTGCTAACTCGTTACATTCGCTTATTATGCGGTTTAATGTTTTCATCTCTATCACCACATAATCTACATTTGATATTTTCTTGCGTCTTGTCCATTTTTGTTTTGACATAGTTTTTATGGCGTTGTTTTCCGCTGCCATAAGAAGAGATTCATTTTAAGTCTTAAGGTTACGCTTCCTTGACCATGTCCCTCTCTTTGTGTGTAAGATTCGCTTGTTAGTCACTTGAAATATCCTTACAGTTGCTTTTATTCAATTTTTTTTTATTTTCTGGTTAATTTTGTTATTTTGATCCTTGTGTTGTCTGTATTGTTTCTGAAAGCTTTAATCAGTCTTCTTCTGCATTTTTAATGCAGAGTTTGAGATTTTGTGTCTATGGATCGTCGCTATCTTCAATGCTGTCAAGTTCTCTTCCTCCTTCTTTTCTTGACATATATAGTCTGTCTTACCTCATCTCTTGGATGTACGGCTTTATGCATCGTCATTAGTTTTCTTGTTCTCTGGTCCATTTTGTTTAAGTTCCACTATCGTCCTGTAAAAGAAAGGCCCCATGTATGTGACAAGGACGACAACCCAAGTATTTATACCTTTGATGAGATTCTTGCTATATATATTGGTTTCTTGTAGTTTCCTCGTTCGTCTGAGATTTTTTTTTTTTCATCTCCATTTGTTTGACGGTGTCAGCTTCCAATATTCTCAAGTATTTGTAGGTTTCCTTTTCTCCTCGTATTCTGGTCTTTTCTTTGTTTGGTATTTCTATTATTTCCCTAATTTGTTGTTTCCCTCTTCTCATTATTGGCATAGCGCATTTTTCTATGCCGAATTCCATCCCTATGCCCTCACTAGTCCCAAGGGAGTTTATGCTTATCATTTTCTAGAACAGTTGCTGGATTGTGTATATATCATTTGTTAGTGTGGTCAAATCTAAATTTCTTGCACATTTCCCAGTGGGTCACCTTACCGACCCAGTCGTGTCTCGCCTTATACTCCTTCAGTAGTAATTTGCTGCAATCGCTAAGTTGCATTATTATTATTATTATTATTATTATTATTATTATTATTATTATTATTATTATTATTATAAGGAATATATTTACGAGATAACGAAAATTCACAAAATTTAATGATAGTGAAATAATTATGCTTACATAAAAAATAAAGATGTAAACAGGTTTGGTGTTTACGTTTCCAAGCTTTGTAATTTTATATTAATTATGAATAGGTAAAATAATCAATACTCTAATCATCGAATGTTAATTAATTTTTCAATATAGCTGTTCTTTATCTAGGTATAGTCCACAGTAGGAGTAATTTATTCGCATCTCCCCGTGGCTTTAATATATATATATATATATATATATATATAAACACACACACACACACACATAGATAGATAGATTGAAAGAGAGAGAAAGACAAAGGGGGAGAGAGAAAGTGAACAAGAAGGGAAAGAGATAAAATAACCGAGTAGTCCAAGAGTGATGAATTTATTAAGCAGAAAAGTGGACGTGGAAAGACATTAAAAGATTACACCAAGAGTTAAAGGAATAACGATAGATATTAGATAAAATACAGAAAATAATGGAGGAAATATGTAAGCAAAGAAAGGACACACTACCGTCCAAACATTAAATAGGAATTTACATTTAATTTAATAAATTATTTACTTCTAGATAGATAGATAGATAGATAGAATTTAATAAATATACATATAAAATTTCGTTTATCTTATGTACGAGACAGAGATCTAATTTCATAAAAATGAATACAAGAAAAATCCTGAACAAATGTTTTGTATAACTACTTTTTATAATTCTTTTCATATAGAATTTTTAAAGACGAGTTATGTAGTATGGAAGTCAGGTTGCATTTTGAATTTAATAGAAGACAGTAATTTTCCTAAACTCGCAGCCGGTGATGTTTCTCTCATCTATTCCAGCAAAATGCTCAGTGAACTTTGTGGTATATATTTTCTTATGTTTTTCTTATTTTCCATTTTGAAAATATATTTCAATCGATCATATATATATATATATATATATATATATATGTATGTATGTATGAGTGTAGAGATAAAGGGTGCGAAACAAAATATAGAATAATTCTAAAACGGTTTTTGTCTGATTAGTGGAAAAAAGGCAATGAATCTAAAATTTCATGATTGCCCCCATTATTCAAGCACTTTTTCATCAAAATTCAGCCCAATATCGGTGCCTAAAACCTCTCCATTGAATTTCTTTTCAAACTTATATTCTTTAACTTGATTCCGCATTTAATGGCCGATGAGGTTGATATGCCGTAAAACAAAACAAACAAACAAACAAACAAACAATATGAGTGAGGAAAAAAATAAATGACTAAGAATCTATGGTTTGATTAACGCCGAAAACAACCCAAAAGAAATTTCCTAATAATTGGAGTTTCTTTATGGTCTCCATCACGCACAGATATTAATCCTCACCCCTATGCTATATCGGGACATTTAGAAAACAAAACAAATGCAACTTTACTTAAAAATATTGATTTCCTTAAGACTTTAATTGAGAGGAATGGATTAAAATGTCTGAGGAAATGATTTGGATGGCTCCAAAATTGTTTCGAAAGCGTCAGGATACAATAATTAAAAGAAATTCTGTCCATATTGAATAAATTTACTCTTTTGGGTCTATCTTCCAATTCTGTTGTTTATTTTTGTAAATTCAAATTAATCTTGTTTTATTTTATTGCTGTTTGCTTTTATACAAGAATATTCCTAATTTTTTGCCAGCACCCAATATATATATATATATATATATATATATATATACTATTTATTAAAAAAATTATTGTTCAGGAAGTATTATTATTCTTGCGAATTTCATTCTTCAGAGAATATTGAGGCTTTATGAATGTTTCATTTTTTTTTGTTTGTTTGTTTTTTTTTAAGTAACGTTAAGGAAACACAGAAACTAGCTAATAATCAAGCCAGTTTCAGATATAATAGATAAAAGTAAACTTTTTTCTGCTTTTAGCGCGAAGATTGAAATTGTTTTTTTCTGAAACCAAAAAAAAAAAAAAACCAAAATACCCTCAAAGAACGTCTTTCGTTATATTTTTTAAATATTGTGATTAAATCAAATTACATTAATTTTTTCATTCCTAATGATTCTTAAATTCAAAAGTTTTATTCCTTACCATTCTTAAATTCTAAAAACCCTTAGCCTTCCAATTCATAAAATATTTGATGATTTAGCTAAACTATTAACTATTTGTTTTAAATTTGATAACACACTAAGTTATTCTGTACGTGTAGATATGTATTTACACAACCACTCCACTAGTGAAAGACGATGACATGATATCGCATTTTAAGTTCTGAATCCCTCGTTTTCTTTGGCGGAGACTGGTTACCAGAACAAGGTTAAATTTCACAAATTACCCGTTTATAAACCCATGATTGAGGGAGTGTAGAGTATTAATGTATTTTGTTAGGGACTCACAATGAAAGCAAAGTGGTATCTTTCAGGATTTCTTTCATCAAGTACGTGTATTTACCAATCCGTCCGCTCGAGCACGATGTGATACAAGATCAATTCTAAAGTTGTGTTTAACAGCATTCAATTCAGTTTGCCTTTTCCAAGACAAATCATTATACTCAATTTAAAGAGCCTTCTTTGCCCTACTATATACCAATTACTTGAGGGAGAATCGTTGGATTCATACCGTTACCAAGGTTATTTGCAGTATGTCAAATGCAAACAGCATCGTCCAAGATTTTAACTCGCCTCTCTGTGCCTATTTCCGACGATGATAATTACAACACCACAGGCGTCTCTGGAAGTTCTGGCAATATTTTTTGGCATTGTTATTTTGGCGGCATTTCTATATACTTTACTTGATAGTGTTCAACTTCCCTGCAATTAACACGGGAGACAAAATTATGTAATAAAATTATCATGAATAATCTCTGATGTTCTTCTCTCATTCATAGAAGCATGACAATAATATAATCTTTATCAAAATATCTACATGTAGGAGAAAGTTCATGGCACAGTTGAATCATTCCATTCTCATAGGCAGATATTTGGAGCCGGAATTTGAAATTAATTCATTGATTGTGATTTCCTCACAGAAAATCATTATTTCATTTCTCCCTCTGCTGTTTTCTTTATGAATATAAATTATGAATATAGATATTTTGGGTCCACTGATTCGGTCTTAGGGTGGTGTGATATATTGCCGACACTTTGGAATTGATCAGCTTTCCTCTACAAAATGTTCTGATCACTTTCGCCGATACGGTTGTCTCAATGAAACGGTGCCTTAGACCAATGAAACTATTATTCTAATTTAGTTGAGGAAAATGTTCTTTCTATGATATGTAGATGCTTTTCCACTGCCACATCTATTGAATTCGGTCGTAAATCCCATCCCTGGTGCTAACAAAACCGATGAGATCGCTATATTTTAAAACCACTGACGTTTAAAACTAACACTTACGACACCGAAACTGCTTATCGTACGCAGGAAATTGGATGTCACATAATATGGATTGTTTTTTTGTTTTTCTATTTCGAGATGTGTTTTCAGCATCAGCAACTGAACTTGAATATTGTCCGCAGTAAAGTGACTGCTATAGCCAAATGCTTGAGAGATACAAATAAAATGAGATTTTGGAAAGATTATTTAAGCACTGGAGAGAAACATTATGGAATTTTTTAATAGATTCTCGTACATGTGGATATTTTTATGACCCGTCGTATACGTGGTACCTTTACCCAGTCACATTGACTGATTTCGGCCAAATATCCAGACTCTAGCATCAACAAAACCAAGGAGATCCTACCCCTGCTCTTATATATAACTATACCGTCAGATAACTTGCCACCAGACTTATGGCAACAAAATTAACAGTCGTATTCCATAAACTGGACATCACATCGTCTTCTTTCTTTCCTAGAGATGACACCTTCACTCTAATAATTGCACGAAAAAAATGAGAGGTTAAAAACATTTTTGAGCTATAGTGAAAATTTGTTATCGAAAAAAATCAGATTGAAAAATTGTTATTTTTCATTTAAGAAAGTTTTGATGTAGAGATAAGCAAGTAAAGTTGGCGACCGCAGTCGAGGGTGACCTGAGGGCTCCCTTTTCAATAGCTACTACACTTTTCAATAGCTACTACACCGGGGTGTTGGAGAGGGCACTACTCCTTTCCCTGAATTGCTACACCTTACACGTACCTTATATTGCTGACTGTTAAGCAAAGATTCATCAAGTACCATTTTTAAAGTCTTTGGTGTGACGCAACCCTGGATTGAACCAAGGTCTCCCGGACCATTGGTGAATATTCTACCCACTAAGCAAATGAGCCGGTAAAACCGAAAAAAATATATGCTTATTCAAAAGGAGAAATAAGTGAATAAATTTCTCGACAGTTTCTTTAGTACATATATATATATATATATATATATATATATATATATATATATATATAAAGTAATTACAATAAAACATTGATATATGCCTATTATAGTGCGCATATCCATGATCTCAAAGTATGAATATATATATAAGATTATACTCATACCTACTAAAAGGACTTGAATGAAGGTTGAAGAGAGCATCCAATTTTGGTTTATTCCAGGGAAAGTTAAAATGCTCTTTTACGTCGGGAGATCTTACAATATCAGAATAGATACAATGACACGGCTGCTTGCAGAGGCTATTTTTATAGATAGAATTGCCTGATCTAAATTAGTTATTGATATCGGACGTAGAACCACAGAATGAGATCAGTTTTGGTTCTTATCCAAAACATTCTATTTTGTGATCCAAGTTTATTGGCACAACAGTCTGCATTCGACGTCTTGCTGATAGTCGTTTCTTCACGATGCCAAAAGCTTGAAGATGTTTCTCTTAACTTTGTTTGTTGAGAACGCGATGCATTATTATGTATTATAATTTCCATAAAACTTCATCTATTTATTGAACTGTTGACATTGATAATTTCAGCGTGAGTTTTTCAGGTTAGAAAATATTCTAGTAGAGTCTTAGAGATTAATATTTTCATGGAGTAACGATATTCATTCCTGAGGATGTGATAAAAACGTCCTTGGCCTAACCAAGGAAAGAATGACCATCGTTATAGATTAAATTGATATTTTGGAAGGATGAAGTTGAATTAGATTGATTGATTTTAACACCATGTCAATACATGTAGGATTATTTTATGCCACGTGGTTAGGGGATTTTGTTAATTGTATGGTTATATTTTAATTTTTGTTTTGTTGCTTTTTAGAGTTTTTGATCACAATTACTTTATAAAGTTTTCTTAGCAAATAGAAGAAAAAGTGAAAACGGCTTCATGGTTTCAAGCGTATCATTTTATTATCATTAGTAATCTGTTTTCGAATAAGTATTAATATCTAATGACATTAATTTGGTTAAACCAAGTTATTAGGTTTGTCGTACATTGAAGCGCTTGACAAACAACGAAGGACTCGTAGATATATAAACATATAATTTATATTTTTATTCTTCGACAGCAACTTGTATGAAGTAGGGCTACAGTCAGAAATAGTTCGCCCATATCTTTCTTCTGTGGCGGGGACCCTCTGTGTGTATTATAGCGAAGGCCGGAGAACACACGTGACGTGCTTGAATGACCAGTGGGTCTTTCCCTTCGCTTGCGAGACCAGCGGACCTATCCCCTTCGCTTGAGCGATTAGCGGACGCCTCCTCTTCGCTTGAGTGACCAGCGGATCTCTGCCTTCAATCCAAAATTACAGACCTTATATTCTCACTCAAGTCTCAAGCAGAAATATGAACATACTCTTTGCCTCACGTATTTTCTGTTTATAGCTGGTTATTGGAACTTTTATACTACCACTTTTTTTCCGGTAATTTGTTGATCTTATCTCTGAACTGAAATATATGTCACTCTATCCATTAGCAATAAATTATATTCTTCGCTATTCTCCTTTCCTGTGACCCACTTTGTTGGTGTTATCTTGTGACCGCATTGAACCTGCTAAGTTCCTCCACAGCACTCTGTTGCTAGCTAAGCTAGTATATTACAGTTTTAAGTAACGAATAGTCCATAATTAACAATAATGGATTCTAGTAACTATTTTAATGCAAAACATTTACAGTTTTAAGGCATGAAGTATTCCAGTCGATAACGAATGATTTTTAAACTTTTTGATTCATAAATAGGACACTAAGAGCTGCTACAGTACATGTTGGAGTGGACCTCGGACTGACGGCAATCAAGGTTTACTCTTCACTCCTTTAAGCTACAGAACAGGTGCCGTTTCTTGAAATACTCAAGAAAACATTTATTTTTGTTTTAGAAGTCTGTTTGTGTCTTATTCTCTTCCCAAACTTAGAGAGAGTTACGTTAGAAACGATGAGTCATGTATTTTTAACTGGGGAGAAATATCTGTAATAGTATGTGTGTTGCATGTCTCTTGGATGGGGTTTCTCAAAGTTACTAATATCGATCTCTGAGGGTGAAAAATGTTGCCTGGGTGAATTAAAGCGTAGGAGTCTCCTGCAGGGGTGAATTTACTTGTTTTCATTCATAAAACACTTTAGAACAGAATAACAAAAATCGATGTTTAATGTAAAATACTTTACAGCTATATAAAACAAGAAAAATAACCCAAGTTTTTTGCGAGTGTTGTGACCATTTTAGTATTTTTTTTCAAAGTCACATTCGCTGGAATCTGGTTTCGGCCATGAGCATTATTAACTACGTAAAAAGAGAAACGCTTTAAAATTAGAATATAGGGCTTTTTGTGTTTCAGTATCAACGAACCCATCTTTTCCATTCAAAAAGGATTCAAGATTTAGAGAGGGTGTCCTCATGGTGCAATGGTTAAAGCTATGGACTGCAGAATCGTAGTAAGCGAATTCGTACTCCAGTAGCGCTATAACGTTCACTTTCGGGCAAATACCTTTGGGAAACCTATGGACCCCCTTTTCCTCCAAGTTATGGGTTAAATAGTACCACTACTGTTCTTCTAGGAGAATGGCTTTGGCATTAAATAACCTACAAAGGTTGATATGCCATTAAACAAAGAAACCAAACCAAACTAATAAAGATTTAGAGGTGCGTTTATATTTCTAAATAACTGATATTTTTCACTTGCTAATGTAATTGAATCCAGAATTATTTGTGATGTTCTTATTAGTCTAATATTAAATTGATTTATTTTGTTTGATTTGTTTTGTTTGTTGTGTTTTATGGCTCATCAACAGACTTTGGTCATTTAATGCTAAATCTTATTCATATATATATCATCATCATGAAGTGCAGCTTGCAAAGATTTCCCTAACCCTCTCCCACCCCTGGTCCCTATCGTCCATTGCTCACGGAAGGTCTTCCATTCTACATGTTGTATCGGTACAGAACAGTTGTAAATAGGTTCAAGCAGGTCACCCAACCCATGCTCGTCCGTGTTAGTGGGTCCACAGGAGTACATCATTTCTGAGCTCGACATATATATATATATATATATATATATATATATATGTATATATATATATATATATATATATATATATATATATATATATATATATATATATATATATGTGTAACCGGACATTGGCCAAGCGGTTAGAGTGTTCGCCAATGGCCCAGGAGACCTCGGTTTAATCCCAGGTCGAGTCATACCAAAGACTTTAAAAATGGAACTTGATACCACCTTGCTTAACACTCAGCATTATAAGGTACGGTTCAAGGGTAAAGTGGAGCAATCCAGGGAATGGAGTAGCGCCCTCCCCTACACCTTGGTGTAGTAGCTATCGAAAAGGGAGCCTTCGGGTCACCCTCGACTATGGTCGCTAACTTTACTTATATATATATATGTGTGTGTGTGTGTGTGTGTGTGTGTGTGGTATAGTTTATTGGTAATATTTTGAAGTTAGACTGGGCTCTTTTGTTTTCATGCCCTTAATGGTTTCCAGTATTTCTATTTAACATTGATAATTCAATCCAACATGTCATTTGTTCGCACATAAGTCAATGTTTTTGGCATAGTAAATGATTTGATATTTCTATTTGACCAATAGATGCAATCCTAACCGATACAACCACTTCGTGTGTGAGTTGACCTGGGAGTAATGACAATGTAGTACTCCACATTCTTTCAACTTCAAGATTTGACCCTTCCAATCAGATGTAATTTTATACCACACCCATAACATTGAATGGATTCAAGAATTACATTACACTACTAAAAATCTTTTTTAACATCATTCATCAGTTGTCACTCAGTTGAATAGTGTCAAGAATTGAAATGTAATACAAACAGTTCAAATTAACAATTACTAGTTTGCAGACTGTTAAATGGTTTTAAGTCTATTATATGATGAAACAGTTCCATTTGATCCATACATGGGACTTTAACAGGTACTACCTATCCGGGTCAGGGTACACTTTAAAATAATAGCAATAAAGAGATATTTCACATTCCTAGAGGTGCTACGACCGGATCTTTGCTATCAAATCGTTTTGTGTCATATCCAGGACATCCATTGGAGGGTCTCAATTTATTAGGGAGTTTAGTGGAGAATACATTTCGTTACCAGCGGAGCATTAGGTAGAAGTTTAAGAATTCTTACTACAAGTGGATTTTGCTTTTAAGGATGTGATATGAACCACTTGCTTTAAACTACTCACTTTAGCATGGTTGTGGAACAAGACCAAAAGGGGTTAAAATCTAATCTGAATAAAACTACTGATTAGTTTGGTTATGTTTTATGGCATTGCAAACTTTGTTGCTTTTTAATGTTAAATCCTTCTCTCTCTCTCTCTGACACATGCACACACACACACACATATACATATATATATAGTCATCCACAAACAGATCTATTTCATTCTATCAGAACTCATCGGTGTGGTTAGACAGTATCTTCCCGTAACTGGGATCGAAACCCGGTTGACTCAAACGCCAAGCCAAAGCTTCTAACCATTCAGCCACGAGGAGATATAAGCTGCGAAGTACATTTTAAACGGTTATGAATCACAATTACTATTGTTTACATGCATCTGTTCAACGGTTGCGGAGACCTCAGTTCATCTACGAAGAGGCTTGCAATAAATGCTAATGGCAACACGATTACTTCTTCGCCAGAGAACTCAACTACACGGGGGTAGGGGAGTATATATATATATATATATATATATATATATATATATATATATATATATATATATATATATAAATATATGACTTGTAAGTGAATAGTTTGTAGGCAACATTATTTTTAAGTGAACTGGAGCTTATTTGTCAGCACGCAATAAAATAGTCTCAATTATTGCTATTCCTCACTGATAAGGCTTTTTAATATCAAGCGATCGTTTGAACTCTAATTCTTTTAAGTATTGCTAATTGTCATAATATAATTCAAAATGGTTTCAAGTTTTGACATCTAATACATATTATTGTATTTGATATTAATAAGCATTATTTGTTTGCACAAAAAATCACTGATTAAAAAACTGTTAGTTTTGCTCAGTCATTGGTACACAAGTCGAAGCACGCAAAAATGTACCAATTAAAACACTTTTAATTTTGAAGATAAAATATTCTTTACTTTCATGATTTATTCGGATTATTATCTCGATCTTTGTTTTTACCGAAATTTTTTTGCTAATTTTGTGTTAATAGGTTTTTGTCTGGTGAATCTTACATTTAAGAATACCATAATGTAAATGACAGTTTTTAATTGACCATGACGGCAGAAGTATATTACGTTCACGTCTGTGAATTTTCTTGAGAGGAGATACGCGGGTCATTAAAAAAAAATGCGATTTTTTGATTTTTCAAAGTTAAATGATATTTTTTTCAGAATCTTATTTCCATAAATGTGAAGGCAGCGCTCCACAAAAAGTAGCTGTTTGACCCTACATTCCACCCATCACGAAAACCATCCTGGTTAAACGAACCAGACATGCGAGAAACCATTGGTGAAGCAAGGGTAAACTCACACGCGATGTAATCCTGGGGACCCTCTCACATGGACGAGCTCAGTTTGGATGAGCAGGAAGAACTTACCTACATCAGCGCTTTGCCGATACAGGATGTAGCCTGGAGGACCAACCGGGAGCGATGGACGATAGAGACGGGTGGCGAGAGAGGGTCAGGGAACTGCATGATAGCTCTATGACATGATGATAATATTCTGCATTGCTTTGAATCGGTTAATGGCAAAAATCTTAATCTTGTAAAAAACATTGTTTTAAGACGATTCGAATTTGTTATGAATCAAAGAGAGTACTCTGGACTTGAATCGGTGCTTGTCATCAATTTTACCGAATATTGTGTAATCCGCACGGAGAAGAATGTTTTACACACAAAAAAAGGTTTACTAATGAATTAAACATGAGTTCGCCACTACGTGTCTTATTTAAAAAGACAACCAATATTGTTGAAATACACTAACTTTCAAGTAGATAAAATATTTCCTTGCACAGTGGTCAGACAGAAGCTCATGCTTTGTCGTCAATGTCATGAAAGGACCTATCGCTACTGGTTTATTGAAAAAAGATGCAACCGTATAGAATGGTTCCATCTATCAACTGATTAGACACAATTCACTTTGATTATTAACTGAAGCACATATCTAAATAGTGCAAGATAATATCCAATGATAATCAAAATAAAAAATAAGTTGATTAAAGAAAATACAGGATATATACATAACATCTATACAATTACTAATTAGAAAAATAATGCGGATTTTGATAACCACGATACACAGTTTTATTGAAAATACTTGCAGCACTAAAGCCAATGAAGGTTCAAAAATAAGTATTACGAAATAAAAGGCAATTTGTGAGCTACGTTTAATCAAAAATTATCACTTACTGCTTTGTTATTTTGGAATGAGTCATTGCACGCTAGAGAATCTATCTACGTTAGCTCACTAAATTTGATGAGTAGATTTTTCTGCCAAAATAAAAACAATCCGAACAAGTCCGTTTAAATTACCAACACAGAATAGTTGACGAGGCCAGAGCAGAATTTAAAATCCTATTTCAAAATCTTTTGGTTGAAACGATTAAGTACCATTCATTACAAATTGCAGTTATTTCAAAGTATAAATAATACCGTTGGCGCTTTATTTAACTTTGATATCAGAGTCAGTGAGTTCGAACTCCAGTCGCGTTAGTGCACTCACTTTCGGGATAATATTTTTTAAAAAATGTATGAATCCATTATTCCTCCCGGAAATGGGAAGATACAACCACTCCTCTTTTTCAACAAGGATGGCTTTGGAATGGAATAAACCACAAGAGTGAATATGTCATTACACAAAGAAACCGAACCAACACCATGTACTAAAAAATTCGTACAATAATTTCAAAGGCATATTTGCTTTCATTTTACTCAGATTTCAACAAGCAATTATTGAATAAATATTTGGAGGGAAAAACGATAAAATATATTTTCCAAGCCTTCAAAATTGCAACGCTGTATTTTCAAAATTTTATCAGGAAGCCAAAAGAACATGATTGTTTGAAGATTATATTTTTTTAGTATGTTTTAAAGCCTCAATATAAGAACTAAATCCTTTAAAAAATCATTCATAGTATATATGAGTAAAAACCGCAATTTTTCGACGATTTTTCAAACGTTGTATCAAGCAGGCTTTTATTAATTTCATTATTCTATTTAACTTATCAGAAGAATAGGTACCGTACGTCCTACATGTTTTAAACTGCTGTTGAATCGACAGGGGAACACAAACATAAATCCCCCTATCAACAAAGAAGTCAATGGCATTACCAACGGCGTCATAGAAATAAGACAGAAACAATAAAAAGTTAAAACGCCTCGAGATATTTAAAATATCTTTTGGGTCTGATCCCGTTCGTAGAGAGAGAGCGAGAGAGAGAGAGAGAGAGAGAGAGAGCATCTCGGGGCAATGTGATGTAATCGACTGATCAGTGCAGATTGAAACGAATGTCCTACCCTCGAGTCAGAAATTCTCAGACAAGAAGACGTGTAATAAAATTATGAGGATATGTTCAAGAGGCAATATGGAGATATTCTTGAACTAAAATCTAATGGAAATGATTTTTTTATATTTATCAAAAGCTAAATGATGGTTGGTTGATAGATTTCACATGATAGAAAACGTTCGATATTTCACTAGTTGTGATTTAGACATAAAGAAGCAACTGTTTGTCTCAGGTTTATCATTTAGACTTCCCGTTTAGAGATTAAGGTTCCCCTGGAGCAACATTAACATAACTCTAATAGGGATTTTAATTTCTCCAAAATGACGGTTGGCGCCTGGAAACATAATGGAGAGAGAGATAGAGAGACAGAGAGAGATAGAGACAGAGAGGTGGATAATTAGCGGAAGTAAATAAGTAACTAGGCTTAAAAGGAGCTGACTGTATCCTCTGCAGAGAAATTAAACTCTTTCTGCTAAAAGTGATATCCTGGGTAAACGACGAAACAAGAATATTGAAGTGTTGAGTACCCATTCACTGCCATTACAGCCATGTCCACTCTGATCCAGAGTGGTTGTACCTGTTAGGATTTCATCAATGGGTCCTACAGATGTGATTCATAGTCGATAAGACCGTGTAATAAACAGATGAATGAATAAATAAATATGATATAAAATATAAAATAAAAAGACTTACCCACTTAAGAAAAAACTACCAAGCAAATGTAAAGATGAACGCATAATGAAGATGATACTATAACATATATGCACTAAGCAACCTTTGACTGGTTTACATGCCGTTAAAATCAATCAGTCAACCACTATATCAATAGATAACAGGCAAAATAAAAAAAAATAAGAAAAATAAGATTGAAAGACACACTGGAATAACAGGATACACGGCTGAATATTTGTAGGACAAAAGAAATGGGAGAAAAAATGATGGAATATGGATATACTTAGCTTAGTTTGGCACAAGGCAAGAGGTAAACAGCACTCAAAATTCTAAGTAGTATTTATCAAAGGTTTTTTCTTCGATGTAGCACAAGGCCAATTAAATGGGGAACACATTTTTCTTCTTTCCCTTCCTTCAATAAGATTTCACTCATTTGTGAAATACTATCAAAACTCAAAGTATTCGGAGCTGCATCTCATGTGGATATATACCAGAAATGGAAATATAAATTGTGACCGACACTGTAAGCCCATTGATATTTAAGATTTTAAATCAGTCTTGCTAGAGGGAAGCATGTGCC
>OY757924.1:43166389-43171389 GCA_963585895.1 Sepioteuthis lessoniana
AAAATAGAAATAAAATCAGTTTTTAACCTCGAAAATATAAATAAGAATAAAATTCGTATAATGTAAGACTATTACAACTAATATTATTTCTATTACTCCCACGAATAATAATAATAGTAATAGTAATAATTATGATGAAATACAAACGGATTACCTAATTTCATCCTGACGACCATAACTAGTGGTAGTCAACAAAAAACAAGTGAACCAGCCGAATAGTTGAATTTGTCGTCCCTGCAAACCACTAAGTAATATTAAAATTAAGTGAAAAGAGAGAAGGATATCTACACCTTGCAAGAAAACTAAAAAAAAAAAAAAAAAAAATGGAACACAAATGTGACGGTGATACCAATTCTAATTGCTGGACTTGGAACAATCCCAAAATGATTGATAAAGGGACAATATGACTTACAAATCAGATCACAAGTAGAAACTATACAAACTACAGCATCATAAATATCGGCCAGAATACTGAGAAAAGTCGTGGTGACTTGAGGAGACGTGCTGTCATTCAAACTCACGTGATTGACCATCAGCTAACGCTGGTGTGGAAAACTCTCAAAAGAGTCCAATGACAATAATGGAGAAAACAGAGACCATGGAATTTTTGAAGCCATCTACACCACAGCAGGGATAAAATTAACATGAATTTGCGTGTCTTGGAGACTTGAGAAAACATGCAATCTCCACAGACTTCAAAGAAACATCACTTGTTACTACAGTTGTCGAAAACTGTAATAGGGTTATAATCACAGGTTCTTGGGGACTGTTCTCACGGTTCCAACGACTATTGGATTAAATATCATTATTTTCCAGAACATTTTCAGTTCGCAGGCAGTGTTCAGTGATTGTCCAAAATGTCTCCTTCTTTCACATTCTCTCTGTGGTCTGACCGCACGGTAAAACCCATTTGATGAAATGTTAAATTCTACTTATTAATTAAAACTACATCTGCTCTTCCGGTCGGAATTTGATGATACGTCTTGATATCAAACATCCAGAAAACGGTGTGTTTTTGATTCACTAAGTTAATTCTAATTAGTGCATTTAGCAGTTGTCATTGTGTTGAAATTTCTGGGTAAGGCACAATTTACAGTGGAGTATCTTTCCCACCCAATCATGCTCATCTTTGGTTTGGTTTGGATTTAATGGCATATCGACAATTGTCATTTAATGCCAAATCCATTTTCATACTTATTAACACAGGGATAACCCGAATTAGATGAATTTATTTTGATGTAAAGCCAATGTTAAACCTTTCTATTTTAATAATACTGTCAGATTCAGATCCATATTTGCTTCCATATTAACAGTTCTATTTCAAACAATTCAGTTAAATATGAAAAACAGTTCTACTTCAAACAGTTCTGTTTAACATAAGTATACAGTTTGCATGTCAAAAGCAGTTCCATTTCAAACAATTCAGTTTAGCATAGGGATAGAGTTTAGTTCTATTTTACTTATAGAGATGACTCTATTAGGCGCTACCCCTTCGGGCCAGACTGGACCTGGGAGCAAGGGCAATGAAGGAGTACTCCGTATTTCCCAAAGCTTCAGGATTACCGGTGCCTCAATCAGATTGTTTAGTATCATATCTAGAAAAATCATCGAGGATGCTTAGCCATTTTCAGAGATGCAGTCGTTGTATTCTACAACCCCGGCCGACTGGGCTGCAACTCCAGTTGATCACCTTACCCACCCATTTGTCATTGTTTTTGTATTCCTTTTATGCTTGTTTGCTACATCCACTTAGCATCCAATTATCCGTTTCATCTTGAATTGTGAAGAAATAATTGCATAAACAAACTAAAAGCCGACAAAAAAGTAAAATTTGACATAAGTATTGCCCCTTGCAACACTGATATTGACAGAAATCCCACTCGTCATTGATTCCTTATGGAAATCATAAACAAAAACTTTTATCGTCGCCATTCAAGTTCACAACGTACTTAAAATGGTGTTACCAAGCACATACTTAAATGAACGCAGCAGACCTATAGCGTCTTTTTTTTGCCCACATTTAATATATACTGGGTATTTAATAATAGATTTTATACCCATGGAACGTATTAACTTAAAAATATGTATGAGATATTTGTGAAATCCGTGGGCTGGAAGATTGGGCAGCATTATTGTCGTCTCGTCTCTGGAGTATAATAGCAGGAAAATAATACATAATTAATGTTAGAATATGAAGATAATACTTTGTTCGAACATTTCAATAGACATGCCAACCATTCGATAATCATATATATATATATATATATATACATAGAGAGAGAGAGAGAGCCGGTATAATTCGATGAAAGAAAATTGCTTTTTATAAGTATATATGTTAAATAATACTTTTAAAAAATGCAGAACACGTAAAACTAATTGTTTTATTTCATTGTTTTTACATTGCCCCTTTTGAAATTTTTGTACTGTTTAGTAATTTTTTTATGAAACAGTATCAAATGATTGAACATGAATTTACAAGGTATTTGTGTTTTAAACGTGGTTGTCACTTGGATACCACCCATGTCTCGTCAACCTTCATCAATATGTAATATAATGGCCGAGGGATTTCGTTTCATATATCTTGCCTTTCGGTTTAGTTAGGCTGAGAACCTTTCGCTTAGAGCAAGGGTTAGTTAGGTGCAACATGAGCGCATGTGTTCACGCTCGCACGCGGGGAGGATGTGTCATTCAGAGATGTCAAAATAAAAATCCCAGATAGGACTTTGAGATGGGAATGACGTCATGCACCGGAAGCGTGCACGGAAGATTAGGGGGATTTGAAATAAACCAGTTGAGTTGAGTTCTGCCTCGTTAGAAGACGGTTGACTTTTTGCTTGCTCGCGGAGACCTTGCGACGGGCGCGCACGTGTGTGTCGGGTGGGGGCAGATGGAAAAGTCAGAATAGAAAGAATGTGTATCTCTCTCCTTATGTCGAAGAACCTTTAAACTCAAAGCTGATAAAAAGTTTCGTACTTGAACTAAGAAATCATAAGTGTTTTTCGTGTTTCGGGATTACTCTGTTCTATGTATATATGTTATGAACATTCAATGTACGTTTCCGATATTCATGTATGGGTAAGTTACAAATATAAGCAAACAAAACAAACCTATTTATCAAGTATAACTGTTTTTTTAAGAGTCTTTAGATGATATCACATTGCTCCTTATATATTGCTGGTTGTTTTATAGTTTGAGATTTTTTTGGTTCATCATGGAAAATATTTCGATATTCATTTAGCTTTCAATAAAAAGTGTTCTCTATTTCTATAATATTTTCTTCAAACATGGGATAATTATTTTTATACTTATTGCAAAAACAGCTTTGGATTTTGGTTGGTTGTCAACTCGATGTTTTAGAACTTCGAACATTTTATAAAGTTCTTGTGTATTGCTAATCTTCAGAAGTTTTATCTGGTTGAATATAATGGTACAGAAAATTTACTTTTTCAGCTACAGTCTTCATTCTTTAAAGGTTTTTGTAGTTATTTTATTTTTTGTTGTTAGCATCTCTTTTATGCTGATATTGTTGACCTTTAGGCATGATATTTTGAATTCAATAATCCCTTCTATGACGATTTTAATCAATAGTTATGGTTTAAGGAATGATTGTTCCTGTTAGTTTGCATTTAATTTAAATTAATTCTCATTATGTTCTTGTAAAATTCCATATCGCAAGTTCTTTATATTGTGAACCTCTTTCTTTTTTCACTTAAAGAAGTATAAAACCAACTTTCATGAAAATTAGTTTTGTTTCGTTAAGAAGTTTCTGGGTGATTGTCGAAAATTCCGTCTCTAAATCTCCGACTCTCTAAGAGAAATTGCCCTGAGCATTACAAGAGAACTGAAGATTGTTATTTATTTGATTCAATCATAATTATTTTACTTCTTGCAAGCTATTCTTACCATTGTAAACTGATGTTCGTTCACAGGAATTGGAGGGACAGAAAGTCTCCTCGGGTCTCCATGATTCTTTTTTGTATTCTAGCCGACGTTGTTATTTGGATGCTCTTGTTTAGCACTTAGAATTCGTATTCTCTTATACCTCTTTCCAAGCATTTGAGTACCATTCAAGCACACAAATATCAATTAGTATCAACGTCACACTCATTTTGCAATGCTTTCTAAGTTCTCTGGCTACGTTCAAATACTTGTCTCTCTTTCCCCTTACTTTGATTTTCACGGCAAAATCGATTATACCTCATGTTCTCATTTTTATTTTTGTTAATTATCACAAGGTCTGATCCTCTGGTCGAGATAAAGTGATGCGTTTGGATCGCCAAATTCTTTAGGACAGATTCTGCTTTGTGCATATACTATTTCGAAGAATAGTCAAATTTCAATTTATTTCACATTTCCCTTTTATCGCTAGTCTGCTACATTTACTTATTATGTAATTAACGGTTTTGTCTCTATCACCATACAATCTATACTTACTATTCAGTAGCATATTATAGATTTGTGATTAAATAAAATAGGACCTTAATGCATTATTTTGTGCTGCTATTAAAATAGTTTGCTCGGTTGGTTAGGTTTTATGTCATATCAACTATTGTTGTTTATTTAATGTCAAATCCTGTTTAAACATATGTCAAAAATATGATTTGTAAACACGTTCGAAAATAACATTTTTAAACAAGCCTGAGCATTTTTTTTGCAAACAATTAAATGGTGTCAAGTATTTATATATAAAAGTCACAATTTCGCATGAGTCATTTATTTATACACAGTTTGTTGGTAATTTCATTTTTAAAGATGTTGAATTAATATCTTTGCACACTAGTATTGCTATTGTTTTTACTCAGTTAAATGGTTTCAATTAATGCTATCTAAGAATAACAACTCTTCAATATTAATCATCTATTTACACAGAGTGAAGTGGTTACAAGTATTGCCATTTAACACCAGTTATTCTATTCAACACTAGTTATGCATTGGCACACAGTCAAATGGCTCCACGTATTTCACACTAATAGTTTTATTAGCATACAATTAAAGTGTTC
>OY757924.1:43176389-43186389 GCA_963585895.1 Sepioteuthis lessoniana
AAACTACTAAGTGAATGATGTCATTAAACAAGAAAACTAAACAAAAATGTGTAATATCAATAACAGTAAGTAGTAAGTCAAGTTGTCTCCGTTTAGTCGAGGGCGACCAGAAGGCTCCCTTTTCAATAGCTGCTACACCGAGGTGTACGGGAGGGCGCTACTCCTTTCCCTGGATTTCTCCACTTTACCCTTGATACGTACCTTATATATGTGAGTGTTTAGCAAGGAGGTATCAAGTACCAGTTTTAAAGTCTTTGGTATGACGCGACCTGGGATTAAACCGAGGTCCCCCGGACCGTTGGCGAACACACTACCCACAAGGCCAATGAACCGAAAATAATAATAATAATAATAATAATAATAATAATAATAATAATAATAATAATAATAATAAGAAGAAGAAGAAGAAGAAGAAGAAGAAGCGATCGCAGTAAACTAGTGTAAAAGAAATTCAAGACTGATCGAGACTGGATGAGTAAGGTGATTCACCGGGAGTTGTGCAAGAGATTCAAATTTGAACATACATAAATTACATGTATGAACAAACCAGAATTAGTCCGAGAGAATGAGACGAATAAAATCATTTGTGGTGTGTCCACGCGGCGTAGTTGCTAAGGTGCTCCACTGTGACATTACTGTAAGCGAGTTAAACCTCTAAGTGTTAATGTTTACGGTTATTTCTTTTTTATCTAATACTATTTGGAAAGGTATAAGCCCTATATCTTTACTACTTATGGCTAAATGCTGCCCTACTTTTTTTTCGGATAGAAGAGCTTTGGCATTAAATTACTCATGAAGGTTAATGAAACAAGGAAACCAAACAAAACCCAGCCAAACCAAAGCAGTGTTCATGGAGACGTCTGCAACCTTACAGTAACGTCATGGATTAAGGATAACTGAATTTCATCTCTTGTAAAATGTTAATTTTCATGTGCTAAGTAAATTTAGATGTTAATTTTCATTTTTTAGATCTCTATTTTTAATGGAATTTTTTTCTAGTTAATCGTTTTAATCTTGGGACACAGAAATAGGTTGGTTGGTTGGGTTTCATCCCTTGTAGGTTATTTAACGCCAAATCCATTTTTTATATAAATAATCAGTTCTATTCAAAACAATTCAGTTCAGCATGAGTACACAGTTTAATTGTCAAAAACATTTCTATTTCAAACTATTCAGTTTATTCAGGCAGTTATATATAACAATTCAGTTTAGTGCGAGTACAGTTTCAATGTCAAAAACAGTTCAATTTCAAACAATTCAGTTTAGCATAAGCCCGCAGTTTAAATATAAGTAGAGTTTAATTGTGAAAAACAATTCTAGTTCTAGTTATTCAAGTTAGTCAATCAGTTCTAATTCAATTAATTCAGTTTAGTATGAGGACAGTTTTTGTTTACACACAGTTAAATGTCAAAACAGTTCAATGTTAAACAATTCAGTTTAGTGTAAATACAATTTCAATGTCAAAAACAGTTCTATTTCAAAAAATAGAGTTTAGCATAAGCACGCAGTTTAAATGTAAATACGCTTTCAGTTTAGCATAAGCATGCAGTATAAATGTAAGTACGGTTTAATTGTGAAAAACATTTCTATTTCAAGCCATTCAGTTAAATCAAACAATTCAGTTTTGCATAAGTATGTTGTTAGTTCTATTTAACCCATAGATAGGACCCATATCAGGAGCTACCACTCCGGGATAGAGTGGACCTGGCAGCGATGGCAATAAAGGGGTAGTCCGTATTCCTCAAAGATCCAGCATCACTGGAACCTTACCATTATATTGTTTAGTGTCATAATCAGGACACTTGTTGGGGGGGTATTACCCCTCTGCCGAGGTGCAGTCGGTGTATTCTACAGCCCCAGCCGACTGAGCAAACAGAAATAGGAGTAAACTTATAAAACTGTAGTCTAAGTCTGCCGAACAAGTTAGTTTACGATGACACCGCGACAAAAATCCAAGTCAATTCATTACAAATTATTTAACTGAGCGAGAGGAAGATAGATAGATAGATAGATAGATAGATAGATAGATATGTGAATATGTTTATTTTTTTATATACGGTCGATGACTCGACTTCATATTCATGAAATTTTTAATTTTTCAACAACTACAACAACAAATAATGATAATATTAACCCAGAACAAAAACTATCACAAGAACAAAAGTTAAATCTCGTTAAAATTTAAAGACAATGATGAACAATGAAAAGACCACTTTACCATCATTAAGAAACATTGAATGGAGAACAGTTAAGGCAGAGATAAATAAAGTAAATCAAGTACTGCCATATATATCAACGAATAATATAACCGAATAATATGAACTAATTTATGCAGGAGAGAAATTTGTTTGCGAGAAAATTGGGATCCCCTCAAAAAGCACGAATGAAAAATCAAAACTAGGATGGGAATTTCGACTAGAAACACATGAAAAATCTAGGAAAACAGACAAAAATGATAAAACAAAAGAAAGACGCTGCAATAATTAGGAACAGAAAAGAAAAGAAAATACTGGAAAAACTTACAATACAATTTGAGGAAATAAACCAGAAAGCACTGGCGAAAGAAGGAATATTAAAGAGATATCGACAAGGGGTAAAACAATACAGACAAAGCAGGACATTCCAAAACAATGAAAAAACATTCTATCAACAATTGGAAGGAAATTACTTTAAAAGATACCAACAACTGGATGCGAAAGAAACCCAAGGAATTGGACAAAAATATGGCTAAAAAAACATAACGAAAAGGCTGAATAGATAAACAATATTACAAGGGAACTAGAAGGACCTGAAGAAGGTCCGAGAGCGGAAACACACACCGATTTACTCAAAACGACGCTTTAAAAATATCAAACTGAAAAACGCCAGGCCATTATAGAATACTTGGCTTCTGATTCAAGAAATTCACCTTCATTTACGACAGACTAGCACTAGAAATTAACTGATGCTTATAAGGAGCACACGCACCCAAATAGATGACCAAAGGAAAGACCAAAGGAAAGGGCTAAACAAAGGAACCACCCAAAAAAATTACAGACCCATAACTAGCCTACCAATGATGTGGAAAATATTAACAGCACAAATAGGGATAGATTTAAGCCGCATTTTGTTTCCTGAAGAACAGATAGGATGCTGCAAAGGATCCAGAGGCACAACTGAATTACTTTACATAGATCAACACATTCTAAATGAGAGCAAGACCAGATGGAAGAATCTAGCTATGGCCTGGATTGACTAAAAAAAGGCATATGATATGGTTCCGCATAGCTGGATAATAAACAGCCTCAAAATCTACAAAATATCACATGAAGTCAAAAACTTTATCGATAAAACCATGAAAAGCTGGAGAGTTGAATTGACAGCGGAAGGAAGAAGCTTTGCTGAAACAAAGATCCAAAGAGGTATTTTCCAAGGAGATGTTCTATCACCCTTACTATTCGTAATTGCCATGGTGCCACTTAACCACATACTCAGAAAATACACAGCCAGATACAAAGTTAGTAGATCTCAGGAAAAATCAATCATTTAATAACCATGGATGTCATCAAAGTATTTGCAAAAAATTAAAAAGAACTATAAATTCTCATACAAGCAGTTAGAATATACAGTCAGTACATAGGAATCGGATTTGGCACGGAAAAATGTGGCATGCTTATCATGAAAAGTGGCAAACGACATCTAACTGACGGAATGGAACTACCAAATCAAGACAAGATTAGAACTCCCGTGGGAAACGAAACCTACAAATACTTGGGAATCTTGCAGGCTGACACCATCAAACAAGTGGAAATGAAAGGCAAAATTCACTTGGAATATCGCTGGAGAACTAGAAAATACTCGAGACAAAACTCTCAAGCCGAAACCTTATCAAAGGAATAAATACCTGGGCTCTACTTCTCGTTAAATATCCCGGAACCTTTCTCAAGTGGACCAGAGATGAACTTAAACAAATAGACCAAAGAACAAGAAAACTAATGACAATGCATAAAGCATTACATCCCAGAGACGATGATGACAGACTATATGTTTCAAGAAAAGAGGGAGGTACAGGATTTGCCAGCATTGAAGACAGCGTTGACGCATCGATACAACGACTCGAAGACTATATGCACAAACACAAGGGAGGACTCATTACAGCCATCATTACTGATAACACGATGGACAACAGAATGTCGATAACTAGGAAACAAAAATGGGACGGAAAACAACTCTATGGGCGTTTTAAACGACTAATAAACAACATTTCACACAACAAAACCTTGACATGGCTAAGAAAAAGAAACTTTAAGAAATAAACAGAATCTCTCCTTATAGCAGCACAAAACAACGCCGTAAGAACCAATAATATCAAAGCAAGAATAGATAAGACACAACAAAATACCAAATGTAGGCTATGCAGTGACAGAGATGAAACCATTACTCACATAATAACCGAATGCAGCAAATTTGCTCAGAAGGAATATAAGACTATACACGAGTAGGTTGGCAAGGTGATCCAATGGGAAATCTGCAAGAAATTTAAATTTGACCATACAATTAAACGGTATATGCACAACCCAGCACATCTCCTGTAAAATAACACACATAAATTCCTATGGGACTTTGACATACACACGGATCACCTAATCTCGGCCAGAAGATCAGACTTGATAATAATCAACAAAAAAAAAAAAGAGAACTTGCAAAAGTGTCGACTCTGCTGTCCCGGCTGACCACAGAATAAAACTGAAAGAATGTGAAAAGAAGGATAAGTACCACGACTAGGGAATTTAAAAAGAAACTATGGAACATGCCGGTGACAATAATACTAATTGTAATTGGTGCGTTTGGAAAAGTACTTAAAAGATTGCTAAAGGGACTGGAGAACTTGGAAGTTGGCGGACTAGTGGATACCATCCAAACTACTACATTATTGAGAACGGCCAGAATACTGGTCGGTCTCTCGTGTAAGACTTGAGGAGACTTGCTATCACTGAAATCATCAGCCACCGCTAATGTGAAAAACTCTAAAAGTATATATAATAATGATAATAATAATGATAATAATAATAATACAAACGGATCACCTAATCCCGACTAGAAGACCAGACCTCATAATAATCAACAAAAGAAAGAGAATCTGCAAAATTGTTGACTTTGCTGTCCCGGTTGACCACAGAATAAATCTGAAGGAAAGGGAAAAGAAGGATAAGTACCTCGACCTTGCTAGAGAATTGAAACAAACTGTGGAACATGAAAGTAACGATTGTGCCAATTGTGATTTGTGCGTTAGGCACAGTAACTAAAGGATTATTAAAGGGCCTGTAGGACTTGGAATTTAGCAGACGGGTAGAGACTCTCCAAACGACAGCATTGCTGAGGACGGCCAGAATACTGAGACGAGTCCTGGAGACTTGAGGAGACTTGCTGTCACTCAAACTTCAGTGAAAAACCATCAGCTAATACTGATGTGAAAAACTCTAGAGGAGTAAATAATAATAATAATAATAATAATCTGCGTGCATTTATTTCAAATTCCTTTTATTCATTCGGTGACTACAGAACTTTTACTCTCAGAAAATTGAATATTTAGTTACCGTATTTTTATTTTTATTTTATTTTATTTTGGGTTTGTCATTTATGGAATTAATTTTAACCGAAGAAGAATTGAATGTTAAAGAAGAATCCAATTGTTAATATTAAAGACGCTTGGAGGAATCTGTAATAATTTTGGAACATTGAAAATTGAGAACGATAAAAACATGTACATATATAGACTATCATTAGTTGCAATATAATTACTATCGTAACAAAACAACATCACAATGAACAACAACAACAACATGGCGTTGATTCATTACAAAAAGGCTTACGATATGTTTCTGCAAAGTTGAATAATAGACTGGCTCAAAATGCTCAAGATGACCATGTCATGAACTTTATCGAGAAAACCATTAAGCACTAGTGAGTGGAATTGACAGCAGGATAAAATAATCTTTGCTGAAGTGAAAATCCAGAGAGGTATCTTCCAGGGTGATGTGCTATCACCATTACAATAAGTAATCCGATGAGGCAACTTAATCACATTATTAGGAAGTGCACAGGCGGCTATAAACTTACTAAATCACCAGAAAAGATCTCTCACATGATGGATGATATCAAAATGTTTTCAAAAAATGAAAAAAGAATTTGAAACCCTAATACAAACTTTGAGGATATGCAGTCATTGGGATGGAATTTGACTCAGAAAAATGTGCCAAGTTAATTATTAGAAGTGCAAAACGACAATTAACGGAAGGAATAGAATTGCTAAATCAACAAAAAATCAGAATGCCCGGAAAAAAGGAAAATAATAAATACTTAGGAATATTAGAAGCAGACATTATCAAGCAAGCGAAAATAAAAGGAACAATTTAAAAAGAGTATATCACGTAAATGAGAAAACTTCTCGAAACTACTCTATATAGCCGGAATCTTATCAAAAAGATAAAACCTGGTCGGTCTTCCGTGTAAGGTAATTGGGACCATTCTTGAAATGGACGAGAAAGGAATTTCAACAAATGCAAAAGAGAAGAAAACTAATGACAATGCATAATGCTTCACACCCAAGAGATGACATAAATAGACTATAAATGTAAATAAAAGAAGGAGGAAGATGACTTGCTAGCATTCAAGTTTGCGTCAATGCCTCGATATAACGACCCGAACACTATATAAAAAAAAAGCTCAGAAGGTGTGTTGGTTGGTTTTTATGGCATATCAACCTTTGTAAATTACTTAATGTCAAATCTATTTTTATAAAATCATCTGTTCTATTTCAAACGATTCAGTCTAGCATGGGTACAGTTTGTCAAACACATATCTATTTCAGGCTATTCAGTTTAGTCAAACAGTTTTAATTCAAATTACACAATTTAGTATGAGTATAGATTTTGTTTACAAACATTTAAATGTCAAAACAGTTCTATATAAAACAATTCAGTTTAGCGTAAGTACAGTTTGAATGTCGATAACAATTTCATTTCGAACAATTCAGTTTAGCATACAAAAACAGTTCCATTTCAAATAAATTAGTTTAGCATAAGTACTCGATTCAATTTTAAGTACACCGTTTAATAGACAAAACCTTTCTATTTAACTCTATTCAGTCAAAGAGTTCTAATTTAAACATTTCATTTCAGCATAAGTACAGAGTTTAGTTCTATTTAACCCATAGATAAGACCCTATCAGGTCCCCTCTCCGGGTCAGAGTAGAGTTGGAAGTGATGGCAATGAAGGTACGTTCCGTATTCCTCCAAATTCCAGCATTACAGGAACATCACTATCAGATTGTTTAGTGTCATATCCAGGGAACATTTTAGGGAAGTCTTACCCCTCTGCAGAGATGCAGTCGGCGTACTCTACAGCCCCAGCCGACTAGGCCACAGGACAATCGTTGGGGGAGCGTTCTTACGCCTCAAATGAAATGCAGCTGGGACACGACGTGCGGTTAAATACTTAATTATTATGTAAAAATTAAAATTAATGAAAAAAAAAAATATAAACCAAAAGATCCTTAAAATAAGTATCCTTTTGCTCGTAAATTGACCTAAAAAGCTGCTTGATTGTCCTTAAATGTCAGTTAAGTGCGAGACAATTGTTTTTGATTTTAAAGGTCAACGAATTTATTTTATTTTTCGATTGTCAACTACATCAATCATAATGATGAAATGGGTCATTTCGTAAAACATATTTTTCTAGTCCTTATCTTAAAGGTCAATGTCAAAAGGGGGATTTAATTTTGCTCCACCCGCAATAAAGGTGAGCTGGGCATGACTTATCCAGTCAGGTATAGCGGAGAATTTTAGGTCAACCCCATTGCTCTAAACCTGTTCCAATTGGTCAAAGCATCTAAAAAGGGTTTTCCCAATACCTGTATGATATAATCCAGAGCTAGGATTAACAGACCAATGGGAACATGGCTGATAATTTTACTCTTATTGGAAAACCAATCAGAAGCCTTTTTTAGTCCAGGTACTGATCTATAAAACAGGATGGTAAAACGAATCATCAGAAGATGAGGAAAGGGACCAAGAAGAAACTCAACAGTGCCAAAGAAGCATCCCTTCCATTCTAGACCCGAGGCACTCCGAAGAACCTTCAGACTTTAAAAAAATTCAAAGTCCCGAACTTTAGAGATATTAGTGTCATTCTAACCGCACCTCATCGTCACTCTTCCTCTCTCGATATTCTTTCTTCTTCTTTTTGCTAGGAAAGCAAAGATCCGGCTGAATTGAGTCAACCCCGTTTCGTGGATCTTTCAAACACAGCGTTGTCACGGAAGGACTTGACAAAGCAACAGTCGGAAGCTAATGTGGTAGTCATGAACACAGAAGCCTCAACAAATACTGTGACGAGTAATCACACTACATTGGGCTCCGTGACTAGCATTGGACCACACAGTCGGTGTATTCGACAGCTCCAGCCAACCGGCCAAGAGCAGAGGATGACTGATCATAACAACCAGAAATGGTACTGACAACATAATGATCATCAGAAAAGCAATAACAAGGGAAAAGAAATCGAAAAAAAAACATTGTATGGATATTTCAAGCCAGAAACTAGGGAAATCTCACATCAAAAGACTCGGACATGAATAAGAAATGGAAACTTCTGGTGGTGTAATGGTTAGCAAACTCGACTAGCAAACCTACACGAGTGAGTTCGAGTCTCATTGGGTGCCCCTTTCATATGGCCTTGTGCCACATCTAAGCAAAAAGCTCAGTAAATTACCACCCAACCTGAATCTCTTCAAACAGCAACGCAAAATAACACCATAAGACTGAATTAAAGAAAAAAATAGATAAGGTAAAACAAAATAAAAATCATATGATTTTTTAGACGAAACACATCCTAACTTATTAAGTGAATACAGCAAATTCGTGAAAACAAACTATATGGCTAGACAAGACTGAGTGGAGAAGGTAGTTCACTTGGAATTGTGAAAAAAATTGAATTATACCATACTAACAAATGATAACTATATATATATATATATAACCCAAAATCTTTCCTGGAGGATAAAAGCACAAAATTCACAGGGAGGGATTTTCCGATAAAAACAAATCGATTAATCCCGGCTAGACAACCATACATTGTGTAGATGCATTTTGATTTGACTGTAGTAGGAGAGCAGTGAGTAAAAATAAACCAAAGCGAAAAAAGTAATAATACTTAGACCTAGGCAGGGAAAAATACGGAACTTAACGGTGTCAGTGATAATGACTTGGACGGTGTCGCTGGTAAAATATTTCGGGTTTTTCTTAACCTTGACTGAATTCCAATACTAAAAGGCGAATCAAAAATATGAAGATATAGCAATTAAGATAGTTTTAAAATCATTTTCATGAACAAAATTTCAATGATGTGGACTTTCGAGAGAAATGATACAAAATTGCATCAGTATTTATTAAACACATCCATAAGAAGGAAAACAATTCTTAAAATCATTCGTTTCAAAGAAAATTAACTTATGTGAAAAAATAGTAATGGTAGTGGTGTTCTTATTTATAAATGACAGTATATATATATATATATATATATATATATATATATATATATATATATATATATATATATATGTGTGTGTGTGTGTGTGTGTGTGTGTGTGTGTGTGTGTGTTCTGTATTCTAAAAAATATAGAAATACGTTTTGTCAGTTAATTCAGATTTTAAGCCTTCCGGAAGAAAAGTATCATATTTTTCCCTAACAACCTTTTTTTCACCCTCAAGATTTTACACACACACACACACACACACACACAAACACACATACACACATATATATTTATATATATATATATATATATATATGTGTGTGTGTATATATATATATGTGTGTGTGTGTGTGTGTTTGTGTGTGTATAAAGGAACTGAATTGCCTACGTGTTTGTTTTCAGTTTTTAAAAAAAATTATTGCAGCAAATGTTGAATGCTTTTATAAGAAATAATCCCCTTTTTTTCTAATCTTGTTTCATTTTTCG
>OY757924.1:43191389-43196671 GCA_963585895.1 Sepioteuthis lessoniana
ATATATATATATATATATATATATATATATATATATATCAAATATTGATTTCTAGCTTGTTAAGAACAAACTTTTGTATTTTGTAGTATTGGGAGTATTCAACCAAAGAGCAAGAATCATATTCTTAAATGGATTTTAAATGCTGCTTTAAACATCAAAAATGGTGTCATAACAAAAATGAACCGGGTAACATTCCAGTTTTATTTTACCTTTTCTGTTGGATACTGTCACTCCCGATGATAATCACATAAAACTGGCTAGGATGTGGGATCTGTATATATGTATATTGGCATATTAAAATGCAAGTTCACAAATGTATTAAATTTTAATAAGTATTTCTTTTGACTTTTGACGCGTTTGCAGCGCATCTTTCAACTACCAACAGCGTATTCGGATTTTTTCGCGAAAGCAAGTTATTCTAGTTTCAATGCACTTTGCGAGGTCCTACTCGTAATTTCTTTGAAGGCATAAATCAGGTCCGAGGAATAATCTATTAGTCAGTCCATAGGCAAGTAACTGCTTCGCTCAAGATCTGGATGACCGGTCGGGAAGGCAATCAATTATGAGTCTTAAAAATAATCACTAATAATTATCCTAGAGAATTGAGACGAGAACGACATACTTTTCACAAATACTGTATATGAAGAGGTTCTTGATAGCTTAAACATGCATTGCAAAATGAATGAAACCAACACTATTAAATATCAAAATTGAATGCGCTTCTGGGCATTACTTCTTACCTATTCTTTGTTGCTAAGTGAGATTTTGTTACACACACACACACACACACACACACACACACACACACACACACACATATATATATATATATATATATATATATATATATATTTATATGTCATGGACTAAACGTAAAAGAATTTTTCTGAACACAACAACGATCTGAACGTATATTTCAAGTTATTATTAATCATTCGAGAAGCTGGTATAAAATCCGATGCAGGAAGAAAAAAATATATGAACGTTTCAAATAACAAGTATGCTCTTTCTTGATGTTTGCATGTTTAACAAGTTATTTCCGGTACCAAAATGAAACAGAATTAATTTAATTGTGAATATCATCATGTGCAAGACGTCACACAAAATCCGTATATCAAAAATACATGTTTCGTTAATATTCCGATGCTTTCTTTTTACATTATTGACAAAATGACAGAAAAATTTTCAGTAAAAAGAGTTTTTCTTTTAAATATATGTATATTTACTTAGTTTAATATGAGCCCGTCCGTGTTTTAAAAAGAGAGGTTATTTCAAAGTTTTACTCAAATCTCTCATCTTACACATGTCTGATTATATCTTCAATATAATCAATTACAACTAATATGTTATATAATTTTTCGCTAAAGTTTCTTAATTAAACAGTTCTGCTTCAGTTTCGATGTAAGATTCTTAATTTTCTTGTTATTCTTTATTCCAATCCAACTTATCTGACAATATCAACTGTAGCATCACCTTATTTAATATTATGTTTATCGTTCTGTCCATTTTCTTGAAGAAAAACATTTTTGTGAAATTACCAGTTAACTAGAAATGCCCCGTTCATGCAACGAAAAAATATTTCGGAGTCCGTTAAGATTAATTTGGAGGTGCCCGTGGTGTAATCGTCGTAGGAAATGAAAATGGATACAGCGACACGTGTTCATATCCTGGACGAGGCTGACTGCATTACATAGCTCTAATACCCTTAGGAACGGTATGAATCCGATTATTCTCCCTCCAGCAATGGGTAAATAGTAGGGCAGACTGGGTTCTTCAGACTTGGGGAGACAACTAGTCTAGGAGAAGGAAACCTCAGACTTCAAACCCGCTAGACTCCTCTTAAAAATTGACCTTGTGTCATATCCTGCCTGAGCGAAGGGGTTGGTAAATATGGTTAAGATTAATTTGAACAAATTCTGCTGGGATAAAAATATTTTGAATAAATTTTGTTGTCATCTCGATGAGGATTAAAATCTTAATCATTTCACAAGGTACCGGTAACAGATACTAATGTTTATCAGATTTATGTAATAGCTCTAAGTGTTTAACACAATCTTATATTCAAAGAAAAATAAATCACTTATTTATACAACGCCTCTGTCACAGGCAGAATGTGATTCTATATCAATTGTTAAGTGAATCAAAGCAGCTTTAAATAGTATTTTTCTTTTTACACTGTTTGCCTTACTAAGACTAAAGAACAGTCTGTCCTGATATTTACTCGTTGCTTGGAAGAGAACAGGTGAATTCATATCTTTTCCAAAAGAAATCAATACAAAGAACTTCGTTTCGAATTTTCAATCGGTTTGCCGATTACAAATCCTACAATGAAAATCATTACACAAAGTGAACCTCCAGTTGGAATTCTAACGGCAGTATTTAATGACTCATTGATTAATACGGCATATCATTTATATCATCAAAAGACTATAGTCTTTGATTGATTTTCCCCAATAGCACATGGTTATTCCACTACAAAATAATAAACATTACATTAAGAAATCGCTTAACTGTTGTAGACACAAAACATAACTGCTATCTTAATAGAAAATAACTCGACCAACCAATTTCAAATATTGCACCCTGATTTTGGCATTTTTCTTTCTTTTTTGTACTTAATAACGCCCAAATGAAGGGTGCAAATCACTCTCTTCTTCAGGAATCCTGCAATGGGGAAAAAGTCGGCAGTGGTAGTCCTTCTTAAGTCAACCAATCTAGGAGAATGAAAATCTTTTAAATTAAAACCAGTCGGTGCATGGCTAGTAATTCCACCCTATAAAAATCTACTTGCATCGAAACTGCAACTTTATCACAGTGTGGCACTGGTCCAACGCCTCTAAGAGCAGACAACACGATTACAAACAGAAACTAATTCTGCTTAAGACACTTATGTTAAACTAACACACTCACGTAAAATTGAATCCAAAAGAAAGTATAATCAATTACTGATGAGCTTCAAATATTTCTTTTAATATTTTCATATGAATGAACTCATTATAACAGCAAATTCCTACTAAGTGCACTCTTGAATTACCGACGCTTCCATAATAACGAGTACTTTATTTGCATTTTTAACCAGCCAATGACATTATGTCTGATATCAAGACGAGTTTCACAAAAATCGTTGATTCATTAAAAGTATATTGTCAACGGTTTTAACAATAGTAATTTTATGCAAGTTTTGATATTCTTTAGCATCGTTGAAGAAGCATACTTCCCCAGATAAAATTATGGAACAAGCAAATTTAGAAATTTTTTACATTAATAATTTTTATTCAGCAAATAATAAACTTATACCAAATAAGATACAAAACATTTTTATTCAATACCTGAACGTTTTCGCTTCAAAGGGTATGCTTTAAACAAACTTGATTAAACCATTTGAATTAATTGGACATCTTTGAACGCATTACAGAATAAGACATCATCGTATGAATAATCGAATACTTAGGGAAATATTGACCAAATTAGAATTGATAATAGTTGCCGCTTTACGAGATTTTATGTCAACTTTAATAAAGCTCACTAGTTTAAAGCAACATACGAAATCAAATTGGTTCCTACTTTCCCGCATACCAAATAGAAATATTTTTTCCATGGTGGATGAAATATACCCAGAAATAATTCTTTCAAATGTCCCTATGGATGTTCAATTAGATTTAGATAGGAACTCTTTATTGGTCATCGCTGAATCTATATGCCTTTCCTGAAGAAAAAATTTTAATCCCATTTACTCTGAGAAAAGATGCATTGTCTTCCTGAAAAATGACTTTATCATCCCCCAATGAATTTACTAGCGATGAAATGCGAAAAGTATCTTTGCCAGAATGTACATCTATTACAGAAATGTGTTTTGTGCTTCTTTTTCTGCTATTTATTTATTTACTTCTAAATAGAACTAAATCATAAGAGAACATTCTCTAAGTGTTTTCATACCATAACGTTTGCCTAGAGAAGTAGCATTCAATAAATCCAATCAAATCTTCCTTTAAAAGTTGCTCTGATCGTGAATGCAAGTATTCTTTCATGCAATCCAAGAATGGTTATTCTTATTGATCTTAAATCATTTACAATTATTACGTAGAAAATGTATTTACTTTTTCAATGAACCATTAAAATTACTTAACTAATGATATTAACATTCCACAATAAGAATTGAGCAAGGTAGCATTAACTTTCATGAAAAATTCGTTATGAATCACACAAACTGGAAAGATCACATTCCCATTCCCCCTGTTTACATTGAAGTGTTGAAGACTGCTATGAATTTAACTTTGATTTTTTTTTCTAGTTATGAAATTATGCATCAATTTTACTAATAGTTCTTATAAAAAAACAACTGTTTCCTCTGATAGCAGGAAGAGAAAATTAGGAGTGTTTATAAACTTTCCAATATATTGTATTTTTTCTGCTTTAGAACGGTTAACAAAGCATGTATGAAAATAGCTGAGGTGTTCTTTCCTCAACTAAAAAGAAATAACCATGAAAAATGAATAACATCTGTTATTCCATTTTTCCACCATGATGTTCTATGTAATTTGGATATATTTCCACAACATTTTTCTTAGCAAATTAAAAGTTAGTAAACACTTTGGAAAAAATCTCCACTTCATACGTTTAGAGCATTAAATGGTAAATACACATTAAAAATAAAAATAAAAAACATTTCTAAAATTTCCGAAAAAGGTTTCACAATTGTGTCATTAAGAATTATTATTATTCTCTTTTGAGAGTTTTTCATAGCTGCCTTTGCTGATGGTTTCTCACTGGAGTCTGAGTGACTGCAAGTTTCCTCAAGTTTCCAGGACTCTTTTCAGAATTTGGACAGATAAATCAATAATGTTTAGTCTGGATGGTCTCCACTCACTTCTTGTATTCATATCCTTCAATCTCTGTACCAATTATTTGGTGACTGTACCAAGCGCACAAATTACAATTTGTATTACCTTCACTTTCATGTTCCATAGTTTTACATTTCTTTAGCAATGTCTTGGTACTTACCAGTCTCTTCGATTTTACCATGTGGTAAACCGGAATGGCAAAGTCCTCTATTCTTCATGTTCTCTTCTATTTTTTTGACTATGACTAGGTCAGGTTGTCTGGCCGAGATTTAGGGATCCGTATTAATTTTAAACTTCAGATAATTTTCTGCGTCTAATTTTCTAGGACGGATTCTTATTTCTACATATACTATTTGTTCATATGATCATATTTAAACTTCTTCCTTAATTCCCAGAGTATCATCATTCCCAACCTGTTATTTCTGGTCTTATACTGTTTTT
>OY757924.1:43196871-43296871 GCA_963585895.1 Sepioteuthis lessoniana
CTCTTCCGGTGCATCCCCCAACTCCTATCTGGGATTTTTATTTTGACATCTCTAAATGACACATCCTCACCGCGCGCGTGAACACCTGAGCTCATGTTGCACCTAACTAACCCATGCGCTAAACGAAAAGTTCTCAGCCTAAGTAAGCCGAAAGGCAAGATATGTAAAACGAAATCCCTCGCCATTATATTACAGTCTCCTGTGGAAGTATCACTACATCCACTTATCTTGAACACTGGCGTGTCGTATTTTTCCTTCTTCCCTTGATACATTGATTAGGACTCTGTCATCTCTTGGGTGTAAGGGCATATGCATGGTAATATGTTTTATTGTTCTCTGGTGCATTTATTAAAGTTTATCACTCGTCTACTTCATCAATGGTACCAAGTATCTTACTAGGGGAACAACTCAGGTGTTCATCTCTTTCATGAGATTTCTGCTATATATGTAGCGTAATTGAACAATTTATAGAAATTTAAAATTAAAAAGAAACAAATACAGGAAGCTGAGGAAAGAGAAATACTAAAAATGTAGGAAAAATAAAAAAATAAAGTGTCTGCGAACGATTGGTTGAAAGTTACTTCTGACTAACTGAGTCAGGCCAAAGCACTCGTTGGAGTTTTGCCAATTATAGGGGAATGATTATTGTAAATTGAATAACTCAGTAAAAAAAAAAAAGGAAGTTACACATCTTCGGCGGAAGTGTAGAAACAACGCAAACAGAGATGCCCACCTCCCGTCACAGCAGGTCAATGTGACAGGGCGACTTGAGTTTAAACTGCAGTTCGACTCCTACTGGCATGGTGTGAAGACTGGACAAAAAATTGGCACCCATTTTTGGTGTAAGCCCCGCAAGTACACCAATCCAGGTGGTCGTGAAGAGGCTTTAGGGTAGAAAGAACGAATAAACGTCAGGCGTTCCCTTTGAAAATGCAAGAAAGTGAAAATAATGAACGTGAGCACCCTACAAAAAGTGAGAACTACAAAAGAAAACTGCTGGGACTGAAGACGTCGTTGCAAGGTTTGTGTCTGTCTCTCACTTCTCGCTATTGATAATTATTTTCTGTCTATCTAAACCATTCTGCCGGTTTCATTCTCAGTTTTTCTCTTTTATGCTTATAACCTAGTTACTGTGATGGTTGATTATTTTATCATCTAGTTTGTTTGGGCCACGGGTTTTTCAGTTAGCTATTAAGTTAGCTAAAATCTTTGAGCAGAAATGTAACTCAAATTGGAAAGTTCAAACCAGTACAACAACGATAGACACCGGAAGACCCAATGTAAAGAAAATGGATTCATGTCGTGTCACAGGTTTGATTGGGAAAATTAAAACAGAGAATTTGGGACACGTGTGAGATGATGCAATAACTCAGCGAGATGATATCACACAACTGATATATTGAATTTAGGTATATAAAAATTAGCGAATTTTTTTCAGTTTTCAGTTAGGTCAGTTAGAAGTTGGCGTTCAGAGTTTGGTCGGGGCAAGAGGTGTGTCTCTTTGTGTCTCTGTTCATAGTATCTTACATATTCTGTCTGTCTGGCTCGTGCTACCGTATGCAGTCTGAATATCGAACAGCATATCGGGAAAACGAAGAGACAATTCTCATAAAAATTATTGGACATATTACTGTTTTACCAATACGTTCCTATAAATCATTGTTTATTGTTGACAGAAAGTTCTTGTGTTTGAGTTACCAACACCCGGGCAACGAATTAACCCATCTGCTTGAAGTTCCAGATGAATTGTATCATTTCCTATCTGATGATCTTTCAAACGCAGCGTGGGCACCAAGAAAATTGATGAATAAACTATCTGTAAAGCATTTGTGGCCGTTACCAGGATATGACCAAAATAGAAGTACCATGAAAACTACAGGGGCCGTTACTAGGATAAGCAAAACTAATCATTATTATTACATTTGGTACCACAAATGTTGTCGTGCACATCGGTATTACATTTTCCTCTAGTATCGGAGTGGGTATCGGAGACTACAATATTGTTACAGTGGTGCTATTCCAAGATATTGTTACATTTAGTGCTGTACCCAAACAATAACGTTACAAATGGTTACCGACCTATGAAGAGTATTACATAAGTACCGTACTCAGAACATAGTAACACTTTTGGTACCGACCAACCGATAAAGTTACATTTGGTGCCGGAACAAATCATCGTAGTACATTTAGAATCGGGCAAAACCATAGTACTATAGGCGACGACTAGAAAAGTGTTATTGCAAATAAACTTTCATATCAAGCAAACCAACCAACAGTGTTATGTATTTGTCACTTTGTGATGGTTACCACAGGGTCCGACTGAAAATTAAGGATTTACCTACACCTACAGTCTATTAAGAACCTGTGTGTTAAATGCGTCTGTTTGGTTCTGTAGCTTTAACAATAGTTTGATTTTGAGTACTTTTCTCGTTCTTCTGGGATATCCCTTTTTTATTTTCTTTTATGTCAACTTGTTTAGTAGTGTCTTCTTTCAATATTCGCAGTAAATTTTAACTTTTCATTGCTCTGAGCGTTCTGATTTTTTTCTTTATTTGGTAGTTCTGTTCCTCCTATCATTGATCATTTTCTGCTTTTGATTTTTAGCATACAACCTTTTTTCTATTCCAAATTCCATCCCTATATCCTGCCTGTATATTCTTACGGTTTGTATAAGGGTTTTCTGTTTTATATTCATTTTTTCACTCACAGTTTTCTGTCGCCCATGTACATTAGGTGATAGATCTTTTTGTGATATAGTAAGTTTGTAGCCGTTTGTGGATTTCTTAAATACATGATTGTGTGGCATTACAAATCGTAGTGGTGATAGTGCGTCTCCCTGGAATATACATATGTGAATTTCACCTCAGCTAAATTTTTCGTCCTGCTGTTAATTCTGCTCTCTAGTTTTTCATGGTTTTCTTGGTAAACTTTATTACTTTGTCGTATAGCTTGAACATTTTTGGACAGTCTATTATATGTCTATCTTTAATCAATCCACTCTACATTTTTTCGTTTTATTTTTCTCTCCTTGAGGATGTCTTTTTCAAGTTATATTAGATCTTCTGTTTCTCTGGTTTCCTTGTGATACAATCTCTGTTTTTCAGGGAAAAGACTGCAGGTTATTAGCGAATCCTAAAGCTCCTCCTTGATCTATATTGGTAGATCGCGGCGTATATTAAGTTTTTAGAGGCGGTTCCTTTTTGAGGGTCGTTTTCGATTAGCGTAGTCTTTCATTCGGGCGTCATTCGGGAATATTTGTTTCTTCTAAGCATCCATTCATTTCAAAATCAAGACTGTCATTAATGAAAGTTATTTTTTAAAAACCAGAATCCATGTATCATTGCCTGGGGTTTTCTAATTAGGAATTTTTTGAGCATTGCTCTGAGTGAATTCAGGTGTATTTTCGCCTTAGAGTCTTCATCGGCTACTTGCAAATCTTTAGCTATGTTGATTCGGCTTTTCTGTAATGTTCTCAACTTTTTTCTTAAACTGGATTCCTTTGTTTATGGTTGCTGGAATGTCTTTTTTAACATTATAATCTTTTCTTAATTAGAGTTTTTTACATCAGCGTTAGCTGATGCTCTTTCATTGGAGGCTGAGTGACTACAAGTCTCCACAAGTCTCCAGGACTCTTCTCAGTATTCTGTCCGATCCCAGCAATGCAGTAGTTAGGATAGTCTCCACTTGTCCTCTTATTTCTAAGTCCTCTAATCCTTTTACCAATCGTTTTGTGACTGTGCCAAGGGCACACATTTCAACTGGTATAACTGTCACTTTCATATTCTACATTTTTTTTTCAATTCTGTAACAAGGTCCATATACTTATCCTTTTCACTTTCTTTCAACTTTACACTGCGGTCAGCTGGGACATCAAAGTCCATAATTCTGTAAATTCTCTTTTTTTTTGTAGATTGTAATAAGATACGGTCGTCTCACGGAGAGTAGGTGATCCGTTTGAATCTCAAAATTCCAGAAGAGTTTGGGCTTCTCATTCCGCAGGACAGATACTAGGTCGTGAAAATATTATTTGTTTTTGATGTCAAATTTAAATTTCCAGCAGAGTACACTGTGGATAACCTTACTCACTAAGTAATGTCTAGGCTTATACTCTTTCAGTATTAATTTGCTGAATTCACGTATAATTTTATTGATCGTTTCGTCTCTATCACCACATAACCTCAATGTGCGGTTTTGTTGCGTCTTATCTATTCTTGCTTTGATATGGTTGGTCTTTGTCATTGTTTTGTGCAGGTATTAGAAGAGATTTAGTTTCTTTCTTAAGGTTTGCTTTTCTTAGACACGTCAACGTTTTCTCTTGTGAGATATCACTTTTTAGTTGCTTAAAAATCCATAGAGTCGTTTTTCTTTCCATTCTTATTTTCTGGTGATTTCCCTTCTGTTAATCCTCGTGTTGTCAGTATTGTTTCTGCTGCCTGAAATCAGTCTTCCTTTGCGCTTTTCTATTTAGCCCTCGAGTCATTCTATCGATGCATCAATGCTGTCTTCTATGGTGGCAACTTCCCTTTCTCCTTCTTTTCTTGACACGAGTCTGTCAACGTCACCTCTTGGATGTAATGCTTTATGAATGGTCATTAGTTTTCTTGTTCCCTGGTCCATTTGCTTAAGGTCTTCTTTGTTCCTCCTCAATAATGGTTCCGAGTATCTTACGAGGGGTACAATCCAGGTGTTTATCCCTCTTATAAGACTCATGTTGTGTAGTTTTGTCTCGAGTAACTTCCGGTTTCTCCTGTAATACTTTTTTTCAATTTTTCTTCCATCTCCACTTGTTTGATGGTGTCAGCTTCATATATTTCCAAGTATTAATCCTTTTCTCCGAGCTTTCTGATTTTGTCTTGATTATATAGTTCGATTCCTTCTGTCATGTGTTGTGTCCCGCTTTTCAATACTTTGCTAAATTCTATTCCTATATTTGGACTGTATATTCTCACTGTTTGTATTAGTGTTTCCAATGTTCTTTAGTTTTTGGCTGTTTGATCTCTTCTGGAGATTTACTGAATTGTAATAGATTTCCACAGAATGTGATTGAATGGTAACATTGTTATTACAAATACCAAAGGTGATCGTGCATCTTCTTGGAATATGACTCTTTGAATCTTTACATCTGCTTTGCCTTTTCGTCCTGCTGTCAAATCAACTGTCCAGGTTTCTATAGATTTCTAGATAAACCGTAATACTTCGTTGGGTATTTTATACATTTTGAGACAGTGAAATACCCAGAGAGGAGTGGAACATATCGTAAGCCATTTGGGCATCGATCCATGCCATAGCTACAGTTTTTGTCTCGTTTTACTCTGGTTGGGGATGTGTTGATCTATATACAGTGTTTCTCCTTTGCCCCAGGTCCCCTTTTTAGATCCTTTTTTTCTTAGGGAAGTGTCCACGGCTTATCATTGAGTAGTAAGTCTCCTCCCTAATTTATACCGTAAGTATTCTCCTCATCATCGCTAGGTACCTTGTGGGTCTTTAATTCTTTGGAGCGTTTCCTTTGATGGGGTCATTCTGGATCAGGGCAGGCGTCCAATTAGTCATCCATTTGGGCAGCTCAGTTTTATGCATACATTTATTCATTTTGTTAGCCAGTTGTGTCGTGGATTGAGGGGAATTATTTCAACCAAAATCCGTGTATGACGTCTAGGCCATGAGTTTTCCAGTTTGGTAATTTTTAAGTGCTGCCTTGAGTGTGTCGAGTTCTATTTGCACTTTTGGACATTCGCAACTCTGTTTCCATGTTATTTATCCATTCGGCTTTTTTGTTACAATCGTTCTGTTCCCATATTTTGCTCTAAAATCTGTTTGCCTCGTTCGCATCCGGTTGCTTGTATGCCTTTGACTATTCTGCCCAAGTCTTTTTTAGAATGTTTTTCGTTGTTTTGGAAATTTCTATTTTGTCTGTATTATTTAGTCCATTCCCGCTATGTTTTTAGTCTTCCTTCTTCCGCCAGCATTTCTTGGTTGGTCCCTTCGATTTGTATCTTTCGTTCTCGTTGTTCTGTTTTTCCACTTCGTCCAAATATGTTTTCATGTTTTTTTTTGTGTGTTTTACTTGTTGTAGTGTTGTTGTTTTTTTATCTGCGATTCTTATCTGAGTTCATATCCGAGTTTTGACTGTGGTCTTTAAGGAGCCCCAATTTTGTTACAGGCTGATCCTGGTCCTGCGTGTATTAATTCGTTTAATTCTGTAATTCGTTCACTTTCTCGGTTTCGGACTTGTCTGACCTCCAGTCTTGGTTCCTGAGAGAAGGCATTGTGATTTTCTTTTTTAATATGATTCTTTTAATGATTTATTCATTCATTTTTACTTCCTGGGTCAGTGTTTGCATCTTTGTGTTTACGGTGTATTGGTCAATATTCTTTGGGGTTTGGTTAGAACTTTCTGGTTTCCCTATATTTAGTGCCTCGGTTGCTGTATTAGGGTTCTCTTGATATGTTTGCCTATATACCTGTTGGTGCATCTTTGTGTTTACGGTGTATTGGTCAATATTCTTTGGGGTTTGGTTAGAACTTTCTGGTTTCCCTATATTTAGTGCCTCGGTTGCTGTATTAGGGTTCTCTTGATATGTTTGCCTATATACCTGTTGGTAGATTTCCAGTATTTCAAAGTCAGAAAACCAATCTTTCTTTGTTATTGCCCTAACCTGATCAGCGAACCTATGGGTTTTTGTATTAAATTTAACGAATTCTGTCCACATTTCTCTTTTTTTAAATACCCTATTTTGTAGGGTTGCTCCAAAAATAACACCTTAGTGCTAGTTTGTTATTTTCCCTAGTCTATTTTCTTCGGTATTCTTTGAGTTAAGTGGTAAATATGTTCATCGTTTTTGTACCTGAAAAGAAAATAGCCAACATTTGCAGGACACTGATTGGATTCTCTCCGTTGGCTATCAAGGGAGAACATGCTGATCATGGCACCCAAACCTGTTGTCTGGGCCTATTGAATTACGTTTCGATTTGTCATTTTTCTTTGGTAGTATATTGTGTCTATACCAGCCCTAGTTTTTTTTTTTTATAATCCGTGCACCTGACACACACGTGAATGATAACACTTATGGTAAGAGTTCTTTTACAGCGGGTCGAAAAAATCAAAAATGGCTCCGTTTTAACTCAGCTGACATGCATAGATAAGCTATTTCCATAGTTTACCTCCGACAATAAGTCCCAGAGATTTGTAGGTTATTCTGTATCGTCATTTTATTTATTGTAACTATTAACGTAATTTATGGAACTCTAGTTTCTACTAAATCTGGCACTTTTTAGAATAAAGATTATGCTTCTCATATTTTTCCCAGCCTCGTTGTGGACGGTAATCGCTGTCCTATTCTTTGCGCTTTCAAACCATCCTAAATATATTATTTTTCATCTATCTCTAGGAGGCACTAACTAACGATACAGAATCGCTCACTTAAAAAATGAAACGTTCAAATCTAATCTATTTGTAAATATATTACTGAAAAAAATCTACAATGCGTCTACCTTTAGATTACAGATATTTACAAAAGATTTCAGGTTTGAGGAATAAAGCAAAATCTATTATGCATTTTAAAATAAGGACAAGTTCTGAAAACCGATTTTTTTATTCGAACAGCAGATAATACTCAGGAAAGGTTTTTTCTTATGGTGGCATTGACAGGATTTCCATACACAGAAATTGAGACAAACGTCCATCCTTTACTAGCATAGTAGTATTTTATTTCTATTCACTATGGTGGTATCTGAGTTCTTGCACTCATACAATGTCTATGTTATGCTATATCACAGATGCTCTCAGCTCTGCTACTTGGCCTATTCTATTTAAATTTCTAACAGTAAATGTCGCTATATGTAATGTGCATTTACATTTAAGCAAGTTTTCTTTTTGTTTGAGTTCTGTAGTTGATTTTTTGGACACTAGGGCCAGAACTCCAACCTCCGCAAAACACGACCCTTTTTTACCCGTGCGAAAGGCAATGCAGTTTGGATATAAGGTTTGAGTGAGAGTCATGTTGGCAGTATTTTTACCTCATCAATAGACACCAGCCTTAAAGATGAGTATCAGTAGTTTTCTGACAGAACTATTTGATCCAGGCCGCTGACCTGTGGGTTCGTCTGACCAACTTCAGGTGAAGCACCCCGTTAACCCGACGTTGGGTTCATCTCCCATGCTTCACATCCACCATACAACTTCCCATGGCTTCCGATGTTTAACATATGAGTTAAAAAAACATTTTCTTCTCACCCTTTATGATTATTATTATTATTATTATTATTATTATTATTATTATTATTATCATTATTATTATTATCTCCGTTTTTAATCTTTTTACACTAGCGTTAGCCGATGGTTTGTCACTGGGGTTTGAGGGACCGCAAGTCCCCCGAACTCTTCTCAGTTTTCTGGCCAGTCTCAACAATACAGCAGTTTGGATGGTTCCCCTAAAGTAAGTAAATTTGGCGACCGTAGTCGAGGCTGACCCGAAAGCTCCTTTTTCGATATCTACTACACCAATGTGTAGGGGAGAGCGCTACTTATTTTCCCTCGTTTGCTCCACTTTACCCTTGATCCGTACCTCATAATGCTAAGTGTTAAGCAAGGTAGCATCAAGTGACATTTTTTGAGTCTTCGGCATGACTCGACCTGGGATTGAACCCAGATCTCCCGGTCCACTGGCAAAGACTCTAACAATTATGCAATGTCATCTAATTTCCAAGTCCTGCAGTTCTTATGCCAATTCTTTGGTGACTGCACTGATCACATCAAGCACTATTGGTGTCAATATAAACTTTGGAGGTTTTTACTTACAGTAGCGTTAGCTGATGATCTTTCAATGGGGTCTGAGTAACAGCAAGTCACCTCGGTATCTAATACAATCACAGTATCCTGACCGTTCTCAAATACTGTAGTCAGCTTCGTCTCGATTCATCCTACTATTTATATTCATTATAATTATAGCTTAGATTGTTTTAGTATATCTCACGGCCATTTCCTAATACTTCATTTAAACCTAAACCCGATTCAAATGATACAGCAGGATTATCAAATATAGGAAATAAACACAATAAGCATGATTGAACAATGTAAACCAAAGGCAAGTAAAAAATGTAACCATGGATATAGGAACATTTTTATCGCCAATTTTTAGTCATGCATTGTATTTACACGTAATTCTATGGAAACTCACGATATTATTGGACACTTTACCATAGTTGTACACTTTGAACGACAACAGACTTATAAAAAACACTCTAGATAATTAGTTGTGTCAATATCATTTAATATTTTTAAATTTTCTATTTCTTTTCTGTCTTTTTCTATGCAATTTGCTATTTTTCTTAAGGTTTCATATATCCTATTTTTAAAGTTTGCCATGTATTTACGATGTTTGTTCATAATTAATTAATATAAATTTTCAGTAGTATATCATGTGATCAATGATTGATACAATGAACGTAGGAGATTTATTGATTATTTCACCCCATCTCTATATAAATAGAAGGAGAGACAATATAGGATCATTTTCACATACAGAAAATCAAACACACACACACACACACACACACACTGATATATATATATTTATATATATATATATATATATATATATATATATATATATATATAAATCAAGAAGATTTGTTGAGAGGGATTCTATTTAAGAACATAAGAGGATTCTTAAAAATATCCAGGAGTGCTCAATGTATTATGTGTAAATGTATCTTAGAGAGCAAATTTCCACATAATTGAAAAAATTAACAAACCTGTTTTGGCTATAATGAATTTATTTAACTTGGTCCACTATAAAAGAAATTAGCTTCTCATTCAGCCATCTCACAATGGAGAGAAAATATCATGAAATTGTTATTCTTACTTGTTAACAAAAAATCGGAGAGAAGAGAAGCAAGAAGACCTAGGCTAGATTTTTGTGTCAAAAGAGACCGATGGACCTATATATATATATATATATATATATATATATATTCAAAATAATGCACAAAATCCTCCAAAATAAAAATAATGCTAATATTATTCTATGAACAAACAGTATGTACAACAGGTACAAAAAGAGAAAAAGGATTTCTTGAGATAAAACGAGAGTAAGTTATACGCCAAAACAATGTTGGCTTTAATATATCATGACGAGGCGGGAAAACAGATCTTAACGGCTTAAGTGAAAGTGGCCAAAAGAGTGCACGTCTTTACTGGTAAAAAGGATAAGTGTGAATTTCTGGGATTGGCATCTCAGTCCATGGATCATCTAATAGACACGACCTATTATACAAGGTAGACGATTATTTATTCGCAGGATTTTTTCGCGGTCTTCAAGCACATCAAGCATTGTAGGTTATTTGATGCCAAACCCTGTTTATTAATGTAGAGTAAATATGTATTATTTTAAACACATTTTCTTGATAACATCTTCAAAGAATCCTGAGCTCATTTTATTTAGCACACTGTTCAAAGGTTTCAAGTATTTCTATCTAATACTATTAATTCTATATTAATAATCATTTGTTTGCACACAGATAGGTAGTTAAAGTATTGCCATAGATGAGTCACAATTTAGCATTCATCATTTTTTGTACTCATAATTTGTTGCTTATTTTATTTTTAAATGAGTTATGCTATTCTTTCAACACAGTTAAATAGCGTCAATTATTGATATATAACACTAATAATTCTATTCGATATGACTCGTTTGTTTTCAGATAGTTAAGTGGTTACAAATATTGCTATTTTGCACTTTTCTATTCAACACGATTTCGTTCATTTTACACAGTCAGATGGTTCCAAGTATGGCTCTGTAATACCAAAAATTCAAGTTCGATTCACAGGAAAATAGGTTTGATTATGGCTCTATTGCATTAATTATTCAATCCAACATTACTTATTTATTTAGGAGTGTCCTCGTGGTGTAATGGTTAAAGCACTGGCCTGCAGAATCGTAGTAAACGAGTTCGAACTCCAGTAGCGCTATTACGTTCACTTTCGGACAAATACCCTTTGGAAAAGTATAGAACTCACTCATCCTCCTAGCTATGGATTAAATAGCTTCACTACAGTTCTTCTTGGATAACTTTGGCATTGAATAACTCACGAAGGTCGTTATGCCATTAAACAAATGAACCAAAATTAATTCATTTTTACACATAAATGGTTCAAAGTATTGCTATAAATCACTAACAGTTTAATTACGCACCAACCATTTGATTACGCACAGTTAAATGGTCAAGCTGTTCTATTTCTAACTAAAGAAGTAATCCTCGCCATCAGGATTTCTTGTGTTCTATCCAGGACACTCGTTCGTATCTGTAGAAATGCATGCTGTAAATACTACAGCACTAGTTTACAAAGCTGAATTATTTATTGTCTCCGTACATTAAAATTTCGTTATAGGTCAAATTTTCTTGGAATTTATTATGTTTTGATTCTTCCCGGTATCACACAGTTCCAAAGTAGTTATTCATGCAAGTACTGGAAATAATAAGTGCTTCGTAACTTCTCCAGTCATATGGTAATATAAAGTCAAATCATAATTAAGCTTTAATTTCTCTGATGTTTATGTTTTCCTTTCTAAAAAAAAAAAATTAACTAATTTTTTAAGATTAATTTTAAAACAAAGCACAATATACGCACCATTAGGAAGTATATATCAAATTTATAACAACAGTTTTCCTTTTGAGGTATTTACAAATTTACATTTCGTCTGACGCAAAGCAAGAAGTAAAGAACATTTTAAAGAGAACTAATACATTATTAATCTCACAATAGTACTATTCTAATTTACTACATCATTTTCTCTGTCAGTGAGGCTTAAAATGTGATGACTTCATTTCCTACAGATCAGTAAGACTCTCTCTAAATGAGAAGGCGCCATTCCATTTCTATTACCTCTCGTCGAATCTGATCCAGACTAGTAATACGTAGGGACCAGACAGATTTGTGAGCAAGTAATTTATCTTTTATAGGAATAGTTTATATCATATAACTGTGGTAAAAACAACGCTTAAGAGCCTATAGGACAAATATAAGAATAAAAAAAAACAATGCGTGCGGTTTCCTAGACTATCGGTATAAAACAAACCCAATCAGGTTAACATGTGGTTAAAACCAATCACTTAATCAATAAATCAATCAGTCACTCAATAATGCGTAATGCCATATTTTAATAACTAATGTTGAGTTATATTAACAAAGTTATGTAGAGTAAAACTTACTGCTTCTCCAACTTTTTTGGTTGATATTCCCCAAGGGACCAAATTTAATTTTCATCCAGTCTCAAATAGACTAATTGAATATTGACGACACGTCTTTATGTCTGATTGGATTATATAATGAGAAGGGATGATTTTAAAAAAAATTGGTTTTGGGTGTAAATTTTTCAAAAGATCCCAAAACAAATATCCTAAATAGAATAATGAATCATGTAATCATATTTACCAACCCCTCCGCTCGGGCAGGATATGACACAAGGTCAATTTTTAAGCGGAGTTTAACAGGTTTGAATTTAGAGTATTCCTTCTCCTAGACTAGTTGCCTGACCAAGGCTGAAGAACCTCGTCTGTCCTACTATTTACCCATAGCTGGAGGGAGAATAATTGGATTCATACTTTTCCCAAGGGTATAGTGCTATGTGAAATGTCAGTCTCGTCCAGGATTTGAACTCGTGTCGCCGTGTCCATTTCCTACGACAATAACCATTACACCACGGGCACCTTCCAAACAATCATGTAATACGCACAAGAAGAACTACCTACAATGCAGAAATTGACTTAAGTGAAGATCCAGATATTTCTCATCGGTGCTTTATCTTATTGTGTGTAATTATTCGATTTTACTGGTATTTATTAAAGATCTTCGTCCAGGAATAAGAATTAAAATTTCAAGTGTTGTATGTTAATTTTTCTTTATCATTGTTTTTTAGATTTAAAACAACTAACCATATAACTTCTCATAGGATATCGTCAAAATGAATACTTTAGAATGCTTTATTTTTATTTAATGATTTGTTAAATATGATTATTTTCATATACGAAAATATGATTATATACATTGTTAACGAATGTCGAAAAGATCGGGAGCTTTTGAGGCTGAGCCAGATTGTTCATTCGTTTGAAAAACCCTCAACCAGGCATATAGCAACTAATTTATATGATCCAGTGATTTTTGTTCACCTAAAATAAAAAGATTTATAAATGCAAACTATCAAATCCATTCACTGGAAATTTCAATTTGTCAGTAAAAACGTTTTCCGTTTCAATATATTAAGGTTACTATCATTTTCAAATTGCAAACGGAATCCACAACTGCTTTGAAGTTGGTTGACATAACTTTAAACAAAGAAACCAAACAAAATCATATGACTTCTTAATTCTCCAAATTATATTATTTAACAATATTAAACTTTCTCTTAAAAGTTTATCAACTGTGTGATATTAATGTTGTATTACTTTAACATGTATACAAATTGTATAATAATGATATATCATTATCATTTCACTTCTGTGGTGTTTTTCACTCTAGCTTTAGTTGGTGTGCTTTTATTGGAATCTGTGTGACAACAAGTCTCCTCGGGAGTCTTCTCAGTATTTTGGCTGATCTCATGAATGTTGCATTCAAGCTGGTAAAGATTCTTTCACTGATTTCCAATTTACCACACATTTTTTCTGGCTTCTGGGGAATACTCTGAGCGTGCAATCTACAACTGATACTTCATTGACCCTCATTTGCCTCAGTTTTTTGTTTGTTTTAGTTCATAGCAAAGTTCATGCAATTGTCAATTTTTAGGGTTTTTTTTTTTTTTTTTTTTTTTTTTTTTTTTGGACGCTGTGGTCCCCTGAAAGGACAAAATGCAGAATATTGAAAAATCCACAATAGCGAAAAATCTCTTGTTATTTTTTTTTAATTGACTCTAAGTTTGGTGTTTGAACTGGTCTTAGATGATCTGTATGTTTCCCAAAATACTTTAGAGTTTTATGAATCACATTCTCTAGGAAGGTTTCCAGTTGGTGATTATACTATTTGGTGGTATGATCAAGTTTCAATTTCCGAGTGGCTACATTTCTCACACAGTTGTTCCTAGATGTATAGTTATTTTGTGTTAGTTTTCTGAATCTACTTGTAATGTGAATAATTGTTTCATCGTTTTATATATATATATATATATATATATATATAGTCTTCACCTCCAATTCCATTACGTACTTTCAATTGGTTCTTATGTCATTGTTCTTCCTGCTAATTGAAAAGGTACAGTTTCTCTATTGAAGATTTCCTTTCGAAGCTATGCCCAGGTTTCCTTGTGTACAATTTGGTTTGTTTTTCGCTTGAAATCTACATAATTATTACAAATATTAATATTATTCCTCCTGCTATTGCTTTATCTACTTCCAGATATATATATATATATATATATATATATATATATATATATATATATATATATATATATCCCACTTTCAGAAGCCCTAATCTCAGGACGCTATTCAGTTGTAATGTTCTACGAGATAACTGTAAGTTAAAGTTGGAAAAAAGCGCAAGCTTTGATTAAAACCATGATTTTAAAGAGTTTGGCTTTAACGTTTGGATCGTTCACTCAGATAGAACCTTCCCTTGGGCCAAAACAGCATCTCAGAAAAGGCTGGTGGAAACAAAAGCGTACGTTTGTCTCTGCATTTGTATGTGGGAGGGCTTCCTCCAAAAATATTTTTCTTTTGTTATATCCCGTTTTGGGCATGTGAGGTAAATTAGATCGTGAGACAAACTAATGACGCCTCAGCAAGCTGCTGTTATATATGATGTTTAGTGAAGCTACAAGTGTATATTTTCCTTTGAATATCAAACGACACAGTATTAAAGTTCAATTAAACCATATGATACCGTCCTCACCGGTCCTTTTACTTATTTATGTTTTAAAAACACCATTAATAAAATTTTATTGATGCAAACAATGATTTACTAAAAGCAGATCATTTGGAAATCAGACGAAAATCATTGCCTCGTACGTTGTACTGCCAGGGAAACAATTGTGTTTTCCATCGGATTTCTAGAGAAAAAATGTTTTTTTTTTGTTTTGTTGTCATCTGTTTATGGCAAGTGATGGAATAAGGTTAAAGGCCACAGATTTTATTCAGTAATGACTAACTTAAAGCATTTCTTTTTTCTTGATTTTTGGGGCGAAGACCGAAATTAGAGGTAACTGTGTTTCTCTGTCAGACATGCAGATGCTCTATAAATGCACTCACAGATTTGTTGCATTAAGAACACTGTCTTCGTATTTCCTCTCACCATGTTCATGTCATTTAAATAATGTCACGAAATTTTACTCGTTTTTATACAATGTATTTGCATTACTTTTGTTGGTTGTAACTACCTGCAGCATACGATGAAAATGTGGCCATTGAATAATAGCGGTGTCATTATCATTCTCCATGCTTTGATTTTCACACAGGTTGTAAGTGATAGATTTTGTAATTTAATGGCTGCAAGTATCCTCAGGTCTTCAGTGCCCAGGCTGCTGGAGTTGAAGAATACACCGACTGCATCTTTACAGAGGGGTGAGGCACCCCACGATTTTCCAGAAGATGACACTAAGCAATCCGATATACAGGTTCCAGTAATGCTGGAGCTTTGGGGAATGCAGAGTACTTCTTCATTGTCATCGCTCCCTGGTCCACTCTATCCCAGAGTGGAAGCAACTGATTAAATCTTATGTATAGGTTAATTAGAACAGAAATGTGTGCTAACGCTAAACTGAATTTCTTTTCAGAGACGAAACTGTACAAGTTTTTTCATTGAGGGTTTTCGGACTATTGTCTTCATCTTTATTGCTATTTTCACAACGTTTCGGAGGATATTTCCTCCAGCCTTCTTCAGGTGTTTGTCGAACTCGGGAACCTTCACGGACTTTCGAACTACGTCCTTTATTGAATCCAAGGGGATCATCCGTTCTGATTCTGTTACCCATAACCGGGTACCCGTGTTAAGTATTCCTGTACTGTTACTCACCTGCAGTCCGGATTGAACCTGCAACCTTCAGACGATTCTCTCCTTAGAAGCTTAGGGAACCAACGCCTATAACCGTTACGCTATGTGTTCATAGAACTGTTATTGAAATAGAACTGTTTATACTAATAAAAACCGAGACATTGGTCAGATGATTAGAGTGTTCGCCAATGGTGAGGGAATGCCATACCAATGACTCAAAATATAGTACTTGATGCCAGCTGACTTAAAGCTCAGGTAAAGATCAATGGTGAGGTGAATGAATCCAGGGAATGGAGTAGGTCCTCTCCTTCATCTCAATGTAGTAGCTATTGATAAGGGAGCATTCTGGTCACCCATGACTTTGGTCGCCAAATTTACTTACTTTATATTCATAAAACTGGATTTGGCATTAAAATCCAACAATGGTTGATGCAACATGAAGCCAAACCAAACCAATCAGATCTTCCAAACTCTTCTGAGTATTAAAATCGATTTTAAAGTGTTGTTTCACTGATATCGATTTTTTTCTTTGATCTCAAATTCCTAAAGCCTCTTTTTGAAGTCCTAGGGAACTTTTCCAAGCGGACACATTGCATATGGTCTCTCCGACATCCTCATGTTCCACAGCTTTTTGTGATCTCTAACATGATCCAAGTGTTTGTTTATCTTTTCGCGTCCTTTTATATAATCTATGTGCCCGCCCACCCGGAACTGTAAAATTCGTCATTTGACAAGTTCTGTTTTTCTTGTTAATTAACACTTTGTCTGGTCATCTGGTCTGGATTAGTTGATGCGTTTTTATTGCAAAATCACGGATAGTTTTATGCATCTCTTTGCATGATAGGGATTCTGGTGTGTGTATATATAATTTTTTGAATGGTCAATTTTACATAATTCCTGTGGATCACCTTCCTCACCATGTTGAGCCTGGTATTTTATTAAATCTGTGCTACTTGGCTACATTCGTTCATCATGTGATTCCCTGTTTCATTTATGTCTCAACACGATCATCTCTAGTCTTATCAAATTTGACATTAGTTCTCATATCAGAATTTTGTGCTGCTGTTTAAGAAATTCAGTTTGTGTCTTTAGGTTTCAACTTCTTGTTCATGTTCCGTTGTAGTAGTAGCTGTAATAACTTCAAGAACTTAGTAAGAGTAGGAGTAGTAGTCTCTAAAAGCCCACTGAATTCAGTAGTTAATATCAGAGTAAATCAATTCACATTTATTAATCTAATTTTATAATCATATCGAAAATAACTTTTATAAAAGTAGAAATTCTGAGAGTAGAACGATTGACTTCAGAGATACATGTTCAAATTTTAATTACATGCATATTTTCATATATTTCTAGGTTATTATAGATTTAGCTGCAAAACCTTAAAAAATTGTGGAATGTAGATGTCTAAGTTCGTAGAAATTTGTTTTTCAAAACAGGTGACCGTGAAAATTCAATTATTACACTAAAAATTTCTACTGTAAGTTGTATTTTTGTATCTTCGTTACTCGAAAGTGCTATTAACACTATTTACTAATTAAGAGTTTTTCATATCAGTTGTAGCTGATGGTATGTCTCTGGAGTTTGGGGGACGTCAAGTATCCAGGACTCTTCTCAGTATTCTGGCCGTTCTCAATAATGCTGTAATTTGGATGGTGTCCTCTCGTTTTCCAACTTCTAAGTCTTCCAGTCCCTTTAATGATCCTTAGGTATCTGTACTGAATGCACCAGTCACTATTGGTATAATTGTCACCTTTTTTTTTAAATTCCTTAGCAAGGTCTAGGTACTTATTTTTCTTTTCACTTTCTTTCAGTTTTATTCTGTCGTCAGCCGAGACAGCATAATCCACAATTTTCCAAGTTTTCTGTTTTTTGTTGATTAATATAAGGTCTGGTCGTCCGGCTGAGATTAACTGAGCCGTTTTTATGTCAAAGCCCTATAGGAGTTTATGTATGTCATTTTCTAGGACATATGCTGGGTTGTGCAAATACTATTTGTTCGAATGGTAAAATTTAAATATCTTCACATCTCCTTGTGGATCACCTTGCCCACTCAGTCATGTCAATTTTATACTCTTTTTGTGATAATTTGCTGCATTTTCTTATTATTTGATTGATCTTTTTGTCTCTATCACCACGTAGCCAACATTTGCTTTTTGCTGCGTCTTATCTATTATCGCTTGGATTATTATTACCTATTCCTTTAGATCTTTTCACATCAGCTTTAGCTGATTGTCTTTAACTGGAGTTTGAGTGAAAGCATGTCTCCTAAAGTCTCCAGTATTCTTCTCTGTATTCTGGCCATTCTCAACAATGCCGTAGTTTGGATGGTCTCCACTCGTCCTCCAACTTCCAAGTCCCCCAGTCACTTTAATAGTCCTTTGATTACTGTGCCGAATGCACCAATCACGATTGGTATAATCGCCACCTTCATGTTCCATAGTTTCTTTTTTAATTCCCTAGCAAGGTCCAGGTACTTATCCATCTTTTCACTTTCTTTCAGTTTTATTCTGTGGTCAGCCGGGACAGGTAAATCTACAATTTTGCAAGTTCTCTTTTTTTGTTGTTGGTAAATATAAGGCCTGGTCTTCTGGTCAAGTCCCATAGGAGTTTGTGTGTGTTGTTCTCCAGGACCTATGCTGGGACGTGCATATACCATTTGTTCGTATGGTCAAATCTAAATTTCTTGCACATCTCCCAGTGGATCACCTGGCCCACCAAGTCATGTCTACTCTCTTCATTGATCATGCACAGTACTCCTACAATTATTAGTACGCTGGTATATTTAAGGAGCCACATTTTTTTAAATTAATATTATTTGATGTAATCGTAGTATTAATACCGGTGGTATTTTTCTTTCTTACGGTTCTTCCCCATTAGTTATTACTGGTGTTTTTTTCACAAAATTCTGATGAAGATCGAGTCTCCCTATGTTTTCCAAACACTTCTAAGTAATGTAGCATGTTTGGTTACGATTCTTGCTCTGCCTTCCCGTTCTCGCAATCTCATTTCCCGGCTTTTGCGAAAAATTCCAGAGACCCAACATCGATTGATTTCATCGTCTCCGTCAAGATGTACATGTAGCCTATTTGTGCAAAGTTTCACTTTAAATAGCAATAGAATATATTTTCTTTGTCTCGTCTATTTTATTTCACTTTCTGGCCCCGATAAAATGTTTGTTTCATCCTTAAATGTAAAATTAGATCAGCTAACAATCATAGGATGATGATCAGGTCGCACATTTTGAAAATTTAGAAATCAACTACCGATCATGGCATTCAGATTTTTCATATAAATCCCATCTTTGTTTTTATTCACATCAGATAATTGTCGTAGAAAGTATAGTGTGGCTATACCCAATTGTCTATTACCTGGGATCTTGTCACTGAATAAAGCTGCTAATCTTTTAAGAAAGGACACCTTAGGTAGATCATTGTCCTTTTCGGTTGATGAGACGCTGCTTCCTAGGTAAGTGAATTTGTCTACTAGTTTAAGAGGGGTTCCGTCTAGAGTGGAGATGTCACCCGTTTGATTATAGCACATATATTCACTTACCTAGGAAGCAGCGTCTCATCAACCGAAAAGGACATTGAAACGAGGTTTACGAAGGTATGGACAGCTATCAATAGGCTATCGATTATATGGAAATCAGACCTAACCGATAAAATGAAGCGCAGTTTCTTCCAGGCAGCGGTAACATCGATACTGCTATATGGGTGAACTACATGGACTCTAACAAAACGACTTGAGAAGAAGCTAGACGGCAATTACACAAGAATGCTGAGAGCAATCTTGAACAAGTCCTGGCGGCAACACCCCACAAGACACCAACTGTACGGCCACCTGCTTCCTATCACGAAAACTATCCAAGTTAGACGAACCAGACATGCAAGACACTGCTGGAGAGCAGGGACGAACTCATAAGTGATGTACTCATATGGAACGCCACACATGGCCGTGCAAAAGCAGGACGACCAGCACGAACATACATTCAGCAACTATGTGAGGATACGGTATGTAGTCCAGAAGACCTGCCAGAGGCAATGAACGATAGGGAAAAGGGGCGAGAGAGGGTCAGGGATATCCGTGCTACCAGCAGGACATGATGATGATGAAGTAGATCATTGAAAAAACGAGTCCAGTCAGCGCCCAAAGATTTAAAAAACATTTTAATTCAATTTCATGTATTTGGTACAGGAGTGATGGGTCCCTATATACGCAATGCTAGGTATTAGATGTCCATTAAAATAAACTGATACTTGATTTCTTTGCTTAAATGCATATTAATCTTGTTAGTCTATTTAATGCCAAATCCAACCCAGTAGAAGATAATTAATGATACTATTTAACGAATATTTGGGGAAATATGGACGTTCATACCTTTTTCCAAAAGCATTCGTCCGAGAATGAACTAAATAGTGTAACAGGGTTATGAACTCGCCTACTACAATATCACCGTCTAGCTTGTTAGCAACTATTCTACTGAGATTACCGCTTAATATAAACTGGGATTTCAGAAGATTCTGGTAATAAATAGTATGCAGTTGCTCTGGAAGCGCCCGTGGTGTAATGGTTATTGGAGTTGTAAATGGACGCGGTGAATGGAGTTCAAGTCCTAGACGATGTTGTTTTCATTTCACATAGCGCAAGTATTTTTGGAAAAAAATGTGAATGTAACTATTCTCCATCTAGCAATGGGCTAATTGTTGGGCAGCCTGGTAACTTTAACTTGGTATGGCAGCTGTTCTCGAAGGAAGAAAACTCTGAATTCAAACCTTTTCTACCCAGATTGAAAAATTGACACTGTGTCAAATATTGCTCATGCGCATCGGTAGGTAAATACTTACGTAGTTGTTAAAATTAACCGTCCCATCCAGTTCAGATCTGCATAGGGTTAATACTATTCAATGGGGAAATATTGAATAGTCTCGGGGATGGATGATCTCGTACAACGATAAAATATTTCTTTAAGTTATTTAGATCAAATATTGAATAAATAATGAATCAGAATAATTGTGTGACAAATGAGAATATTCCCCCCTCCCGAGGAAATATGAAGGTACTCAATGTATATTTAGCCGATTAAGAATCTTAATACTATTTTCTATTCTACTATATAATAATTAGTGTCTGGAGAAAAAAAAAAAAACTAACGTCTTCGTTTTATAAAATCTCTTTGAATAAAGAAAGACCATAAAATGACACGTGACCTATGATGCTAGAGTCAATTTCTTCGATTATCTCCATTTAAAAGTGGTCAATATCGACAAAGAGAAATTAGAAAATCTATATGAATATAAGCAATTGAGAAATATTAATAACGTGATAATTCTCTCAGCAGAACAATTATTTATAATAATTGCGTCTTTGATCAATGGAACAATCGGCGTTTGAAAATGCGTCACTGTTTATACTTCCCTGTCTAAATTATCTGTAAGACAAATAGAATTTATATAATCTAATATACGTACATAGATATATCTGGCGGAGCGGGGCGTGTGATATAGTGAGTAATTTGCTGGTCTGTGACATTGTAGTAAACGAGTTTGATCTCCTGTTTTGCTATCACGTTCACTTTCGAACGAATAACCTTGAAAAAGTTATGAAAGCCCCTACCCATAACTATGCAGTTAATAGCGCCCCTAATGTTCTTCTATAAATATAGCTTTAGCATTAGATGACTCACCAAGGTTGACATGGTATTATATAGATAAACGAATTATATATAACTTTACCTGTGAATGCATACCAGTATATATATAATTGTGATCCATAACCGTTTAAAATTTACTTCGTATCTAATATCTCCTCGTGGCTGAATGGTTATAATCTTTGGTTTGACGTTTGAGTCAACCGGGTTTCGATCCCAGCTACGGGAAGATACTGTCTAGCCACACAGATGAGTTCTGATAGAACGAAACATATCTGTCTGTGGATGACTATATATATATATATATATATAATGAACTCTAGGGATGACCTATATAGGGATATTTATTTGCAGTTGCACACACACACACATACATATATATATATATATATATATATATATATATATGGTATCCCCCCCAAAATGTATACTCACTAAACATAATTTGAAAGTAAATGTGAATACATTTTTTGGGACACCCTGTATATATATATATATACATGTGTGTATATATATATATATATATATATATATATATATATATATATATATATCCTTGCAAAATTACTGACGCTATAAGCTCGTTATTCAAGTTTCGGGACTTTAGCAGGATTCTTAGACAGTAGTCTGCCAAAAAAAAATGCCTCACTGGCGACTTTTTGTACACCCACGTCTGAATATTTGAGTGAAACATATGGAACTTGATCAATGTTCTTACTGAGTTCATAGTCCAAAGATGTTATGCTAAATCTTGTATGATACCGTAGAACACCTTTTCTATGTTAAAAAAAGCTTTTCTTATTTCCATGTTATTTATCATTAATGCCAAGCTCTTCGAATCAATTGAGCACTTTAGTATCCGGTAAGGTATAAATGTAAACAAACGCAAAACTACTACTTAATGCCTTATAATCCCCGAGCTGACGTGGTTCGTTTGTTGGATGAGTGGTATGATACTAAGTCTAACGAAATTTGGCCTGGTTTCGATCCCAGCTTCAAGCGTCCTACCTGTCTAGCCACACTGAAGAGTTGTGATACAACGAAACAGTCTGTGTATGACAATATATATATATATATATATATATATATATATATATATATATATATATATATATATATGTGTGTGTGTGTGTGTGTGTGTGTGTGCGTGTGTGTGGAGGTGCCCGTGGTGTAATGGTTATCGTCGTAGGAAATAGACACGGCAATACGTGTTCAAATCCTGGACGAGACTGACTGCATTTCACATTGCACTAATACCCTTAGGAAAGGTATGAATCCAATCATTCTCCCTTCAGCTATGGGTAAAATAGTAGTGCAGACTAGGTACTTCAGCTTTGGTGAGGCAACTAGTGTAGGAGAAGGAAAACTCTGAATTTAAACTCCGCTTAAACAATTGACCTTGTGTCATATCCTGCCCGAGCGGAGGGGGTTGGTATATATATATATATATATATATATATATATCCACACCCACATACTTATATATATGCATAATCTCACTGGTCGTATACTCGGCATAGGCATTTGGCGCTCTCACTAAAAAGATGACCGGGCGATAATAGTAAACTATATTCTAAAGTACATCATAAGATAAGGTTGGTTGGTGTTGTTGGTTTAATGCATATTAACCATTCTTGTTTATTTCATGCCAAACCTGTTTATTCATTTATATTCAATTTATATGATTTCTATACACATTTTGTAGATTTTTTTTTTTTTAAACAAATGTGAGTTCATTTTTAGCGCACAGTTAAATGGTTCCAACTATTTTTACTTATTATCATTCAGTTGGTTGCACTAAGTTAAATTCTTTCTACAAGTGATGTATAACAATCACGATTAAACATCTTTTCAATTGTTTGCACACATAATTCGTTGGTAATTCTATTTTTAGAATCTTTAGAATATGTTTGTTTGCACTTCATAATTGCTTTTGTTCTGCACAGTTAAAGAGTATAATTATTGATATCAAACGTTTATAATTCTATCTAATATTAAACATTTGTTCCCTCATAGTGAATTGGTTGCAATTATTGCTATTTAACAGAAAAGGCTATGGTTTAATTTACCGCTCTGTATATCAAACAATTCAATCAAACAATAATCATTTATTTACTCTTTTTTTAACAATTTGATTTGACTTTAGTCATTTGCTTGCACAGATTGAATGTCAATCAGTTCTATTTGATAGAACCTTATCAGGTGCCACCATTCAGGGTCTGAGTAGACCTTAGAACAATGGAAATGAAGGCTTACTCCATATTCCCCAAAGCTCTAAGATTGTAGCCTTGCAATCAGATTGTTTTATGTTACACCCAGGACGTTTATTGGGGAATTCTTACCCTTCTGCATAGATGCAGATGGTGTATTCTACACACCTAGCTGACTGGGATGCCGGTGGTGAGGCTCCTTTGCGGGCTAGATGGGTAACGTAGAGTAGCGCCAGTGGTGCTATTACATTAAGTTTCACAATGACGCAGAATGGTAATACCTATATACACTCAACTATGGGTCAAATAGATAGATTTGAGATAATTTCCTAATAATATAAAACACACGTGTGGCGTTCTGTGTGTACATCTGTGTCTGTTTGCGTAATATTTAAGAAAGAAAGAAAGAAAGAAAGAAAGAAAGAAAGAAAGAAAGAAAGAAAGAAAGAAAGAAAGAATCATGTTATTTGTTGCTTGCTACAGCAAAAGAGAAAAGAAAAGAAAAGCATACAAGCTGAGTCGTAACAGCAGGCTGACTTGAGAAAGAAAGAAAGAAAGAAAGAAAGAAAGAAAGAAAGAAAGAACAAATCATGTAATTTGGTGCTTGCCACATTGAAAGAGAAAAAAACAGAAAAGCATACAAGCTGTGAAGTCAGTAGTCGTAAAAGCAGGCTGACCTGTGAAAGAAATAAATAAATAAAGAAAGAAATGTGAGATCTCTACCGTTTTTCTTGCAATCTTTAAAAAAATGAAAGTGAAAAAGCAAAAAAGAAAGAACGAATCATGTAATTTGTTGCTAGCCACATCGAAAGATAAAGGAAAAGAAAGTAGACAAGTTGTTGGGAAAGTAGGCTGACGTCACAACGAAACAGTTTCTTCCGTTTTTGAGTTCGTCTCCATTGCTATGTATCTTTTATATCTATATTGATAGCAATAAGGAAATGAGAGAAAAAGAAAGAAAGTGAGATAGCTCCACTTTTTAAGATTAAACAGAATTAAACCGTCATTAATAACAGGTGTTTTCTAGTGTTTACAATAATTCTGAACTCTATCTCAAACTATTAAAAAGGCTACTATAAGAATAAAAGTGTCTCTCTTTTTAAGAGCGATTGAAAAAATATATTTTGTATCATAGATCATTGGAGACCATCATTCACCATGTTTTCGGCTTTAAATAACACGATAAAATGTTCTACGTCTTAGAAGCAATCAATCACTCAAATAACATAGTTATTTAACGGGATGGAATTGGTCTGTTTGAGATAATCACTAGTTTAAATAATTGTAAAGGTACATTTTTGTATCGAATATAACTGGAAACCATAATTTAACAATCTCTTTGGTAAAGTGTAGGTCAACAAGTTTTGACATTCTCAAAGATCAACCAATATTTAATAGTAAGGCACACGTACACACATGCACTGTTTATTCAATAAATAAAATGAATTTAGCCAAAGAGTTCACTAAAGGAAGCACAGTTTCCACTTCTATCTTTTTCAAGCAAATTAATAGTTATGGGTTCTTGCATGACCAGAGGATTCTTAAAATGACCTTGTTTATTGACCGCCTCACCAGAACGTTTCCTTTATCCGAGAGTTAGTGTATCCATCCCATGGGCTATCTTTCTGACTTGGATTTTATGTGGCAAGTGCAGGTTTAGCTCCATTTTAAACATTTTCCCAAACACTTATTTCTCCTAACAAATCACATATTCTTGTATAAGTTTCATATGGTTTCCACTTTTCAGTCATTAGAAATTTGACGACAGAACTCTGTTGAAGTCTGTAGCTCTATTTACTGTCCCGCCATTTTGACTGGCCGACAAATAAATACTTTTTTACTATATTAACTTAAGTTTCACTCTAAACCGATTCTAAACAAAAATAGTCTACATTTATGGGGAAAATTTAGAAAACATCTTTCTTTCTTTTTAATGGCATATCAACCTTTGTAGGTTATTTAACGCCAAAGCCATTCTCCGAGAAGAACAGTAGTAGTACCATTTAACTCATAGCTGGGAGGATAACGGGGTTCATACCTTTCCCAAAGGTATTTGCCCAAAAGTGAACGTAATAGCGCGACTGGAACACGAACACGCTTACTACGATTCCGCAATCCATCGCCCCCTTTAGAAAACAAATTATCTTTCTATTATAAAAAATATTCTTATCTATTGAATGACCATCGTATATAGTTGTGCACGCACATGTATTTTTGTGTACAAATGAAAACATTCGGCTGTATATGTGTGAGATTTTTTCATCGCAATGGAAAAGTTCAAAAAGTTACGAAACAGTTTGAGGCCCGAATGAAATTAAAGTATAAAAATCTTGATTTAACCACACTTAAGAAATTAGCACAAAAAGAGTTTCCTGCTTAATGTGGGTGTAGGTTGCAAAATGACTATAGGTTGTGTACGTGAGTACTTACATGGTTTCTTTGTTTAACGCCTTATAACACCTTTTTGGGTATTTAATGCCAAATCGTTTGATGGCATATCAACCCATTTAAGGTAAGTAATGCCAAATCGTTTGACAAGCATATCAACCCTTTTTCGGTATCTATTGCCAAATCGTTTGATGGCATATCAACCAATTTCAGGTAAGTAATGCCAAATCGTTTGACAAGCATATAAACCCTTTTTAGGTAAGTAATGCCAAATCGTTTGACAAGCATATCAACCCTTTTTCGGTATCTATTGCCAAATCGTTGCATGGCATATCAACCCATTTAAGGTAAGTAATGCCAAATCGTTTGACAAGCATATAAACCCTTTTTAGGTAAGTAATCCCAAATCGTTTGACAAGCATATAAACCCTTTTTAGGTAAGTAATGCCAAATCGTTTGACAAGCATATCAACCCTTTTTTGGTATCTATTGCCAAATCGTTTGATGGCATATCAACCCATTTAAAGTAAGTAATGCCAAATCGTTTGACAAGCATATCAACCCTTTTTCGGTATCTATTGCCAAATCGTTTGATGGCATATCAACCCATTTAAGGTAAGTAATGCCAAATCGTTTGACAAGCATATAAACCCTTTTTAGGTAAGTAATGCCAAATCGTTTGACAAGCATATCAACCCTTTTTCGGTATCTTTTGCAAAATCGTTTGATGGCATATCAACCCATTTAAGGTAAGTAATGCCAAATCGTTTGACAAGCATAACAACCCTTTTTCGGTATCTATTGCCAAATCGTTTGATGGCATATCAACCGTTTTTAGGTATTTAATGCCAAATCAATCCATCGAGAATAGTAGTTGAACTATTAAACTCATAACTGGGAGGTTAAGAGGGTCCATACCTTTCCCAAGAGTATTCGTCCAAAAATGAACGAATTAGCGTCACTGTAGTTTAAACTCGCTTACGGTGATTCCGCCGTCCATCGCTTTAACCATTACACCACGAGGACAACTTCCCTGTTTGTGAGTAAGATCATTTAGAAAAAAAATGAACTACTTTGCAAGTGAAAACCGACATCTTAAAGACGAATTGACTCGGGTGAATTAAATATTACTTGAGATACTTAAATTACTGATGTTAGAATAAGTTCAACAAATAATGTTTGAAATCTGCATACGTTTCTGACTTGGAACAGCCTGATGATTTTCAGAGTGTACAACGACTAAAACAGGAGTATCGTTGCAATCAATATACTTGCAATGAAAATATATTTTGACAACTGTAATTAAATCATTTCCGTTAGGATATATAACAATCAAAAGATTAAGATGCTCTTTCATCTGTATTTGATGGGAATATAAATATATATATATATATATATATATATATATATATATATATATATATATATATATTTATATGAAATGGAATGAAATGAAATGCTACAATTTCCAATTAATAGACGTATACACCCAAATTAGATTTCTTCTTCTTCTTTGCCCACTCGGTTGGGGCTGTAGAATTAACCGACGTAACCTCTGCAGACGAGTAAGACGCCTGAACGAGTGTCTTGAATATAACACTAAACAATCTGATGGTGAGGTTTCAGTAATGTTGGAGCTTTGGGGAATGTGGAACATTCCTTCATTCCCATTGATCTCTGGTCCACTTTGGTCCGGAATGGCAGCACCTGGAGGGCCCTCTCTATCGGTTAGGTAGAACTAAACAGCATATTAATGCTAAACAGAATTGTTAAAATTAGAACTGTGTGACTAAAGGGAATAGCTTAAAATAGAATGTTTTTGACAAGTAAAATATTTACTTACATTTAAACTGCGCAAGTAAGCTAAATTGACTTGTTTAGAATGGAACTGTTTATAAGATTGAAACTGTACTTATGCTAAATTGAATTGTTTAATATAGAACTGTTTCGATATTCAACAGAGTGTAAACAACATCTATATTTATACTACACTGAAGTGGCTGGATTAGAACTGTTTAAATAAACTGAATAGCGGGAAATAGAAATGTTTTCGATTTTTAAACTCTGTACATATGTTAAACTGAAATGTTTTAAATAGAACTGATCATTTGTATAAAGATGGATTTGGTATTAAATGACCTACAAAGGTTGATATGCCATGAAACCAAAAAAAGGAAAAAAAAACAACCAATAAGCTTCTTCTCCTCTTCTTCTTCTTCTTCTTCTTCTTCTTCTTCTTCTTCTTCTTCTTCTTCGTGTGTCTCATAGATAAGATGGAAGTTCGGATGTATGCTCCGATTATAGAAAGAGTTTCGTGAAGTAACATGTTCATCAAAGGCAGTAGAATCGATCAATGTGTTATTAACATCATTATTGTGATGTTTACTTTGAATATCTATCTATCTATCTATCTATCTATCTATCTATCTATCTCTCTCTATATATATATATATATACATATATATGTCTAGCGTCAATAAAAAGGACGGAATTATATACGTTTTTATCTCTCTCTCTCTCTCTCTCTCTCTCTCTCGACACACACATATATATATATATAGAGAGAGAGAGAGAGATATGAGTTTTTCTATAGAACATTTTCTAAATGAGAGATACATGTAATAATAGTAACTTTATTTTTCCTTTAACATAAAAGATATATTTACTAAGTATGCTACAGCTTAGAGCTTCCATCCTGTGGATCATTTTTTTATGATATGAGTTCGTAACTATATATATATATATATATATATATATATATATATATATATATATATATATATATATATATATAAGCAAACATTAGCTAATAGCAAATGCTGTCAAAAATACATTGTTTAAAAGTCAGGGCCGAAAGCTTTTCTGTTATGATTTTTTTTTTCTTTAATTTTAAATGAGAAATACCATCCTGAATATACTCTCGAAAATAGCCAATCGTCTTGGAATGCATTTGATAAAAAAAAATTGTGTATAAAATTAAACCAATATTAAGAAATCTAGTAAGAGAACATAAAAAAATCGATAAAAAATTTCATGTATGTGATTTTTAAAAGAAAACGTAAACACACACACACACACACACTGACAGAAACGTTATAACTGCTAAAGGAACATCAATGAACTAAATTTCCTTGGATTAAAAAAAAAAACTTATTTGATTTAAAGTCAAGTAGTATGTTATGTTAGAACATTTTTTAATAGGATTTAGATTTATATCTAAAAAAATGACCCTATATTTTCTCTCCAATTGCTTACTGCCTCTCAGAGTCATTTTCAAGAGGTTAATAAAGATACTATTTTTCTTTGAAATATTTGATATATTTCGTAACTAGGGAGGTAGGCGTACTGACATTGTAGCTGTCGCTCGGAAATGGACAAGGTGAAACAATTTCAAAACCCAGAAATATGTATTTGCTTTTTAACATAGAACTAATAATATTGGGAAAGCCACGCTTACTTTTATTTTCTCTCTCTTGCTATGTGTAAATAGTAGGGTAGATTGTCTTCTAACCTTAGTACAGCAACCTGTCTAGGAGAAAGAAAACTCTAGATTCTAAACTGTTAAACTCCGCATGAAGAACGACCTTGTGTGGCATTCTTCGAGTACGGAAAAGACATATATATATATATATATATATATATATATATATATATATATATATATATATTGTCGATTTTAGTCTGCAACCCCTGGTTTTCATGGAGTTTTCAAAAAGCAACAGTCATCAGGCAGTAAGCAAAATGTTGTCAACTGCTTGATGATTGTTGTTTTGTAAAAACTTCATGAAACCCAGGGGTACCAGACTAAAATCGATGGCATAAAACATATAAAACTAATATACATTCATTTATGATAATTATTATAATAGCTCTATCCTAGATATTGAGCACTCTCCTCATTATATTGCACTTAGTTCGCCACAAACCCACAAAGTGATTTAGTGACAACCAAAACAGTTATATATATATATATATATATATATATGTGTGTGTGTGTGTGTGTGTGTGTGTGTGTGTGTGTGTGTGATAGCTGAAAATCCTATACTACTCTTAACACTTTACAAAGGAAAGAAAAAACATATGAAATCCATTTTAGAAAAATTAATTCGACCAAATTAATGTTTAAAATGCTGTTGATAACATTATTATCTGTGTTTTTAACAAATCATGCTTAAAACACATTTACACGCATGCACACTGACACATGGACGCATGTGCATAAACACACACATAAGCACACACACACATACACTCAAATGCACATGATTAACTTTAGGAATGTTATTTCCGCCAAATAAATATAAGTGAACTTAATTTTCTTGGATAAGAAACGCATTTAATTACACCTCAACTATCACGTGGTATTCAGATTTAATTACGAAATTGTTAAATATAAGAATGCGTGAAAATAAGTTCGTTATCTTTCAATTATTCTTTGAAGTACAACTCTAATTGCTATACTTAAAATGGAGACAAATTTATGATTTTGCATGTTTTCTCTAATCTTTTAAAATTTTTAATAGAGGTGAACTGCATGGAATCAGTAACTTGTAGATATATAAAAAATAGAAAGTTAAGTAACTATGTTTTTTGCAGGGCCTCATTATCAAACTCGTATAAGATATTCTGGATTCTTTGGGAATGTTGAGTATCCGTTCATAACCATTACTCCCAGGTCCACTCTGACCAGGAGAGTAAGTACCCATTAGTGTCCTGTCTATAGGTAAGATATAACTGCCCAATATTTTATTTAGGATTATTATTTTCTATTAATTGAAGCAATACAACCATGAGGAACTAATTTGTTTTGGACAAGAATACTTGATTTCACAAAACCTTGTAAAACAAATCTTAAAACAAAAACTCTACAGAGAATGAAAATACGAACGTAAAATGAACGCAATTCCCAAACCTTCAGGCATTAAAGAACCTAGACCAGCTAACATGCTGTTAAAATCAAGTAATCGATTACTTTAATCTTTTCGTAGATACTGCCTATAAATTACGGCGACACACGTCAACCAAATCTGACAGACCGATACATATGAGGCATTTAATTGGCTTATGAGCAGAGCCTCAATGATAATATCTTCATAATCATCAACATGAACTTAACTCTCAAACGTTTTCTTCTAATAATTTTCACTGTAATAATATGGACGAATTCTTAAAATAATTAGGATTTTTAGTTAATTATTTTAGTTATAGATTGTTTTTCTAGCTAACTTTGAGTTCGTAGTTGCAGGTTTTCCATTTGCAAATGTTTAGAACCTTGTTTGGAGCAAATATGTCAATCGTCAATATTAGCATGAGAATTTTGTTTTAGAATCAGCTGTAAACATGTAGTAATATAAACACTTAGAGAGATAATAGCGGATATTTTGCTGGGCGTGTCAATAAATGTTTTTAAGGATTACGTTTATTGAAGCATTAGGTTGGTTGGTTGGTTGGGTTTTATGGCATATCAACCTTTGTAGGTTATTTAACGCCAAATCAATTTTATGCAAATAGTCAGTTCTTTTTCAAACAATTCAGTTCTATTTCAAACAATTCATGAGAACACAGTTTAACTGTCAAAAACATTTCTATTTCAAGCTATTCAGTTCATTCAAACAGTTCTAATTCAGCTAATTCAGTTTAGTATAAGTATAGATATTCTTTACACACATTTCAATGTCAAAACACTTCTATATTCAACAATTCAGTTTAGTGTAAGTATTGTTTCAAAGTCAAAAAGGGTTCCATTTCAAACAATGCAGTTTAGTATAAGCACACAGTTTTAATATCAGTACACAGGTTACTTGTCAAAAACATTTCTATTTCAAGCTATTCAGTTTAGTCAAAATGTTCTAATTTAAACAATTCAGCATAAGTATGCATTTAGTTCTATTTAATTCATAGATAGGGCCCTATCAGGTGCTACCACTCCGGTCCAGAGTTGACCTGGGAGCGATGGTAATAAAGGGGTACTCCGTATTCCCTAAACTTTCAGAATTACTGTAACCTCACCATCAGATTTTTTAGTGTCATATCCAGGAATTTCATTGTGGGGTCTTAACTCTCAGCATCAAAATGTTTAGTATCATATCACGGACACCCGTTGGGGGGCGGGGGTCTTACCCCTCTGTAGAAGTGCAATCTTTGTATTCTATAGCCCTAGCCGACTGGGCAGAATTGAAGCGTTAGTTAAGATAATAATTAGAACATATATAAGAAAGAGATTAAAAGACTGACAGTCAGTTAGTCGGCAGTCAAAAGGATCAGAAGCAGATAGAACAGACAGAGCAAGGAGGCCCTTTCAGGGGTTGGCCACATATGAAGGCTCACGTGCACAGAGAGCGGATGGGTGTGAGAATGACAATAACTATGTTTCTGTCAATGTTTTCACCTCACTCTCCCTGCTCTACGTGTATATTTAATGGGCGGAATTCTAATTTTTCCACGTTATCGTTTCGGCGACACCGATGGAAAGAGGAGTAGCAAATAAACTTTCGTATTTAGAAACTGACCCTGTCGTTTTGTGTAGTGTTGCGTTGTGTTAGAACATTCGACATGGTGTCATAATGCAAAAAATTTGTGTAAGCAGGGACAGCCTATTTTTTTTCTCTGTGCCTCACAATCCAGTGTGTCCTCGACATCGTAACAAACGTATTGAAATATACACTACTAGCATCATTTTATTTGGCTAAACAATATTATAGACCTTTGACGTCAAAGCAGTTAAATAAGTACGTACTTATTGTTTAGTAAAATATATGGTTGCTTTTAAAACTAACCGTAAACAAGTATGCAAATTACTGTATATCATTAGATTTACTTAGGCCGCTACTGCCACTAATGTTGTTTTTGTCTACGTAAGAGTGAAAACGAAATTAAGAGAATTATTTCGTAATGACACGATTGATTTCCTTTGTTTAAAGCTTAAAAGCTGAATAAATCTAATATATTCTAACAGTGATATCAAAAAAGATTTTTGATCAAACAAACCATTCTGCGTTTATTCATGATGTAAAAAGTACAAACGGAAATAAACAATGTCGGTTTTAGAACTGATACGACTGACTGACAATGGACTAATCAATGTTTGTACCTGCCTGATCTCCTGGAAATACGAATCAAGATCAATTCTAAGCGTTTTCCAAATCCAAATGTGTAAATAGCTGAGTAAGCTGGGATCCTTTTCCATACTTCAACAACCAGTTTAGAAGTCATCATCATCATCATATCGTGCTGGCAGCACGGATATCCCTGACCCTCTCTCGCCACTCCTCCCTATCGTTCATCGCCCTAGGTAGGTCTTCAGGACAACAACCTGTATCCTCACATAGCTGCTGAATGTACGTTCGTGCTGGTCGTCCTGCTTTTGCGCGGCCGTGTGTGGGGATCCATAAGAGTACATCTCTTATGAGTTCATCTCTGCTTCTCCAGCAATGTCCTGCATGTCTGGTTCGCCTAACTTGAATAGTTTTCGTGATAGGGGGCAGGAGTGACCTTGCGATACATCCTGTCCGTGACGGAGGAGTTAGTTGTCAATATCTTTCATTCATGTTTTTCTCTTGTTAAATGTCCCTTGTACCGAATATTATTTTCAGTAAGGACGAAGGGTGCATTATAACAATGTCAATCTTGAGATGTCTATGACATTTTTACATTTTTTTTTCAATATTTGTACATACATACATAAGTTCCACCGCATGCAAAACCCAGCAGACGGTTAATTTCCAAATGCAGTATAGCCAGTTTGAATGCAGATTTATCCTTTCCCATGACCAGATATCGTTCTAAGGCTAAAGAGCTCAATATCCTCTGCTATTTACACATAGCTGAGGAGCAGATTTAGTCATTTTTCCTAATAGCACGGAGTAAAAGCCTATCAGCCACGGCCACGATTTTTACTCAGGTCGCCGATCCATTACATTTGACCGTATCCATGATGGCTAATCAATATCATGTGAAGACATCCAAGTTTATTTCTAAATTCAAATTCAACTGAGTGATATATATATATATGGACCCAAAAGCTCTCTTTTTATTTGCTACTACACCGACATGTAGGAGAGAGTGCAACTCCTTTTCTTAGACTGCTCCACTTTAACCTTGATAGGTACCTTAAAATTGTGAGTGTTAAGCAAAAAGTATCAAGTACCATTTTTAAGTCTTTGCTATAACTCGACCTGGTATTGAACCCTTGTCTCCCGGTCTATTGGCGCACACTCTTACCATCAGGCATATATATATATATACACGTTCTTTAAGAAAAACAAAAGACCGGTTACTTTTGGATTATAAATGTATTTCCATCCTGTTATGTGTTTCTGACGTAAACCAAAAGCACGAAGAAAAATTTAACAGGACTTCTTCAGATCTTATATATATATATATATATATATATATGAAAGATATTTTGTCGCATTTCTTCTCCAAATAAAGTAAATCTAACATTCCCGAAAAGAAAGCTTTGGTATATAGTATTAAGCTATTACTTAAAACTTGATAGACTAAAAAGACTAAAATATCATAATTTCTGTGGCCGAGACTTTGAGTCTACATTTTGTTTTGTATATGTTGATAACGACGTATACAAATCTAATACGTACGATAAAAGGAATTATAACAGTTTAGTGTAAGTGTTATAATTCTCTTCATTGCCGATTTTCAATAAGAGCTGCCAAGTCTAACAATGAAAAACATTTAACGATATATATCTCACGAATATATGATATATAATTTTTTAGATGAACTAAAATTTGTTTACATTATACTAATTTATTTAGTACGCTTAGCGTACGGGACAAAATTGTTGTCACAAAAATGGAGAACCAAATATTATGCTGTGTCAAAGGAACATTTAACATAATAATGGAAGCTTATGGAGATCTAGACAGTTTTAGATTAACAAGTGACTGTGGAAGATTCTTCTCGTTGTGGTCGAAAGGTTAAGTCAAAAACAGAGAAAAATATGATAAACGTGACGAACCCCATACAATTTGATTGATGTGTGACAATGAAAAAAAAATCGATATTGAATTATGTTTGATGAACCGACTTTTAATAAGAATTATCAAAAGGAACAATAAAACAGTCAGTTTAATTACTTTCTACCCACCCCGTCACAATGTAAAACAACTCTTCTCACCCTCTATGAGCCTTATAACTCTAACACAACACCTTTGAAAAAGTGGGTATGTCCACGTGGTGTAATAGTTAAAGCGATGGACAGCGGAATCGTAAGCGAGTTCGAAATCCAGACGCGCTATTACGTTCACTTTCGGACGAATACCTTTGGGAAAAGTATGAACCCCCTTATCCTCCCCAAAATGGGTTAAATAGCATCACTGCTTTTCTTCTAGAAGGATTGATTCGGCATTAAATAACCCACGAATGTTGATATGCCATTAAACAAAGAGACCTTTGAACAAGACGTTTAGCATTACGTATCATAGCAATTTACTCCTCAGATATGAATACTTGGTATGAATTTACTCCTCAGATATGAATACTTGGTATCATAGCAATTTTACTCCTCAGATATGAATACTTGTGACTAGATCTTTTTTGCAATGATAAAAATCCAGCTTGCTGATTATTATTTAGTAACTATTAAGAACAGACAACTTACTTTGATGAAACAGCTAAAAGTAATGTTATTTGAAGACACCCAGTACAGTTTCCAATAGTTGTATCAACATCTTCGTCAATATGTCAGAACGTAACTCCAAAATCAAACTATTTTGAAGAAGATAGACTTATTTCTTAAATCGATCTGATAATACAATCCTTAAGCAATCAGGACAATTACTTCATTGTGCAAAATAACTCTGACTCGTTTTCTTAGTAAAAATTGCTTACAAGATCTATTGAGTCAGATATCTTTCAAGAACGATCTTTCCTAATAAAGAAAATCAGAGTTTCTGGATGCGAGAACGTTGGGAAAAATATCGACAAATAATTGTTGACTGTACAGTCCAAATGTTATAGTTTTTTTTTTATTAGACAGTGATTTTACATTCAACATTTTAAGCAAACGAGAATTAAAACAATCTATTGTACAGTGGAGTAGCTGCATTTTTTCTGGAGTAAAACAGGTAAAGCATTAAAATTTCTGGTATGAACAAAGACTAAGTTTTTGAAGTGATTAGGAATGTGAACAATAAATATGATTTATATTCAGAATTTCTTGGAAAAAATTTTTTTCTGAAAAAGGAGCACATATGTAACTTTAAAATTCATGATATTGGCAACATACAAACATTTATAATATGAAAATTAAGTGAAATTATTAAGATCTTGAATAACAAAACTTATAAAGGATTTGTAAGTTATTTTTAACTTATTTTAAACAAATGGATGATATATCATTTTTACATGAAATAAAAGTTATCTAAATGTTTCTAAAATTCTAAGTGGATGGGAATATGCATCGAGATGTACGCTGATACCAATGGTGTTTTTCTTAATGAATATTTCTATTTTATTTTGTGGGTACTAACAGATTAACTGATAAGTGCTGTGTTAATGATGGTGATCGTCTGGTAAGCGATAGAAAACACAAAAATAGAAATAACCTTAGATGTATGACCAGTTTTTGGTTCCTTTCGTTTCGTTTTAGAGGCCTTGAGAAAACGAGGAAACTGATAACATACACTTTGTCCAAAGTAGATTACTGAATGAGATCTCGTATCTTGCAGTTGTTCTTTCGCTCATAGTTTACGTTATATTATGTCTCGCTTGTGTCATCAGAAACAAAAGAGGCTGAATCGAAAATACCAGCTTCTTTTTCTGCGGTTCACAGAAGACCGAAACCAACTCTCGTTTTTCGTTGTTGACCTAGTTTAACCATCAATCTAGAGCACATAGATGGCGGATGGAATCAGGTGTTTTCAAAAACTTTTAGACTTAATGAATCATATTCTTTTGTACTTAGCCAACCAAACGGAATGTTGTACATTATCAAATCGTTTCACTTTTAGTTTCTGCTTTTTATACCTTAAACATTCGCAACTGACGACCACTCACTTTTGATCTTACAAGCTAGTGGATGTAATAATATATGGCTCTTATTTTAAATACTTAGCTGTTTCTTTTACATAATTATCTGTGTTTTTCAAGACAAAATATTGTGTTCTTTTAGAAAATATTCAAACATCTTTAAAATGCAAAATATTAACTGAAATCAACAATTCAACAGCTACAGCAGGAATTGGAATACACCCTACTAAAGCCTGATTGTTACAATTGGCGGATTACAAAATTGCAATCTGACACTTTAGAAGAACTATATGCGATAAAATTCTGTTTTAAACTCAGAAAAAAATGCCACAGAAACGTATGGAATGCTTTAGACTGCTTTTCGACTATCTTGAATGAATCGAGCATCAGTTTTTGAGTGGCAGAAGAGATTCAAGGAAGCCAGGGAGTCTGTGAGGGATGATGAGAGGTGTGGGAGGAGTAAGGAAGTCAATACACCACAGTTGATTGGCCAAAGGGTTAGGGTTAGGGTTACTATGTTGATGTTTTAAGGGAGTTCAGGAAGAGATTCCGTCGGAAGAGGCCAGCACTCTTCAAATCGGATCAGTGGCATTTCCATCAGGACAATGCACCATTCCACAACTCCATCCTTGTCACAGACTATTTGACCAAGATGGGCATCAAGGCAGTTCCTCAGCCTCCTTGTTGTCCACACCTTGCTCTCTGCGTCTTTTGGTTATTCCCTAAGCTCAGAGGCTGTCGTTATGAGACATTTGAGGAGATGAAAGAGGCTGTGACGAAGGTCATTGACACGCTCACACAAGAGGACTTCCATGGGGCCTTCCAAAAGTTGTTGGAACGGTACAACAAGTGCATTGTAGCCAGAGGGTATTAATTCGAAGGGAACTAGAGTTTCTTGTGTGTACTACGAAGAAAGTCTGGAAACTTACCGTATGAACCTCGTAGATAGATAGATAAATAGATAGATTTAATTACAATCATCAGAAATCAAATAAATAAGGTGAAGATACAACTTGTATATATATATAGAGAGAGAGAGAAAGAGAAAGATAGAGAGAGAGCAAAAGAGCGCGGGTGAGAAAGAGACAGACAGACAGACAGAATGTCACTTATCTATAAACAAATACATACGGTGAGGTGAATTAGCTAAGATTATTGTAAGTGTTTTTCTTATCTTCATTGCTTTTACATTAGATAGGGCAATCCCGTCAAAAAGCAGTATGGCTGTCTTCCGACAGGCCGTTTCTATTAAACTGTCGAAGAACCTCTCGAGCAAAATAAATTAGAATCATTTGAAGACGTTAATTTAATTAAAATTCAACCACCGATCCTCCGTCTATCTACGTAATTCCTCTTAAGGTTTGCTTAATTTTAAATTTAAATTTCACCGTGTCCAAACATCTTTAATTAGAGTTGTAACGATCGTATTTGTTTGCTGACTTTACAAATGACCAACAAATATTAGTATATATCATACACATTGCTCAAGAAGTAATGACGTAACTATATAATATACTGAACATTTCAGTAGTCATATCAGTTCTTTGATTGTAACATTTGTCCTCTCACGAAAGGCCCGGAGAAGAAAGTTAGGCGGGCTCTACAAATGAATTCTGTGTGCTGTTTTAAAAAAGCCCAGTACGTAATAGTCAGTAAAACTGCAGTTGTTCATCCAATTACCTGCCATCTAAAAAATACATAAATAAGTCTAGCCAGACATACTGGACACTGCTGAAGACGCAAGGACAAATTCGTAAGTGACATTAACTTTGAGACTTCAACAAATGGACTCACCAGCGGTAGTCGACCAGCAAAAACTTACATTCCCCAACTGTGTGCGTTTAGTGAATGCTGATTCAATTAATTGCCCAGAGAAATGGCCAAAATGAACTGATAGGAAGAGAGAGTGTCAAACGAACGTATTCTACCGGCAGGCCTTCATATTGACCAAGATTTAATATTATACAACTGTATTTTCAAAGAAAATGTCATTTATAAAACTTTAGTCTATCTCTTGAATATATTTTTGTTCTATTAAAATCATGACTAAAGATATAAAACTCTTATTTTCTATAAAAGGGGAAATATCTATATACATAAAAAAATCGCCATTGTCCTTTTCTTCTCTTTGGGTAAAAACGGTAATAATGTAATTTGTGGCCTAACTGAATAAGCTAAACATAACTAAGTACCAGACAATTGCTACGTATAAAATTCTCAGAAAAAAAAATCTTTTAAAAAGTCTGACGTCTGTATTTTCCGAAACAATTTACCGAACTCTGCAGGAATGGAATAATATTTATTCGTTTATTCTAATTGTATTGATCCTGTTTCAGCAAGCATAAATATGGCACAGATGAATTCATCTGGTTGAGAATTAACCCAAACAAATAACGATGCTAAGAGACACGTTTTATTCAGCACTGGAAAAGAATTAATCGGTATAAAAGTCGCCCTCACTTCCTCTCTCCCTCACTCTCACTCTATCTTTCTCTCTTTCTCACTTTTTGGATAGATAGATCGATAGATCATATTTACGTTTCTCTCTCAATATATATATATATATATATAGATAGATAGAGAGAGAGTAAGCGAGGGCTGTTACAATGTTCTAAGCCTCAACCAGGAAGAAGAACAGAGTTAAACATGATTGCTAGTCCAACACTGTACTTCTTATAAAACTAGAACAATGGGAATAAGTTTTTTTCAAGTTTCGTAAATGGTAGTGTGTTGTCACAATAAAAAATATTCAGCTGTAGCTTTTCGTTCTGCGTCTTGGAACTTTTTCAACCACACTCGTACCCACACTCATGCACAGACACACACACCTATATATATATATATATATTGGATTGGCGTTTCAATCAGCCAAGTTTAAATACCAGCTTCAGGAATCTAGCATGTGTAGCCACACTGAAGAGTTTTGTCTGTGGATGACAATATATATGCCCCCCACCCCAGTGGGTTGAGCTCTCTGACGAAGGAAGTAATGGTTGTCACTAGCGTAAAGCAAGGCTCTTCAAATCAATTGAGCTCTCGGTAGCCGTTAACCGGATATATGTAAACAAAAACAAATGTGATACATTAGCGTTTAAATTTCCTTCGCTTGCGCTGGTTTCTTCGTGGCTGAGTTGTAGAATCTTGCATTGGCGTTTCTGTCAGACAGGTTTCGATCCCAACTTCGGGAATCTAGCCTGTCTAGCCTCACTGAAGAATTCTGATTGAACGAAACAGGTCTATCTGTGGATGACAATATATATATATATATATATATATATATATATATATATATATATATATATATATATATATATATACGTGTGTGTGTGTGTGTGTGTGTGTGTGTGTTTGTGTGTGACTGCATGTGTTACAGCAGCGTGATTTATAGTCAACAACGTATAACAATTGATACCTTCACGCATGCAATAATCTTATAAAGCGAGAAAATGACAGTCACCAAGCACCGTGGATTCTATGTCTACGCTATCCTCATATAGTTCACTATATATATATATATATATATATATATATATATTGTTACGTTGCATATCTTATTATCTCATGACGAGAGTTCATTTTTCGCACGTGTGACGTCGGGGGCAGTCTGGCACCTGACCCTCCGCAAAATAAGTCCTAGTACAAACTCCTATTTCGGGCATATGGTACTGACAAATAATGTGGGTGTTAATTTGGGCCTAGACTTATCTCCAACCCTGGCGAGGGGGTTCCCAATTTCACTTTCACATACCCCACAAAATCCTTCGTTTTCTTACCCTCTCGGATAACGGAGAGCATTGACTTCTAGGTCAAAACAAAATATATTCCATTGTCGTAAAATTTCCAAAATCCCTTGAAATGTTTTTAAGGCGAAGAAGACATTTAGCGAGAATAAATGAAAGCGATACGAAGGTGAAAAAGACATGTGCAAAAGATGGCAACTCGATAGATAAACAACATAAAGAATTGATTTTAACACGTGGGAGCATTTAAAATGTAACAACATTTTAATAAGTGACAACTAAACAAATAATTATGAGGTTTAAGAAACATTCCTTTACTCTTCTTTTTCTTTCTTTTTAAGGTACCGGCTATATTAAACCAGCAGACAGTCTTAAACACAAATACCACTTTTCTTCTTTTTTTTCTTTTCTTTCTCTCTTCTTTCATTCTTTCTTTTTACTTGAGGAAGTGTCTACGTCCACTCTATAATTCACGGTTTATGAAACAAATCCTTTCTGTTTCTTCCTTTCCTTTTCTGAATGCATATAATATCCAATATTTTGGAAGAATAGGAGGAAAAACTGATTGAGTTGTACTTACCTTTTCGAAGGGTTTACTTCTCAGGCTCCTTTCTTTTACAGGCGAGGGTCATTTCTCTAGAATCTGGCTGAAGGCCCTTTCTGCTATCTTTTGTCCAAAGATTCTATTCTACTCTTTCCCGGGGCTTTGCTAACTTGGCTTCAATCTCTTGCAAATGTCTATCCAGAACTAAAGATTCTTTTCGAAACTTCCTCCAACGAAAAGGTACTATTTTTCGGCGCTACAGGCTCGGGTCAATCATTTGGCCTCTTTCTTCTTTCTCTCTATTTCATCCGGTCCTGCTACTCAATGAACTTCATTACATTCTCTATCCAACCGATTATAGGTCATGGAGTGCTGGTAAAGTTTCAACTGCATTCTGACTGTTTTAGCGGTCAGTCTTTGGGGCTGGTTAGTTCAAACACAGAAGGTAGGGCAATTTATCTTCCTTTTTCCTCTCTCGGTTGCACACCACGTCACAATATATATATATATATATGTGTGTGTGTGTGTGTGTGTGTGTGTGTGTGTTTGTGTGTGTGTGTGTGTGTGTGTGTGTGTGTGTGTGTGTGTGTGTGTGTGAATAATTGTTGAGGAAAATGGATAAAACTAACTGGAATATTCATTTCCTGACATTGATTTTTTCACTTTAGTTCATCATCAGGAGACCTCTTCTGTGAAAAGGGTAGTCAGAAAATTCTAAAATATAGTATTTCAAAAAGTTGGTCTGCCATAAAGAAAGTGACAAAAATAACTGTTGACGTAACATATCCATTCCTTGAATGAATATTTTTTCTAGTTACCATGTGACTTTAACGAATTTCTATGTGATCTCCATTTGTGACCTCATTACTAGTTTGATTACAGTTAAGTATTGACGGACGGTGTTTAAGATTAGCGGTGTGCAATTAGTTTGTTTATTTTAGGTGTTTATGTGTCACTAAAATCTGTCCATCTTCTTTCACAACGGTGCCCTGAGGACTATTCACCTGAATGTTGAAGCCATTTCGGGTATTTGGAAACGCTTCAACGTTCAATTTACTGAGTTTCTATTATCACCGTAATATTATCCAATAAGTTTTTTCGATTCTTTTCTATAATGATGATTTTTGGATATCTGTCAAAATCGAGACGGTTAAAGCAATAGTTTTGTTTTTTCGTGTATCAGTGTTGTTCTCTATCGATATTTTGTTTCAGCAGTTGTTCTCTCTAAAGTAAAATGGTTATTCTTAATATACAATGCATTGTGCTTTTCTGTGTGCACTGTGGTAGATAAATTATTTTTCGCTTCACAATTTGGATAAATATATATGTCTCTGTTATGGACCTCGTGAATAGGTTGATCGACATGGTATTCTTGCAACGTGGACAGTTCCTTTATGTCCTATGAGTGCGTGTTGCGTTGCGAGGTTGGTTTGTCTCCTGTGAGCCTATTCGTTTGGACTTCCCGCGCCCACCTTCTGTTGATAGATCCACATAAAAGTCGACGAAGAGTCATGGAAAAGCTGGATCGCAATCCTGTCAGTTTTGGATGGGTTTGTAGAGGATCAAACTCAACAGTGATGCTGACGACTTCAATAACTCAGAAACAATTGTTATCAGATATAAATAAACAATATCCTGTATATTTTTTGTGCACTATAGCAGATAAATCATATTTTTGCTTCTGATATTAGATTCGGGATATGTATATATCTATTTTTAAATTGTTGACTTCATCAATAATTTGTTTTACATGATATGTTTCCAACGAATAGTTCATTATATTCTGCGTTCACAAAATTTACAGGAATTCATGTTAGGCTTTTTATTGTTTACTTTATTATTTACTATGCTGTTTGACGTATGTTTGCAACGTATACTTCTCTATATTCGTCGTTCGCAAAATTTAAGGGAATTCATGGTCGGCTGTTTATTGGTTACTTTACTATGCTGTTTGAAATGGTATAATTGCAACGTATAGTTCTTTATATTCTTCGTTCACAAAATTCAGAGGAAATCTTGGCTTCTAATTGGTTTCTTTATTATTTATTATGTTGTTGTTTCCTACCAATTTTTTAGATTATTTTGTCGACGATAGGCCAGTATGCCTGCTTCTTGAAAAATATATAAGTTAGGTTTCAACTGGAAAATATCTTAACAGTGCTTAATTATTGGAGTCAGTGGTGGGAAAATGTTATTATATGGTTTGAGGAGTGGAGATGAGATTCATCTTATCTTTTAATTTACTTTAATTTAATACGAGTTCAATTCCTGGACAAGACTGATTGCATTTCACATAGCACTAATACCCTTGGGAAAGGTATGAATCCAATTATCCTCCCTCCAGCTATGGGTAAATAGTAGGGCAGACTAGGTTCTTCAGCCTTGGTGTGGCAACTAGTCTAGGAGAAGGAAAACTCTGAATTCAAACCTGCTAAACTCCGCTTAGAAATTGACCTTGTGTCATATCCTGCCCGAGCGGAGGGGTTGAGTAAATAGGATCTTCTCTTTTAATTTTAGTTTCATGGTATACTGTCTAGGCGTAAAAATGGATTTGTTTATCTGATTTTCAATAAAAGTTTGAGAGTATCCCTGTGCTGTGTTAGTCGATCACTGCGTCTTTTCACTTAGTTATTATGTTTGCAGATTTATCTTAGTGTAAATACTTGAGAATAGTAGTGGTTATCTTTGAGATTGTTTAGTTCTGAAACTAGCGAAAGTTGTTCGTAATATTATATGTACTTGTATCTACTTTTATACGTTACTTTATACTTTACCCCTTCTATCTTTCAAGCCCTATCGAGGATGATTAGAATACACCGCTTGCACGTTTGTAACATTCATCCTCTTTGAAAAACGTAGAGTGCTGAGTGGGGCATTAAATTGCATCCTCCGGTAAAGCACTGGCTCTGAATACGTAGGGAGATTTAAGTCACTTTTTGTTCCCATTACTCTCTATTTTTTTTCTGTAACGTATGGAATATAGCTTTTAGATGGCTTGCGAGACCCTGTGGTGTAAATGGTTGACGAACTCGACTGCAACCTCGTAAGTACTAAGTAGAGTAAGCGACCGTCGTCGAGGACTACCAGAAGCCTCCCTTTTCAATAGCTACTACACCGAGGTGTAAGGGAGGGCGCTACTCCTTTCCCTGGATTGATCTACTTTACCTTTGATACGTACCTTATATTGCTGAGTGTTAAGCAAGGAGGTATCAAGTATCATTTTTAAAGACTTTGGTATTACTAGACCTAGGATTGGACCCAAGTTCCCCAGACCATTGGTGAACACTCTACCCGCAAGGCCAATGAGCCGGTAGTACATTGCAGTAAGTAAGTTCACCTCCAGTCATGTTATTACGTTTTCTTTCAGAGTAAAACCGTTGAGAAAGACATAAACCCTCTAATTTCCCTAGCTATGCATTGAATAGTATCACTTTTTTGGCATTAAATAATTCACGACGGTTGACATAACATTAACCAAAAGAAACAAAACCAAATCAGATCTTTGAAGGAGTCATTAATGGATCAAATAAATTTGTTCAAAATTATTTTGAATGCCATCATTACGCGAGCACATAAAACCATAATATCGCAACTAAATCTTCAGGGCTTATCTTTCTAGATCGTTGTGTCGGTAAATATTTTACCATATGTAATTAAGAACCAAAATGATTAACATGACTTCACTAAAATATGTCCTGAGGATTGACATGCCACAGCATCAATCAAGCAATCAATTTTATATCGTCACCAATTTTTCTTAATGGACAATTATTTTTTCTACTCATTTTATATATATATATATATATATATGTGTGTGTGTGTGTGTGTGTGTGTGTGTGTGTGTGTGTGTAAGTAAGCCGACTGAAGTCGAGAGCAAGCCAAAGGTCTCCTTTTCAATACATACACTTTTCTCAACATTGCTCCACTTACCCTTGCTCTGTACCTTATAATGCTGAGAGTTAAGCAAGGAGCCAACACTTTCATTTTTCTGTGTTTTTGCTATGACTCAACCTGCGATTAAACCCCAGTCTCTCGAGCCAATGGTGAACACTCGAACAATGATGCTAATCGGCTACCTCAATTTTAACTTAACAAGAATAAGACAGACTATGAATGTTAATATCCTTTCTCAGTCGTTGGTGATTTTTGAAACTAGCCTTCCCAAAAATATGCCATGATATGAAACCAGGTATGCTCAGTTTGTTCCCAAAATTCTCAGTACAAGAAAGAAGTTAATGACCTTAAACTATAAAGTAGAGATAATGTGTTTTCCCGTTGGTATCCCACTGTTCAACATACATAGTTATCACTTATAAACTTTACGCAAAATCAATAAATTCAACTGCATACAATATATTATTCGTTTATTTATGCATTTATCTATTAATTCATTTTTTCTTTATGTCTTGCCTGAGTGGTTTTAATAAATAAAATATTGTAATTTATGTAAATTTTGTTTGGTAGGATGGATTATTTAATCAATTAAATGTAGTTTGCCTTACCCTTCCTTGCCAGCTTTACTCTTATGATCCGGAAAAGGAGACTTAGGTACATTTCTTCTGATCCATTTGGTGTATATATATATATATATATATATATATATATATATATATATATATATATATATATATATATAATAACCTATTGACTAATAGCACTTACGGTAAGGGAAAAAAAAAACGCAAGATATTCGAAGATAAAAATATACAAGAAATCACTGTCTAGGGAAAAAAATATATATATACATTGGAAAAAAAAGGAAAGGCCAACATTGTAATACCAATTGAAAAGAAATCAACAGATATGCAATTGATTGGTCAAAAGAAAAAAAAAACACCGCAATTGCTGCTAAGCTAAAAGTGGAAAAAAGTGCTCAATACTAGGTAGAGCAAAATAGTGACAATTTTTTTTCGTGAGTCAGGAACATAAACTACAGTTTCGCCTAAGCTGCTCGTCAGGGTACCTAATGCCTATATAAATATATATATATATATATATATATATATATATATATATATATATATATATATATATATATATATATATATATATCTTGAATATAATATACATTCTTTGTCTACATATAATTTTTGTTAATCTTTTCGAGTTGCCGTATTGATCTCATGATAATCGGCGAAATTGATTGATAAAGCTTCCATAATTAGTTATTTCTTGGTACTTTCTTCCCGACTTTGGGCCATCATCAAGGATGTATAACAAAAGCGATGTAACATTTTTAAGCACATTACTAAGTAAAGCCGCACAATACAACAGTAAAGACATTCTTCTTACAAAGTAGTAATGTACATACAAAAGTTGCGTGAATCGCTAAGATGAAAAATAAACCTCACTTATAAACACTTTCCAGGAGAGTTTCTTGGACACCTTCGTATATATTCATCAATATATATATATATATATATATATATATATATATATATATATATATATATATATATATATACAAAAATATAAACATAAACAAATGAAAAATAAAATATTCCGAGTTTGTATGTATATTTACGTATTACAATATTTCAAAGTTTACTGTTAACGATTTTGCGTTTAACTATATTCATGATATAATGTGATGTCATAATGGTCCCTAAGAAAACTATTGGCTCAGTCGACAGGGGCAGTAGAATACACCGACTGCACGTCTGCACAAGGATAAGACTTCCCCTAACGAGTGTACTGATATGACACAGAACAATCTGATGGTGAGGTCCCAGTAATACTGGAGCTTTGGGGAATGCTGAGTACTCTTTTACTGCTATCGCTGCCGGGTCAACTGTGGTAGCATCTGATAAGGTCCTATATATGGGTTAAATAGAACTAATCAGTGTACTTATTCTAAACTGAATTGTTTTAAATAGAACTATTTTACCATTTAAACTGCATACTTATGTCAAACAATTGTTTGAAATAGAAATTTTTAGATATTCAAAAATGGATTTGTCAATAAATAGCCAACAATGGTTGATATGCCATGAAATAAAACCAAACCAAAAACTATTTCCAATTAAACAAAAATTAAAACTGTCCGTTTTAAAATATAGTGATGTAACTAAAACGATAAAATATTTGTTGTAAAAAAAAAAAACGTTTAAAAGAAATTGATAACTCTTCATTAAAATAATCACGTGTATATGTGTAGATTAGATTTTTCTGATTTAAATTTCCTCTTGATTTAAAAAAAGAAAATCTATATTAAAAAGAATTTATGTCATGAGGCTTACAGTCAAAAAGAAGTTCAGAAAATATTTTGATTCGAGATTTTGTCGAAATTATTGAAAGTATGTATAATCTATAGATAATTGATTAAGAAAAAACTTATTTTGTGAATATTGTTACGATTTAAATCTAACCTAATTAAATTTGGACATACGTTGAGAAAAAAAAAACAACAAAAAATGGATTTCCATTTGATAATATATTGAAAAATAATTCTTGATCAAAAAATGTCTGATTTTTATGTTATATATTTACTAATACTGTAGAATCTTTAATATCAAGATATTGTTTGGTGTTTAGATTATCTTTTATTCATACCCAACTATTACACGCGACTGAATATTCGACAGGTTAAGATTTTATACACCTTGCAAGTTTTTTTTTCTTTTTAAAACACATAGTAAATGTTACCAAAACAATGCCAATAACATTTTTTCAATTATAACTAATCACATACATTATCCAATAATTTGACTTCACATATCATCGAAAGAAGAAGCTTAGCAACATTGGTATATATACCTTTATATATACTTTTAAAACAATTATGAACATAATCAATCTTGATTAAAACAAGAATCATACCAAATGTAAAACTCATAAAAGCATTTAAAAATTCTATTTCACTTTAATTTTTCTCTCCCTTTACCTGCTGAATGTTGTATCGTAGAGTTAATCTCCAAAATAACATATTAATCAAGTAAGAATGTTTTTATTTATTCTTTTTTAATTAAGACTGTTCATATTAAATGTCTATCAAAACAATTGAATAAAACTTAATGAAACGGAAAGTCCCCCGAAAACTCATTTTGTAATTATACTACTAAACATGTTAACACATCTTATCGTAAAAGCTAATACTTAAAATCCCAAAACGCATTTTTGCAGTCGCTGATATTACCAAAACGAGACTTTTATTACTCACTTTTTTGACCACGAGATGTTTTATTTATTTATTTATTTATTTATTTATTTATTGAGAAGGCAAATGAACTGAAGAAAACGATAACGTATTAAGACAAGGAAAATACATTTTTATTTGTATATAGGAAAATGGGTTGCACAATATCTTTATCGACCTGTCGACGAGGATTAGAATACACTTACAGAATTTCGTTCAGTGGAGTAAATAGTATTGAAAATTGGTGTCCAGGTTATGCCACTAAGCAGAATCTGATGATGAGGAGGAGTAAGCACCATCCAAAACAGGTGTCCAGGTTATGACACTAAGCAGCTTCTGATGTTGAATAGGAAGAACCATCCAAAATTGGTGGCCAGGTTATGACACTAAACTGCATCTGATGGTTAGTAGTAAGCATCATCCAAAAGTACTGTCAAGGTTATGACAAAAAGCAGCTTCTGATGGTGAATAGGAAGAACCATCCAACATTGGTGTCCAGGTTATGACACTAAGCAACATCAGATGGTGAGACTCCAGTTCCGATGATCTAGGTAATGTCGATAGCTCTTAATTACTATTTTTCCCATGTCTTCTCTGACCTGAAGTGTCAATTGGTGTTCGGGTATCATCTGTAAGTAAAATAGATCTGCTTTTAATCAGTATGCCAGTCAGGAAAAGATAAGATAAAAACAACAAAAAAAGCTTTGAAACATCTACACTGAAGAATGTAAATGTGAACGCAATTCTCAAAATTCTGGACATAAGATGATAATAAGCAGGATGGTTTATAATTGAAAATATTTTTCTCGATCCTAAGCAGCGCTTCTACAAAAGTCTCGACAATATATCATTACAATTTGTAACTTACTAAATCATTGTCTCTCTTATAAAACAATTATATAAGATTGACAATAAACTATGGGGCATAACTATTATCACAAATGAAATTGTTTTTGAATATATTCCTATTTATATCTTATTATAATTTGTTCAATATTATGTATACCTCTGAGAGTTTGGTTGGTTTGGTTGATTGAGTTAAACAGCACATCAACCATTGTTGGATATTAAAAGCCAAATCCTGTTTTTACATATTCATTAAATATATCATTTGTAAACGCTTTTTTAGATAGACACAGAGAAATGATTAATCAGTTCTATTGCCAACAATTCAATTTTGCATGCGTCAACAAAGTTAAATGTTTCGAAGTATTGCTACGTATCACAAACAATTCACTTAAACATCAGTCGTTTTTAACATGCAGCTAAATAATCAAATAATTCTATTTCAAATAATTAAATTTGATATAAATCATTTGTTTGTGCTCAGTTTAAACGTCGAACAGTTATAGTTGACTCATAGTTAGGACTCTTAGGTGCAACCATTATGGGGCAGTGTGGAACAGGAAAGAAAGGCAGCGAAGGGATACTCTGCATTTCCCCCAGGCTCCAGAATTATTGGAGCCTCGATATCAGATTGTTTAATGTCATGTACAGAACACTTGTTAAGTAGGTGGGGCGTCTAACGACCCTGTAGATATGCAGTCAGTGTATTATACAGACCCAGCCGACTATGCTCTCTGAGAGTTTTATCTAAGAATAGCCATTTTTAATAGTGCATTCTTTCCTTAACATCAATGACAAAATCGTTTATAAAATTACATTCGATTTTGAAATAAACAAAGAGAAATTATCTTACTTTGTGAAGGAAGATTAAGATTATTCAGATCTTCTTACGCTTTGTAGCGCCAATTTTACTATTTCAGTAGATATAATCAATCGTTGAGTTTTCGTTATTTCTGTGCTAAATATTTGCATATATACTCTTTATGAAGATATCGCATATTCATCACTTCAGAAACGAATATATATATATATATATATATATATATATATATATATATATATATCCATGCGTTTTAATTTGTACATAATAGATGCTAAATTAGTGATATATGCCGAATGAATTGTAAAAGAAATTAAGAAGGGAAAAAATCAATATAATAATGTGACTAGCGATAAATATCGAATTCTGTACTTAATGCATGATACAACTTCAGACTAAACTAAACTAAATACCTATTTATATCCCGATTGAGTCTATCAGTAGTAATTGGTCCCTCGGGGTGCATCTTGAAATGAACCAGTGAACAATAATCACGTTTGATTTTGCTTCTACAGATTTATAACATTGAAATTCTTCCGGAAACAGATCAGAGTGGAAGTAAGGAACGATCACAGACTATAGAGAATCTATCCAATGAGGGGAGCACCGTGTTGAAAGTAACTTGGTTACTTCGCCAGATTAGAATATTCTGAAAATATCTTGGTCACAGCTAAAAATTAGAATGCGTTAAACACATCTGAGTTCCAGTTTAAAATCTGTTGAACATAACTTGATTTCAGAGCCAGATTTGTATTTATTGAACGTGTCTTGGTTATAGGGATGAATAAAAATACGTTGAATTTCTCTTGGTTTCTGTGATAGATGAGAATATTTTGACGTATCTTGGTTACAGCTTCAAAATTAATATACTGAGATTACCTTGGTTTCAGAGCTAGATTAGAATATGTTTAACATATGTTTGATACCACATCAGAAAATAATATGCTGAAAGTTATCAGGTTTGAATATGAAGAGCATGTCTTGGTCATAGAGTCTGTTTAGAATATCTGGAACGTATCTTTATCTCAGCGTCAGATTAGAATATTTTGAAAGCTATTTTTTTCATAGTGTCACATTTGATTGTGTAGCGTTATCGGTGAAAGAAATCTGAATAATAGTTTTCTAACTTGGTCTCCAGTAGCAAAAGAAATGAACTGACGTGCATTGTCAGATTCGTTCCCACGTTTATTATTTCAATAAATAAAGCAGCTTTTTAGCGTGTATTCCACCACCTCTCTTTGAAAGGTGCCATATTTTTGTATTTTATAAAAGATTTTATTGAACCCTTTTTTAGAGGCGGCCCATGTGCCCGGGTTTAAATCCTAGGCCCAGTCATAACAAAGACATAAAAATAGTTCTTGATACCTTCTTGCTTAACACTCAGCATCATAAAGTACATATCATGGGGAAAATGGAACAAAGGAATAGCGCTCTCCTCTACCCGTCGGTGTAGTAGCTATTGAAAAAGGGAGCCTTTGGGTCGCCTTCGACTACGGTCACCAACTTTACTTTTACTCTTTAAAAATCGTTACGACAAAAGACTGTAGTCTTATTTTGTAGCTTGGGTTAAAAATATCTATTAAATATTACAAAAGCAAAATTTTTGTAGTTTATAAATTATTTCGCTGATGAAAAAAATAGGTATAGTCAAAATTGAATACAAGTTTAATTGATGTATTTACAGTGTATATATATACCGAACAAATCCACAAGTGTACGTTGCTACATAAGGTCAATGTTTAATCAAAATTTAACAGGTTTGAATTAAATGTTTTCCTTCTATCATACCAAGGTTACAGAGCCATTTATTTACCCATAGTCGGAGGAATTATTCGAGGATTTATATTTTTCCTAAATGTTTTAGCCTTATGGGAAATACAGATAACTTCGACCAAATTTATACCCTGGTCGCCTTCCCCGTTTCCTACGACGGTAACAAGTACACCCGAACGTTTCTATACGTACGTGTAGTGTAGATTAAATGTAAAATTCAATTCATTATCGGTTCATGTATTTGAATAATACTTCGAAAGCTACTTATTAAATTGATATTTATCATCCTAAATAATATTGCTTTTATTTATTATTTATTCTGTTATTCGAAAAAAAAAAAAGGGAAAGAAAAGAAAAGACATTGCTGCAGGGAAGGACACCTATTATTGAGTTTAGTCATCTACACATTTTTTATCATTGAAGTTTTCTGTAGTTACCAAGGACAATATTCTACGATGATTATACTATGTATGATAATACTAAACTGCTTAATAGATGAGTTTCAACAATGAGTTATGTAGACATATTTATAAAGTATTCATATCCGATAAGAATGTGTGCAAAATAAATCTTTTTAAAAGTAACTACACTGAAATGTAAATATGAACACACAATAAATGCTATTCCCTATCATATAGGCTTAAAATTACTGAAGACAATTTTGTATACAATCAAAATAAATCACTCAATAAATTATACGTAAAGAATAAAAAAGAAAATTTCATGTTCTTGGGCAGACATTACTATTTCCCGATTGGCAATCCCGAAAATCAATGAAAAATACATATAATCCTCCTCTTTGCTTTTATTAGCAAAGTAATAAATGTTTCTCATCTCACCTTATTCCAAAACATTCCAAGTCGATTCAAGGCTGCTTAGCTGATAGAGGATGTTCTAGAACATTTCTTTTTTTGATCACATCTTAAGCATAAATACATGAATATTTTGATTTTTGTATTGCTTTAGATTGAACATATGTAAAGAAAACGAGCTGATTTACCCATTTTTACGAATAAAATATATTAACTTTTAAATTTCATCAATCAGAGATCAAAATCAAATCTTGAAAGGAAGAACAGTAATTTTACCCACTTTTCCAACGTAGGTAATCACGTCATATATTATCGAGGAAGAAAATGTGTATTACATATTGCTATCCAGGGCAGAAAAGCATTTTCGAAGTGAAAATCGGAATTTTGTATGATTTTACACCATTAAAAATTAAGAAATAACACTTAAATATCCAAGAAGAAAATTGTATTAAGTAGAGTTTTTCTAACATTTTTTAATCCAAAATTCTTCAAAACATTTAGTACAATAGTTTTATATGATTTATTTTTGTAGAAAGTCTGTCCTCATGTGAGACCAAAATAAAATTAGCAAATAAGCATGTTATCATACTGTAATGGCTAATGATCTGTAATTTCATATCAGCAATAATAATCAGTCCTCAAAATGTAGAGATATTTCATGTTTTGTAGATTTTCTGTTGACGTTCCCATAGTGAGAAAAGTTCAACATTCTGGCATAGTATGAGTTCGTTTTTCATATATGTTTTTGTCTTTTTGTTAGACCATTGCTCCAAACAGACTATGGGTGTAGCATTCCCGTTTGGTTTCAGTCGGACCCCGTGGTAAGCTCATTCTGATGAGAAGTAATGAACGCCAAACACTGCCTTTTGACTCACACGTTAGGAAGTTTATTATTACAACCTTTTCACAAAAGTCTGCAAAAAGAGAGAGAGAGATTATTGGAAATGCGTCAACGGATTTGATAAGCAGAGACTACAAACGAAAGGGAGAGTAAGAGACTTAGTTATTTCTTCTCTGCTGGCCCGGCAGCCTTCCTCCTTGGGGCCTCGTCTCTCGTCTGTCACCTATTTGCTTTTTCAGCTACTCCTTCTCTGACTGCCTCCACTGCCTCGAAGCACTTTTTTTTATATATGTTCCGTCACCTCTTCCTTAACTAACTTTTATCACATATTATCTTTAAAACTTTTAGTGATATGTCTACGCAAAACAAGGTTTATTCGCCATGACCTTTAAACATCGAACTCCGAACCCAGAACCTCAACACTTGAACCCCGAATCCCAAATTTAGCAAGAAAATAATTTATTAGTAAAATGATTAACTAAAATCCCTAATTATTTTACATTAGTCATCCCCCTATGATTTAAATCAGGAAGCTTCAACGTTTTTTGACCGGGGGTTGCAATAGCTTGACTCAGAAAGTTTATACGGCCACGAACTTAAATCAACAGAAAAAACAATCAAATCAAAGATATGAAATCATGAATAAATTAAGAAGTTAACAGAGGGAACTCATCAGACGAAATATGTTTAACAGTTGTGAACACCCTGTTGTTTGGCATGTTTTATTTTAGAGATAGACCAATTAAAGTGGTATGTAGAAACAATTTTTCTCCCAGTTAGGTGGGGTGAGTGAAAGGTTGAATAATTATCCAGGTGATACCTCATAAAAATTGAAAAATGACAAAATAGAAACTTAGACATCGAATTTTCTAAAGACTGAATATCAATGATTTCTATAAAAAATATAAATAATATTTCTCCACAGTCAGATCTCAAAATTTCGAAAGTTGGGTGAGTGACTGCAGAGAAAGGCATCTATAGCCCTATACTGCTGAGGGGTCGTGGTTTGCGGACTTCCCATTTAAGTAGGTGAACGAAAAGTTCGCTCTTGCAGAGGTTGAGAACGACATGCAAGGGAAAATATCCCTAAAGTTAAATCCTTAATTCTTTGTAGTAATATCTAATCAGGAAAATTGCATTGTAAAGCCAAATAGAGAAATAGAATCTCAAAGTTAATCCTTAGTTGACTTCTAGCTTGTCGTGGCAAATTCTGATAAGAAACTTGTACAAACTATAACGTCTGGGCTTTCACTTAGAAAGTAACAGTTTCGCAGCAACTGATGCTGATTAGTGTTGCACATCGCTCCGGCCAAACAAACGACATCACAATAATAACGACGAGCGACACAGTCCTTAGAAAAATATACCCCTCATTTTATTTGAAAGGGTTGTGTGTGAGAGGGAGTTCGAGACCGAACAGAACTGCAACATATTGACCCTCACTCTATTGGCCATAACCGCGTTTCTTTCCCGTTCTCCCGGGCTGCTCAACCGGGGGCCTGGGGGCCCACTCTGCTGGATGCTGGCTTTCTCTACTGCATCTTTTCACCAACTGGTTCGGTCTTCAAACTAACTAACTTCCTCTCTACACCGAGTTATATAGTAGTTCAAGGCCCCCTTCTTCTTATGGATGTCACAATTGCACTCATTCAACCCATCCACGGTCAAGGTTATAATTCTGATATTCTTCGACCGGATGCACCTGTTATTTACATAGGTGTATTTCCTATTTTGACAGCCCGGCTGGGTTGTAAGTCAATATACAACATTAGGACATTAGCACTTTTTCATGTGTAGGTCTTCACTCCTAACAGCAAGGCTGTCTTTTCAGGCCTTTCCATGAAGTCATACACCAAATATCGATGTAGGCGTGGTATATATATATATATATATATATATATATATATACGCTCCCCCATGGGGGTTGAGCACTCTGCCGAAAGAATTTACAGTTGCCGCTCGCACAATGCAAAAGCTCTTCGAATGAATTGAGCACTATGGTATCCGGTAAGGTATAAAAATGTAAAACAAACGAACGCTGCTGCTGCTTAATAACTTACAATTCTCAAGCTGACGTGGTACGCTTGTTGGCCGGGCGGTTTGATACTAAGTCTAACGCAGTTGGGCGGGTTTCCATTCAAGCGTCCTACGTGTCTAGCCACACTGACGAGTTGCGATACAACGAAACAGTCTCTCGGTGGAAGACAATATATATATATATATATATATATATATATATATATATATATATATATCAACCTCTGTCACTCCGTATACATTGTCTAGGTATCTCTGGACTAGTATCATTTCTGCTACTGGGCAGCATTCAATTTGGATCCAATTCATATCTTATTCCGTACAACTGCCTAAATAAGTCAGTGTTAGTAAACTGTTGTGTGTTTTCACATAACGAAATACTGAGGGGTATAATTTTAGCTTTGCCAAGGAAATAAGAATATCTTGGTTATATAGAGACGATTGAATAATAGTGAATAAAATGATCTACTATCGAATATATATTTGCAATATAATACACAAAGAATGCAAGACAGCAAACTGGAATCTTATCTAACATGTTACGATTCAATCAGAAGACGAGCGAATTCGAGATCTTTTTGCAGGTGTGCTCCTTTTCGTGAGTGCTAGTCTATCTTCCTTCGCTTGCAATGTCCCATCAGTCTGGAGTCTGTTCCTATGCACAATTCTCGGGCCCCATATCAAAGTAACTCACATGTCTAAAAAATTAAATTTTTTATTGTTTTAAGTCTGAGTTAAAACATCATTTCCTTCTTTTTGATTTTTTCATCATTTCATTCAAGGCTAAAAAAACAGCATTTTCGGTTGTCATCTTCAGCAGAAACGACATCAAACGAAATCCAAAAACATTTCGTTTAACCAGACAAATTCGACGTTACACCTGGTTTATGCACAACATTTCTCACCTCGAAAATTTATTAATGTCAAATCTGATATTAGCTCCTCCGAATCGCCTCCTTGTAAAAATTACAATTCATTCCAATAATATTAAAACTCCGAAAAAAGGTTACCTTGTTACATTATATATATATATATATATGTATGTATGTATGTGTATGTGTGCTTGTGTACGTGTGTGCGTGTTTGTGTGTGTGCGTTAAATAGGCTTTTATTTGCATTATAACTTCGATTTAGGCTTGTTTCTTCTGTATCTTCGTCCTTTGTTTTTCCCTGTCTGTCTTTTTTCGCCATTTTTGTTGCTGTTACCCATTCTGTATCTCTGTGTCTTTAACAGTCTGATCATTGCTGTATTTATCTTAACTTTCTTTCTTTAGATAACAACCACACGGACATCATCATTATCACGAGGTTTTCAACGACACATTTATTTTTATCTGCACAACCTTTACAGGGACTGATGACCACGATGGAAATAATTTGAATTTGGTAGCGGATTACCTGTTCAAACTGTTTTCTAATTTTGTAACCAAAGGATATAAACCATCCAATCAGAGCCGTGGTTTCAGATTGTCCTCCGGTTCGATAGAATTACATCATACTTAGTGTCCAACGTTTTTCCTTACGATTAAGGGTTTGTAACTTTATTAAATACTACACTACATATCAATTACAGATATCAGCACTCTGTTATGCAATGCACACAGACATTCACAAACAAATACACGTACACACACACACACACACACACACACACACACACACACACACACACACACACACATACATATATATATATATATATATATATATATATATATATATATTTGTGTCTGTCTGTGTGTATATGTATGGGGAAAAGTCTATTAAAGTTGTTTACTTGTGGTGTATAGCTTTCTTTCTTTCTCCTAAATTTATGCTTGTTTTCTATTATCTTTTTAGGATGTGAATTATTTTGTACGATCAACTTACTAGTTGAAGTGAGCGCCACAAGGTAAACATTAGTTCGTTTTCTTCTTACCAATCGATGATTTTAAGACAGACAGTCTGCCAAATGATCCTCTTCAGCAATTAGATATACATACTAGATGCTAATAAGTCCAGACATTTGCTTGACATCACAAATAATGTCCGACTGAATGGCTTGCTCAAAGTTTTACTCATTTAAGTTATTTTTTTCAGATTTGTTAATTGAATTATGTCCCTCCCTGTAACTGGCGCTTAAAGTAATTGTTTGAATTCATGAAGTCGAAAATGAATAATCAGAAATATTCTATTTGATCATTTTTAGAATTATTTTAGATTACACGAGGGAAGAAATTTATTAAGACAGACGTAGATGCAGGAGCTTTGGACTAAATAAAAAAAAAGCTTTTGAATTCATCTTCTAAATTCTGCCAGTGTTTTGCGTTTATTCACTTCGTATGAGATGTCAGTGGTAGAACTGGTTTTGGGTTAGTTGCTTCTTTTAGAATACATCAAAGCGCGATAGGTAAGGGTGTTCATGCCTTTCCTTAGAGTGTTTATTCGAAAGTAAATGTAATAAGGAGATTGGTGTAAAAACTTGCTTGCTGTAATGTCACAATCTCGTATGTTAACCAATACCTTACGGAAACTACTCTAGTCGACATAGCTTTCCTTCCCCGCTGTTCATATAAAATCTTTTCAATTGGGGTGGGAGCTTAGAATAATTTAATTGTACCTCCTACTGGGGAGTAAGTCCCTTCCAAAAATGGTATCCTGTGAATGAAATCAAACTGGTTCTAATGGTAAAGTTTGAATTCTTGAGATCTGAGAAATGTATAGAAGCTCTTCATTGCAATAAATTTCGAGTTAACTACGTTTCGAAGTGGTAATACCTGTAAGGGTTGCATCTGTAAGTCAAAAAGAATCGTTTAAAAAGTGTTCGTATACGAGAGAATCGTGGGTAAAAACCATTTGGTCAACTAGCTCAAATATGTCAATAAGAACATACAATAAACGTAATTCTCTAACCTCTAGGCATAAAATAACACAATATTAAAATCAAATAATCAGTCTATCTATCAAAATTAATTCTGATATATCTAGGCATAAAATAACATCAGATTAAAATCAAATAATCAGTCTATCTATCAGAATTAATTCTGATATATCAGAGTTCTTCACGATATCTGACGTGTCTTTGGCTTTCCACTTTTTCTGATCTTGTCTACCTTTCATAATCTGAATTCAAACACTGGCCGAAATTGTCTACGTTTCACTTCACGTCAATGCCCTGGAGAAAGTCATAAACTAATATATTTTTCCATCGGCTATGGGTAAATAGTAGGGTAGGCTGGCTTTTTAAAATATTGTTATAGCAACCAATCAAGGAGAATTTACTTTTAATTCAAACCAACCATAATCTGATTAAAAAAATGACCGTATGTCTTATCCTGCTCGTGGCAGACGTATTGGGTAAATGCATCAATTTTATTTTTCTTGTTGTTACCGTTTATTTGTGTAAACTTGATTTGTCCTTACTTTTGTTATAGATGCTTCGGTCTTCTTTTTTGTTTTTAGAGCATTTTATGTCTTCGCGCGTAAATTTTCAGAACTGAATATCAGCCAATCCTTAATAAGCAGCTTTGGCATTACACTATTCTTTTTTCAATATCTAACGACTACTGACATAGTATTCTGTTAGCAGTCCGAACTAAAATTCTGATTGACTCTGACTAAGTCGAATGAGGCTGTAGAATACATCAACTACACTTCTGCAGAGGGGTAAGAGTCTGCCACGACCGACTCTCCTTGTTATGATTCTAAGCAATCTGATGGTGAAACTCCAGTAATGCTGGAACTTTAGGGAATTCGGAGTACCTCTTCATTGACACGCTCCCAGGTTGATTCTGGCCCAGAGTTGTAGCACCTGAAAGGGCCCTATCAATGCATCAAAAAGAAATATGTACTTATGCTAAACTGAATTGCTTGAAATAGATCTGTTTTTATATTTACCTATATATAAATAAATGATTGCTGTTTACTTGAATTGTTAGTGATACATATCAATACATAGGGCCATTCAACTTCGTTGACTGAACTCTATATCTTGAAATAGAAATGCTTTTGACATTTTCACTCACAGCTTATGCTATAATGAATTTTTGAAATAGTACTCTTTGTATACCGGGCATTGGTACGATGGCTATAGTATTTGCCAGTGGCCAGGAAGACCTGGGTTCAATCCCAGGTAAAGTCATAGCAAAGATTTTAAAAATGTTCCTTGATGCCTCCTTGCTTAACACTCATAATATTAGGTATGGATCAAAGGTAAAGTGGAGCAATCGAGTGAAAGGAGTAGCACCTCCTACACCCCGGTGTAGTAACAATTGAAAAGGGAGCCTTCGAGTCACCCTCGACTACAGTCGCTAGCATTTTTTATCTTTGTATGTATAAAAATATATTTGGCGTTAAAAAACTTTCAATGGTTGATATGCCATAAAACCAAACCAAAATAAACCTGATTGACTCTATGTTGTTCACTTCAATTTTCTCCTGTAAAACACTTCAAATCCCTCAAATATTGGTAAAACAATGTTTGGTCATAATACTAACGTAAATCTTCCACCGCACACCAAATGCCAAGCATAGGGTGCATGGAAAAACTGTCTGCATTTTGTAAAAGGTACAATATCGTACAGAGCAGCGATCTGACGTCCACTAGTTGATCATGTGCCTGATTAAACTGAACTTCTAAATGTTTTTGTTGTAACTGCGGCTGACCACAAAATAAAACTGAAAGAATGTGAAAAAAAAGGAAGTACCTCGACCTTGCTAGAGAATTGAAAAAGCTTTGGAACATGAAAGAAGCAAAAATATAGACAAATACTTGGACCTTGACAGGATATTAAGAAATCTGTGGAACGTTATAGTGATGGTGATACAAATCGTAGTTGGTATGATTAGAACAACCCTGAAATGTTGGGAAGAAAGTGAAAAATGGAGGAAGAATCAAAACCATCCAGACTACAGAATTGTTAAGATTGGCAAGAAAACTTAAAATATCCATGAGACCTGAGGAGACTTACTATAACTCGGACTCCAGTGAAAGACTACCGGCTAACCCTGGTAAGCAAAACTCACGAGGGGTTATATAATAGCTATTGTAACAAAGGTCAAAAGGTTTATCACATTATAAAGGAATGCAGCAAACTAACAGAAAAGGGGGACAAGACCAGGTACGACATGTTGGGAAGGTTTTTCTTCGCGAACTGTTCAATGGTTTTAACTATACTTCCAAATGATATATTCACAAGCCATAATCCATCCAAGAAAATGAGAACCATTTAATTCTCGGAGATTCTGAGATACAGACCGATCACTTAATCCTGGAGAAAAGTAAAAAACTAGTCTTGATTGATAAAAAAGAGGATAGATATATAATTTGGTGTCTTATGGATTTTTCGTTCCGGTGGACCACAAAGGGAGAGTACTGCAATGTAAAAAATATTAATACATATTTTAAATTTGACTGAGAAATGAAAAAAAAAAGCTGTGGAACATAAGTTTGACCATGATACAAATTGTCGTTAGAGTGCTCGAATCGGCCCCCAACATTCTGGAATAGAGTATGAAAATGCAGAAATAAGTTGGCGAATCGAAACCATGGAGACTACAGCATAGATGAGAACAGATACATTACCCAGAAGAATCTGGCAAACCTTAGAAGACTTGTTGACACTCAGAATCCAGTGAAACCATACCAGTTATTGCTGATATGAAAAAACTGACACAGGATATATATATATATATATATATATATATATATATATATATATATATATATATATATATATAATGTAGTCTTCAATCCGGTATATCAGGAGTAGGGAACAAATCCGTCAGGACAATTAAATTATCCAAAATTCGAATATTTAAATATCCCTGGTATATAATTTGTTTCCATCTTGTTAAGAGTATTGATATGAATCAAAAACTAAAAAAAGTTATCTGCACTTCTTCAAATCAGACATGAAAATAAAACCTATTTGAAAATAAATTGAATTTATTTTCATGTTGAATCAGAAAAAGCCTTATAAAAATATTTTCAAAGTTTCGATAATTATCAATCCTCTTAACGGGATGGAAAGACATTTATTATCTTAATGTGACAGAATATTGTTTTTTCTTGAATATATATATATATATATATATATATATATATATGTGTGTGTGTGTGTGTGTGTGTGTGTGTAATATTCTTTAATAATCAAATAAATACTGCTTCGTTTGCTTGAGGGGGGAAAAAGGTTTTTTTTTAGTAAAATCTAGACACGATTTGAATACACAGACATTCTGTTTTTTAAGAAATTGCTCTCTCTGGATTCTAAAAAAGTAATTAGATAAGAAATGACCTTCATCTGTTCATATTAATAAATTAAATCTTCTCTTTGTAACATTGCAGATACGTTGTAAACAACACTCTCAATTGTGATTGCGTACGCGTCATGCAACGTTTTACTGACCGGGAGTTCACCTATCTATATTAGCCACCCGGTCGTAATTAATTCTGTCTCAAATAGTGTCTTCTCAATCGTTAATAGGTTCTCGTTCTGTCGGTGTTGGTGATTATTACTTAATAAGAAGATCGCCGAAATCTATGATAAAAGTCAACCGAAAGGTTAATGCGCCATTCGTGGCCGTAGGCTGAGAGCTCATTTGGCTCTGACGATTGTAGTCACCAGGATTAATCAGATCGGAATATGGCGAATTTTCATAATCCGGGTTAATTGGATACGGGGACTCGAAAAATTGATTTGCTCAGTGGAAATACCTAATGCTACTAATGAATAGAATTATTTTAGATTTGTTAGAGACGAAATCATTTATTGCTTTCACTGTTTTCACATTATAGAATTGCGATTCCGAATAAGTTTAACTAGCAGATACATTATGTATGGCAGATAATCTTATTCCGAATAAATAATTGAAAGGTTGTTAAAAAACAGCAAAAAATAGCAAGATGAATCCTTTCCTCTATAGAAATCCATGAACACCCTTTTAGGTTTGGTTTTGTTTTCATTCATTTTATGGCATATCAAACATTGTAGGTTATTTAACGCCAAATCCATTTTATACACACACACACACACACACACACACACACATATATATATATATATATATATATATATATATATATATATATATATATATATATGTATTTCAGACGATTCAGTTTCAATGCTGAAAACATTTCTATTTCAAACTACTTAGTTTAGCATATAAAACCAGTTCCATTTCAAACAATTCACTTCAGCGTAATTAAATAGTTTCAATGTCAAAACATTTCTATTTCAAATAATTCAGTTTAGCATACAAATACAGTTTTATTTCAAACGTTTGATTTTAGCATAAGCACCCAATTTCAATAAAAAAATTTCTATTTCAAACAATTCAGTTTAGCATAAGTACACAGTTTTGATGTCAAAAATAGTTCTATTTCAAACCATTCCATTTAGCATACAAAACAGTTCTTTTGAATTGAATTATTAGAAAATACGGCGAATACTTGCGCGTGACAAACAGAAACACTAGACAGCTATTTCGACCTTACTAGGTCGGATCAGCTGTGTATACCGTGGTCTCCCCCACTGTAGATATAATCAGTGACCATAGAATAAATGGCCGAAACTGTATCGCTGAGCCATCAATCCACATCGCACACAAGTGACGCCTAATCAAATAATAATGGTAATTGCCCGGTCAATTAAAAAGAAAAAAAATGTACATAAAAAACAGTTCTATTTCAAACAATTCAGTTAAACATAAGTACATATTTTAGTTTTACTTTACACGAAGAGGGGACCCTATCAGGTGTTATCACTCCGAGCCAGAACCTTGAAGCGATGGCAATAAAGGGGTATTTCGCATTCCCCAAAACTTCAGCATTACTGAAACCTCACCTTCAGATTTTTAGCGTCATATCCAGGACACTTGTTGGTCCTACCCCTCTGCAGAGAAGCAATCAGTGTATTCTACAGTCCCAGTCGTCTGGGCAAGATTACACTTCTAGCGTTGCGGAAAGCAATAAGCAAATGGTATTTTATCACCAGATTTGTTAAATACCGTAGGTAGTTGACGAAAGTATTTCATTTGTTTTTTCGTATAGCAATTCTTTTTTATTTTGTTAACACCAAGTTTGAATAATTTATCACCTTAAAATCTGCAGCGGTCAATGTCTTCTTTGAAATATATAAACAGCCAGCATTAGACCACCAGAAAAACCCACTGTGTTTTTGTTATATAAGCGGACTATATCAATATTGCTACATATTTTTTTGAACGAAGGGATGATGCTAATTAATCCCTAATAATTGCATCATTCTTATCAAACATTTCTATAATCACAGAACGATGATCTACGTTACTCATAACCCTCAAAATCATACATTTCTTAAATTTCTAACAGCCAAATAGTTTTAGTCATTGTAATTTTGATTCGTATGTTTCATTTTAAAAGATAAATATTGCAACTCACTCAAGCTGTCAATAAGTAACCGGGCAAATCATGAGAAATAAAGGCGAAGCTCTTCGTGAGATTTGAATTGATGATGCCTTTGTCTCAGCGTATTTTACAAGTGAGACGCTATAATATGCTGATGGTGCCTCTACAGAAGAGTAAGAACCCCAACCAAATGAGTCCACCAGTTAGTTGTGTGAGGTGACACTTAATGCCCGAGGACTCGGTCCTGGTGGCTGAGGGGACCGAGACCTGGGTAGGAAGTGATCACGTTACCTGCAACACCCCACTTCAGCCTTTACTTGGGCTAGACAAGATCATCTACAAAGAATACGTTCGTGAAGTAAAATTATCTACAAACATTTGTTTTATCGTCACACTATTCGTTTCAGAACAAAAATATTTACCCCTAAATTATACGTTTACGAGAAAATAAACAAAAACAAAAAAAATAGATGAACAGATGAATAAGATTCAGAATGTTTCATCTAAGAATGATTAAAATATTTGTCAGTTTTCATGAATTAATCCTCCCTCTCTCTCTCTCTCTCTCTCACACACAAACACACACACACACACACACACATATATATATATATATATATATATATATATATATATATATATATACTAATCTAATATCTACCAGGACTTAAACATGTCCTGGCGGCAAATCCCCACAAGACACCAACTGTACGGCCACCTACCCTCTATCACAAAAATATTCAAGTTAGACGAGCCAGACATGCAGGACACTGCTGGAGAAGCAGGGACGAACTCATAAGTTATGTACTCTTATGGACCCCCACACATGGCCGTGCAAAAGCAGGACGACCAGCACGAACATACATTCAGCAGCTACGTGAGGATACGGAATGTTGTCCTAAAGACCTACCGAGGGCGATGAACGATAAGGAGGAGTGGCGAGAGAGGGTCAGGGATATCCGTGCTACCAGCGCGAGATGATGATGATGATGATGATGAATATCTACCCGCATCCACGGTACCAGAAAAAAAGAGAAAAAAACCGCCAGGTACAAGAGATAAAAATATGTCAAATCACCGCTCGGGGGTAAAAGAAAAAATATTATCGGTCAAAAAGAAAGAAAAGACCAACCCCGTCAGGCCCCTTGAAAAAAAAACAAAGGGATATGCAGTCAGTTGGTCAAAAGAAAACTAAAACCTTCTGCGAACACTGCAATGCTACAATTACAAGAGTGTTCAACACGAGTGGAGCCAATTATAAAATTAACTTAAATCGCGAGAGGGAAATCTTCTTGCCCCGGTTAGACTTCCTGATGATCCGATAAGGTGAAACTTTAGTAGAAGATTTCCGACTCGCTATTTAAGTTAATTATATATATATATATATATATATATATATATATGTATAAACACAGACACATACATATAAATATATAAACATACATTCTCTCTCTTTCTCTTTCTCTCTCTCTCTCTCTCTCTCTCTCTCTCTCTCTTATTTATTATTCGATGAGTTTCTCAAATAAAATCCTAATCAATGCAAAAACATTATGTAATATGTAGACAAAAATGGCAATAATGTTCAATCAATCATTCAATATATATATATATTGATTGATTGATTGAACATTATAGATATTACGTGTTTTTGCATTGGTTAGCATTTTTTTGGAGAAACTCATCGAATAATCAGGAAATGATAACTACTCATCCAGAATAAAGACAAGTATTATGTGTAGAGTAGGACTCATATGTAAAATATGTAAAATTATCTGTGTCAAGTTATTTCTATAATATTACTTGCCAGAATTATTTAACATGACGATTTCAATTATTTTTCTATTGATCAGATAAAAGGAGAGCTTGGATACATGCATAGAATATTTCAAACCATTTGATAATATTTGAGAGGTTCAGAGCATTCTAGAAAAAAATGATATAATTTCGTTATCTAATGACTTAACTTATTCTTGTTCAAATAATTCTAAAACCTAACAGTATGTGGAGAAATTACTTAAAAGTGTACATATGATGTTTAAGCGTCTATTTTTTCGACTAAATCGTTTTCATCTGACTAAAACGAAGAGGTGTAAGGCAATAAATTATTTTGTGTTACTTCTATACAATAGATAAAATTTGAGATCATTTAAACGAGAATCGCTTCGGTTATTAGGTTTAAAAATGATATCATTATTTCTGAAATACCCTGTATAACAGTCTAAGAAACAAAAAAGAAAATGGAGAAGAAAAAAGAAAGAAAAAGAGTCTGGATTGCAATACAAATCAAAATTTTACGAACTACTTTTTCTTTTAGCTCCATGAGATTTAATTCCAGAAAAGCCCCCCCATATATATATATATATATATATATATATATATATATATATATATATATATATATATATATACAAACATATACATATAAATGTAAAAACATACTTACTCTCTCATCTGCCTTCATATATATATATATATATATATATATATATATATATATATATATATATATATATATATATATATATATATATATATATATATATATATATATATATATATATATATATATATATATATATATATATATATATATATATATATATATATATATATATATATATATATATATATATATATATATATATATATATATATATATATATATATATATATATATATATATATATATATATATATATATATATATATATATATATATATATATATATATATATATAAGACCTTGGTGTAATGGTTATCGTCATGGGAAATGGACATGGTGACCCGAGTTCAAATCCTAAGCGAGACTGATTACATTTCACATAGCACTAATACCTTTGGGAAAGCTATGAATCCAGTAATTCTCCTTCCAGCTATGTGTAATTAGTAGGGCGGACTAGGTTCTTCAGCCTTGGTGAGGCAACTAGTCTAGGAGAAGAAAAACTCTGAATTCAAACCTGTTAAACTACGCTTAAAAATTGACCTTGTGTCATATCCTCCGGGAAGTGCCCGTGGTGTTTAGGAAGAGCCCGTGGTGTAATGGTTATCGTCGTAGGAAATGGACACAGCGAGACAAGTTCAAATCCTGGACGACACTGATTGCGTTTCCCATAGCACTAATACACTTGGGAAAGCTATGAATCTAGTAATTCTCCCTCCAGCTATGGGTAAATAGTAGGACAAACAGGATTCTTCAGCCTTGGTGAGGCAACTAGTCTGGGAGAAGGAAAACTCTGAATTCAAACCTGTTAAACTCCGCTTAAAAATTGACCTTGTGTCATATCCTGCCCGAGCAGAGGGGTTGGTAAATATGGAAAGCTATGAATCATTGTTCTCCCTCCAGCTATGGGTAAATAGTAGGGCAAACTGGGTTCTTCAGCCTTGGTGAGGCAACTAGTCTTGGAGAAGGAAAACTCTGAATTCAAACCTGTAAAACTCCGCTTAAAAATGGACCTTGTGCCATATCCTGCCCGAGCAAAGGGGTTGGTATATATATATATATATATATATATATATATATATATAAGCATACATACATATACATATATATATATAGATAGATTGATTGGTTGATTGATTGAACATTATAGACATTTTTGTCTACATATTTTCTTTGTTAATCATTTCGAGTTGCCGTATAGATTTTTGATATCCAACGGGAATTCGTTAATTAACCTTCTATAACTAATTGTTTTCCAAGTACTTTTTGCTCAATCTTGGGCCATGTGCAATGGTGTGTGTATTGAAAATGTGATATAATCTTTGCATGTACATCAACGATTTGTTAGAATACAATACACCAGTATAAACGCTCCTTCGTAAAAATAGGAATGTACATGCAAAGGTTACATCCCTTTTGCAATATAAACAACCCTGATGATGGCCCAAGATTGGGCAGAAAATACTTGGTAAAAAATTATTAACGGAGTGTTTATTACCCAGTTACCGCTGCATAAAATTTAAACAGCAACTCGAAAGGAATAAAAAAAAATTGGTGATTGGATGTATGTATAAAAGCTAAAGAAAGAAAGTAAATATAAAAGACAAACAGAAAAACGTTTTTCATGAACATTAATTCAAAAACAAGATTTAAGTGCATGATTCCCTAAGAAACAAACATTAAAAAAAAAGCAAAAAGAAAAAAAAAAGCCTTCTAACCGTTGTCATCACAATCTATGCATCGAATTACGTAAAAGCGACAATAATCTCAACATACAAAATTTAGAAATAGATTACCATATTTAGCGCAAAGTTCTTATGATTTGAACACAAGTTTCTCCGTCGGATCTTCAAATATCGCAATTCCAACCGGTTAAACAAATATAAAATAGCTAAAATAGAATAAATAAGTTAAAAAAAAGATAAAAAATTTCAGCAAGATATACTTATATATGTGGTGCAGCGCTTTTGTATTATTGAAAGAGAATACTCCAAAAGTGTTTAAGATTTTATTACCTTCTTCAGGCTATTCCTTTGTTAATCTTAAATATATTATGTAAATGTGTCCATTTAAAAATGATTTGTAGTAGCTGACCTCCTGACATGAAATAATTATCAGTAATCTAGTTAATCTTCATATTGTTAAATAATAAACCTTCTGACATTTTCTCATCAGTTTTGAGTGATAGTCTTTCACTGGAGTCTGAGTGAAACAAGGTCTCCTCCGGCTTTCTGCACTATTAACCGATCTAAATAATATGCAGTCTGCATAGTCTCGAGTCGTTTTCTTATTTCCAATACTTCCTGTCACTTTTCAAATCATTATGAGACCGTTCTTAGCGCTCAAATAACAACCTCCATGTTCCGAAATATACTTGGTTCTTGGGTCCAAATACTTGTCACTCTTTTCACTTTTTTGGAATTTTACTCTGAGGTCCGTTGGGCTGGCAGAGTCCACTATACTGCAAGTTCACTTTTTCTTCTTTTTTTAAAAATTACCACTCGGTCTGGGATTAGGTGAGCTATTTGTAACTCAAAATCCCAGATAATTTTATGAGCTTCATTCAACAGGATAGATTCTTGCTTGTGCATAAAACATTTGGTTGGATTATCAAATTTTAATTTTTTGCACAAATCCCACTGGAACCCCTTTCCTTAATCCGTCGTATATTTGTATTTTACTCTAATTGCTCTAGTTTGCTTCATTCCGTTATTATGTGATTAATCGTTTGGTCTCTTTCACAACATAACTTATACTTGCTATTCTGATGAATATTATCGATTTTCGCTTTAATATGATTAGTCTTTGTGGTGTTTTTTTATGCCGCTATTAGAAGATTCAATTTCACTTAGTTTTGTTACTGGCCGCTACAGTTAGTCTTTCTTTGATTTTTATTATGTAATGCTTAAGTCATCGTTTTGATGTATTCACGCTATTTTCAATGCCGTTGAGTCCTCTTCCTTTTCAATTCTTGACACATTATATTCTGTCTGTCATTTTTCCGATATAGGGCTTCGTGAATTGTCATCAACATTCTTGCCTCCAAATCCATTTCTTTGAGTTCTTTCCATGTCTTTTTTAAGAATTAAAGAATGGTTCTCAATATCTTACAAAAAAGTACGGTTAGGTATTTATTCCTTTGATGAGATTTCCGCTGTCGGACTTGATTTTGATAAGCTTTCTCGTTTATCTTCTCTTTTCTTATTTTTTTTCTTTCATCTACCCTTGTTCAATGGTTTCCACTTCCAATATTCTTTAGTACTCGTAATTATTCTTTCCTATGGAGAGTTCTATTTTTTTCTTGATTTGGCAGTTCCATTTCTTCTGGTTTTGTTTTTTCCCCACTGTTCTTTATGTGCATGGCAACTTTTTCTATGCCGAATACCATTCTAATATACTGCCTGTGTATTCTAATTGTTTTTATCAGAGTCTCTATTTTCTTTCAGCACTTTTCTCTTCTTCAGAATGCAATTGTGTGGCATTATTGTTATTACAAATAATAATGGCAAAGGTGCATCAGCTTGGAAAATGCCAATTATGTTTCTCATCACAGAAATAGTTTTTCCTCCGGCTGTCAATTCCGCATTCCAGTTTTTCATGGCTTTCATGATGAATTTTATGACATTGTCGTATAGTTTGTTTATTTTCAGACAGTCTATCTGATATAGCAAGACCATATCACAGGACTTTCTGTAGTCAAATAAGCCATCGTTACATTTTTCTACCTCGTTTTGCTCTCCTTGAGGATGTGCGGATCAATATGCATGTCTCTTGTTCTCTAGCAGCATCATTTCTTTTCTTCGGTAACCAGTCCGTGGCTTACTAACGAGTAACTAATCTCCTCCCAAATATGAGACGTAAGAAATTTCCATACCATATGTAGGCACGTTATTGGTCAACAGTCGGTGTGGAATATTCTTTTTCGTGGTCTTTCTGAATTCGGGTAGACCTCCTCTTCTGGTATATTTGCTTTCTCTAAGAATTCAAACGATTCAAGAGCCAGTTATCCGTTGATGGATGTGAATTTTCAAAAAAAAAAAAAAAAGAATCAATATATGCCATCATGGGCTGGTGATTTCTTATTTGATACTTTTTTCAATTTTGTTCGGAGCGAATTCATGTATATGATCGCTTCAGGACCTTCTTCGAGTCCTTTAAGTTTTATATATCCAATTAGCCTTTCTAATATGTTCTTTCTGTTCTGATTTTATCACACTAAGATTGTTTATTTTCTTTGCATTCGGTTGCTGTTTGTCCTCGAACATTGTTCGCAGACCTGTTGGTAGAATTTCTTTCTTTCATTATCTTCGAAAGTCCTGTTTTGGTTGCATTGCTTGATTCTGTCTCGGTACGTTTGAAGTGTTCCTTCTTTTTTTAAATATCTATTAATTTATCTGTTTCAGTTGTATTGTAAAAGTGTCTGCTATTTTGTTTTGGATTTTTTATCCCAATATATCCCTATGTTTTTCCTTCCTTAGCACTTTTGCTAGTTATAATATCTTTACAATCAGTTCAAGCCTTATATTCTATCTACATTTTATATTGCTGTTCCGGTTCCTCATCATCATACCGACATTATCTCAGACTTGTTTCATACCTGAATAAATAGCTAGCTTAGTTCAGTAAAGTAACCCGTTATGGTATTTGGTAATTATTTGTTTACCTTTCCGGTTTCTAGCAAGACATTTTCTGATCTTTTTTCCTGAGGTCTGGACATTTAGTCTTATTTTTAGCCATAATTTTCTTTATTAACTCTACGTCTTCTTACGTTGTTTCGTGGTGTTGGGGTTTGTGATGTTTCGGTTTTCCGTATGCTGCATTTTACTTCTGTTAGCGAGCTCTTGTTTTTCCATATTTTGTGTTTAGATTGGCCCACTAGTCGAGTGAGTAGAGTGTTCTCCATTGTCCTTGGAGAACAGGTTTCCATCCTAGGCCGAGTCAAATATTCAAAAATTGCGCTTGATACTTCCTTGTTTAACACTCAGCCTTCTAAATTACTGTTCAAGAGTATAGTCGAGCAATCCAGTGAAAGAAGTAGCGCTCTCATCTACACTTCGGCGTAGTAGTTATCGAAAAGGGAGCTTACGGATCACCCACTAGTACGGTCACCAACTATATATATATATATATATATATTTCTTGTCTCTAAAAGGCAGAAAACCAACCTTTCTTTAATATAATTTTTGCTTGGCAAGCAAGTTTATGGCTTGATGTATTGAATTTAGCGGATTCTGTTCAAGTTTCTATTATTCTTTTTTTTATATCGTTTGTCTTCACTTGTCACTTTTTTGCTGGTGTCTCTGAGTTAAGTAGTTGCTTTGGTTGTTGCCTGTGTATCTGACATTAGAACAGCCAACATTCATAGGAGATCCAGTTCCAGCATGTTGGTTATCAGTGGAGCATCTGCCAATCTTGACACTCAGCTCTGTTGTCTAAGTCCCATGTCGAATAATTTTTGGATTTGCCATTTTTCATTGGTGGTATATTGTTGCTGCCCCTGACCTAGGAATTTTTTATTGTATTCCTGTCACAGATGCGACCAAGAATATTTACCAGAAGTGGCCCCCTAAGTGGGTAAAAAGAAAAAGAAAACACTTTTGTTTTAAATTTACCATGTTTACACTTGGTAAAATTTTGCCGGTAAACGTCATTATTTTTTACATGTTTGGTTATAATCTTCACTACTTACTTACTTAAGTAGCTACTTGCAGAATTGATTGGCTTATAACTGATAATCTTGTTTGGTTGTATAATCCCGAAACATTTTGTGATATTCGTATATGACTGTTCTTCACTCAGCGATTCAAATATTCTATATAATTTAAAGTATCCTTACCTGCAACTTTTTAATGACTTTTTCACAGATCTTCTATCCACGTGACTTGGACTGCTGAATTGGACACTACAACTCCTAAAAGTTCTGTTCTTCTTGATCGATAATTTGCCACTTTTACCCGCCTTTCTTACTATATATATATATATATATATGTGTGTGTGTGTGTGTGTGTGTGTGTGTGTGTGTGTGTGTTTGTGTGTGTGTGTGTGTAAATAAAGTTCAAATTCAAAAAGAAAAAAGGTAAATATTCCTTTGTTGTACAGCAGAGATGTTTTTGTACATATTTTCAAACAAGAAATAATTTTCAATATATCAAAGAAGATAAATTTTAAGTTCGAGGCGGGGTTACGTTTTGGTTTTACTTGGGTTAATTCTGAATATTAATAATGCTCGTTATTTAAAAAGAGTTCTTGTCACATAAATTAAGGATTATTATTATTTGATCTCTTTTGAGAGTTTTTCACACTAGCATTTGCTGATGGCTTCTCACTAGAGTTTGAATGACAACACGTCTCCTCAAGTCTCAAGGACTCTTCTCTGTATTCTGGCCGATCTAAATAATGCTGTAGTTTGGAAGTGCAGGTTCTTTACACCAGTTTTAAATGGTGTTTTTTCCCCTGAAATTTTGAGCGACATGTCTCCAGTATTCTTCTCAGAATACTAGTTTGTCTTAAGAGTGCAGTGGTCTGGATGGGTTTGCTTCTTTTTCTAATATTCCAGTACGCTAGTCTATTGTCCAGGCTTTTTGCGACCATTCCAAAGTCTCCAACTACAATTGGTATCGTTGTCACTTGTTGTATAATTTGCTGATGTTAATAATAACAAGGATATATTTACATATTGTGACGAGGAACTATGACATTCTGATACATTTGGCCGTCAGCGGACGATAGTGGTCAACGAGAATTACAGGATATGGAGATGCGAGAGAATATCTCTCCTTCACCCTCTCTATTAATACAAGTAGATGTAGGTATAGGAGAACCTCACTCCCAATCAGCCATGTATGTGTCAGCGAAGAGGTGGACCCCTCAACCATATTTGGTATTGGTATTGAGGAAGAACCCACCAAAGAAAATCAACACGTGATTTATTTAAAAACTACGAAAATAAGTTAGTGGCCAGTCATTTTTCACCGGGTGAGGACACAAAAATCCCAAATAAAGCCGCGCAGATAACACAGAGAAAAAAAGAGGCTTATCATTTGATTGAATTCGTCATTCCGAGGTATGGTAAGTCCCGTTAAACGCATATTTCAATGGAGGCTCTTCTGAGAATATAAAAAGACTTTCTCACTCTTCACCTCTTCCTGAATTGTCTTCTTTTCGTTGTTTCTTTCTTTTATGCAATAAAAGAATTTCGTTATTAATCTCGTTAATCCATACACGGCGGATAAGAGTTACTCTTTTATTGTGAAGAATTGTATTTGTCGAAGACCTTGAATCTGAGGGGTAAAGCAACCCAGTTAGCTTTGCTGACTATCAATACTTCACTACTTATAACTCACCCAGTGACTTTTAAATGTGGTCCCGCTCGGTCGGCAAACCAAAGCCAACGTCAGTGTCTGACATTAACTGGTGGACTTAGCAGGAACGAATATCACCCGGCACGCCCGCTGGACACATGGTGGCGTAACAATATACATATGCAGGTCGATTCTGTCGTTTCTGATACGAACGGGTTTATTAACTCCGGGCTGCGGTCCATGGCGACACGAGGAGAGAGACGCAATTCTTAAAAGTCTATGCTAACCATACAATGCTGACCTCTCCCCTACGCACGGCCCATCTTGTGATGTTTAAGATTTCAATTCATCTCTGGCGGTCGAGATCCGAAAAACTCAACCGCATGCCTCAACGGTAGAAAACCCACCTGCAACTCTCAACGGCAGAATCTCAAGTGACGTCTTTTCAAAATCCTCAAATTATCAGGACCATCTCTTCTGGGCATGACGTCATCCACACTCCAGCCCCATTTCCTTTCTGGTGGTTTATTATAACAAATGGTGATTGTCATATCCTTTCCGCGCGAGCGTAAAAACAAAACCAAATGACTATGTACCTGGTCTTAAGATACTCGGATAGTTCCAAGCCCCACCACACTGAATGATAAAATATAATAAACGAAAATTGATTAATATATAAAAAAAAATCATTCCTTAATTATATAACGCAACTTCATCGTTCAAAAATTCCTTCATTTATGTATTATGTGGTTATCCTTTACTTTTGATTACTATTTTGCTCTTTACGTGTTGTTAACATTAACAGCAACTCATAGTTTACTGAGGGCGTCCTCGTGGTGTAATGGTTAAAGCGATGGACTGCGGAATCGTAGTACGCAAGTTCGTACTCCAGTCATGCTATTACGTTCACTTTCGGATAAATAGCCTTGTGAAAGGTATGAACCCCCTTATCCTCCCAGCTATGGGTTAAATAGTACCACCACTGTTCTTCTAGGAGAATAGCTTCGGCATTAAATAACCAACAAGAGTTGATATGCCATTAAACAAGGAAACACACCAATCGTGGTTTACTCTGATATCTCAATAAAAGCAAGTTTCATTTTTTCAGTAATATCCAATCTTGTACGATTAGCTCTTGAAATGTTATAGTGCGCGCTTCATTATTTGGACCATATTTTCAATCCAGTAACCGCAGGAAAACAACAGTTTTGCAGTCAAACGTGATTTTAGTGGCTAATTAACTGCTATAGCATCATTTTATGTCGCAAAAATGTGTCTTTGAACTCGGAAAAACTAGGCTTATTAGTAATGTTTTAACACCAGCTTCATTTGTAAATCGCACGTCCGTAGAATCCTTCGCTCATTATTCCTTTTCATAAATACACACACAAATTCACACACACACACACGCACACACACGTATATATATATATATATATATATATATATATATATATATATGTATATATATATAAGTTATGTGCTAGTCAACAGTTTTCACGAGACTCAAAATAAAGATGCTCATTATTTATGCTATGGACTGGATATTCGTCGAATGGTGACAGCCCTGAGCCGGTTTTTACCTAACATCTTGCAGAATATAACCTCATCTCTAAATTTAATATATACCCACGATATTATTTGTAAATCTAATTTTCCAGCAATGCAGAAATCTAATGAACTGATTACACAAATGCGTATCGGCGCATAAACACCCACAGTGTGTTATTCTAGATGTTTACATTCATATGAATACATGAATTTCCTTATAGGCTTGTACAGCTTTATTTGCTATTTCTTATATATATATATATATATATATATAACTATTTGTGTGCGCATGTTGTTCCCATTTATTATTTTCCCGGCTGAGTTTTCGGGAGGTTTTCTTATCTCTATTTGAGATTTGCTAACCCTAGTTTAAATCCTCACAGACAAATATTGTGAAAAAGATTGTGACGCTTCTAATCTCTTAGGAGAAAACATTGTTTTGAAAATCGTGGTTACTGATGGGAAGTATTGAAGCGGTGTCCTGAATGATATCCTTATCTGTCCTCAAAGAAGTCACAATTGACGGCACCAATTAAGAACAAGTAATGTAGGTGATAACGAGTGCGCTACAACAAGCATTATTTTTTTTTGTTTTTTCACTTTTTTTTTTTTTTTTTTGCTTTTACTTTGTTTCGCTTCTTCTTTATTTTATGTGTATATATTCGTATATACGTCGATATAAAGTAGAAGTGTACAGAAACATTAAATAGATATGATGAGAAAGAGGATAAATAGATAATTGCATGAATTGGGATATTGGAGAAAGACTATCAAAATGTAAAACGAGGGAGATCAATGGAAAAATTGGGTGTGAGTAAATGAAATCCTGAATAACTGATATCGTGAATAACAGACATGGAAGGAGGAAAGTGTTTAATGATAAGAAGAGAGGGTATTGCGTTATCATTTCTTGGACAACAATATTTGAAAACAATTATTGCTACTTCCATTAGGATTGAGTTTTAAATGTAGGAGTTATTTACTCCTATATAATCATATTCCAGTTGTTTCCTTTAAATCTAAGTATATAAATATCGACATTTAAAAGAATCATTTAATATAAAGATTTATTCTTTTTTTCTGTAGCAATCTTATTTAATTGCATTTCTTTTTCTGTTTTTCTTACTCTTTATTATTTTCTTTACATTTGACTATTTTTTTCGTTTTATTTCTTACTTTGTATCATCATTCTTTGCATAGTTCTCTCCGGCTTTAGTATTTATACCTTCGGTGTGTCCTCGTGGTGTCATGATTAAAGCGATTGACTGCGGAATCGTCGTGGTTTCGAACTCAAGTCATGCTATTACATTCACTTTCGAACAAATACCTCTGAGAAAGGTAAGAACACCCTTATCCTCTTAGCTATAGCTTAAATAGAACCACAACTGTTCTTCTAGATGGATGGATTTGGCATTAAATAACCCACAAAGGTTAATATCTCATTAAACAGCCAAGCCATAAAAATAAACTTTCTTCCTTCATTATCATATTTATACACCGTTTTCTGCATTCAGTCGTTATGTTTTTATTATTCTTCCGTCCATTTTTATTCTATATAATTGTTTTTCCATTATAATTCTATATTTATGATTTTATTCTTTCTACCTCCTCTCTTTCAGTCGTCCTTCTCTGTCTGTCTGTCTGTCGGTCTGTCGGTCTGTCTCTCTCTCTCTCTCTCTCTTAAAGCCTTTATATTGACTTTATTAATTGACCTTTGTTTATGATTTTATTCTTTCAGCCTTCCTTCTTTCAGTCGTCTTTCTCTTTCTCTATCGCTGTCTCTTTCTCTCCTTGTGCATTTATATTTTCTTTGTTAATTGACCTTTGTTTATGACTTTATTCTTTCGGGTTTCTTTCTTTCAGTCTCTCTCTCTCTCTCTCTCTCTCTCTCTCTCTCTCTCTCTCCTAATACCTTTATAGTTTCTTAATTAATTCACCTTTGTTTATGATTTTATTATCACCCCCCACACTTTGATATATTTTCTGTTTTTCATCCCTCTTTTCATATTCTTTAATAGATTCTTCTTCATGGTCATTTTTCATAATTCTTTTCATTCACTCGTTATCCTTCCATCTTCTTTACTTCTCATTTTTTATTGTCTCTTGCTTCATTTTCCTTTATTCATATTTGTATCCGCTCATTCCAATTGTCCCACCTTCCATTTTAACTATTTTATATTTTCTTTCATTATTCTTCGTTCATGATTTAATTCATTCACACAATATTCTTTTAGTGGTTCTTCACTCTTTTCTTACTATTTTATCTTTTATTCTTTCATTATCCTTTACTCGAGCTTTTATTCATTCACTCGTTCATGCTTTCAAAAGCAATTCATTTTATTTTTCTCCTTCAGAAAACCGGTAAGAAGATTCTGCAAGTTTTGCATGGAATTTATTTCTGTTAGCAAAACTCATTTTTAGCTGAAAGGATTCCAACTGCTGCTCAATAAAAACAACAGCAAATATATTTATGCAAAATTATTCCAAGTAAGAAAGAAATCATCTTGTAAGTATTTTGAATGCAAATTCTGATTATTAGATCCAAGTGTTCTTAGCGTGGAGCTAGTTCGAAGATTTGGCACGTGAAAACTGCTACGTGGATAGACAGCATGTTTTTATCGTTTATTGATTAATTTCATATGAGTATTCCACCATCATAATAGAATTTTGAACGAATTGTTGCACATGAATTTGTTTACATCTTTGAAATGGGTTAATATTACGAGGTACTCAACAAATGGCGAAATATAAGAATTGCTAGCCTATTTAGACCGAACAATTTGTATGAAATATCATAATGGTACTGTTTTCTTATCTATATTTATTAGCGTAACAATACGAAATTATGGTCGGTCAATAGTATTTAAACGATCTGTCTTGGAGAATATAATCAAGTAATTTATGCCTATTTTGTTTTTGTTTAATAGCATATTAACATTCATAAGTAATTTGATACCAGGTCTAGCTCTCAAGAAAAAGAGTAAATGTCCAATTTAGCTTATAGCTAGGGATAGATACCTTTTCCAAGGTTATTAGTCCGAATATAAACGTAATACCGCGACTAGTGTTCGAACTCACTTTCTACAATAGCACAAACAATCACGGTAGCCACTACGTCAGTGGATTTTCCGACTTATGAAGTTTGAAAATTAATTATATTGCCTGCACTCACTCAAACAAATGTAATTGATCTCGAGTGAGATTCATATTTATCACTTCACTTTTTTATTGGTAAATTGTTATTATGAAAATTTTATAAATGGAATATAATTACAAGTCGAGTTTACTCACCAACGAAGGACAATTTTTGAGTTGATGGGATAAAAAGAAATAAAACGTTTGACAAATTGAAAATAGTTACGTCTTTCCTACTTATTTAAGAGCATTAGCCTGAAGTAAAAAATATAAAAACCTTGTTTACTATTCAAAGTTAGTTCGCCGAGTCTATCTTCCACTTGGATAACTGTAATAAGTTCTCACTTGGAGAGGAAATTTTGGACAATTTTGAATTAATCTAAACACAATAAATATTGAATGATAAAAAAATGTCAGTAGAAATTTTTAAAAAGTTTGTTTCTTTAATTGAGAAAAATACACACGTGCACACACACACACACATACACGCACACGTATATATATATATATATATATATATATATATATATATATATATATATATATATATATATGACTTTCGTCCTCGAATCCAGGGAAAATTAATAAATATCCCTCCCCCAGCAAGCACCACAATCATCGACAAAGATGGCATTGGCTTTAAATAATGTACAAAACTTGATAAGTCATAAAGCAAACAAGCCAAACCAAACCCATATATGAATATAACCTAAAATCATTTTGAAAAAATTATATACAACGTTACCAGTTCATTTTTCATTGAACCTTGTGTAGCATATCAACGATTTTTAAAGATATATGAAAGACTTTTAAAATGTTCAGCAAAATCTTTTCTGATGGCGATGTCCAAAAATCGGAACCAGTTGAGAACTTTTAAAAGTTTTGCAATCTTAGATAGCTTTATAAGTAAATAGTAACGGGGCAGAAATAGAAAAGTTATTTTAAAAAAAAAGAAGAAAAACAGAGGCTGAAAAGAAGTGCTTTTGACAGGATTCAAAATATATTTCAGTGCGCTATGTGTAACAAGATATGCTTGATCTAAAACCCTGAAACAAAGTATTCAGTCTAATTAGTCATTGGGTCCTGAGGAAGTTAAACATCAAAGATAAAAGTGATAAAGTGATGTTCACCTACTTTATATATATATATATATATATATATATATATATATATATATATATATATATATATATATATATAAAGGATTTTGAGGCTGGTGTGCGAGGAGTCGAATTGTTAGAACGGAGAACGAGGAGACAATTAAACAAGAGACAAGAATGTTCCAAGAACAAGGAATAACATGAGGATTTAGCCTATTTCCCTTACTTAACTTTGTTTCTTTTATACACAGTCTTCAATAATCTAAAAGGAATGCCAGCAATTTCCGTTGTCTTTATTACTTCAGCAGTAATGGAAATCAGCAGCTTTTTTTAAAAAAAACAATTATAGTTGTTTTCAGAACTCCATCCATTTCATCCACGTGAAGGGCACAAATTTTATGTCTACCTAGCCATTGTACTTTCTACAGTAGATTTATTAGTTATTTCAGGAGGATTTCGAGACAGATTCTTGAAATGTTTTATCCACTTCAGAAGTCGTTCTTCTTAGCTGGAAGCTTTCAGTTTTGATCATAAGCAGCTTTTCCTTCTGATAACTTCATTCACTGTCAGTCATGCTGAATGGAATTATTTATTTACAACAATACTTTTCACGTCGCGTGTCTTGGATAGGAAGAGCCTGAAGGAGCCCATATCTTTTCAAGTTTACAACTAGTTAGAACTGAGTTTCCCTCTGCGAGACTGGTTGCCATACCAAGGTTAAAGAGCTCCTTCTGTCCTATTAATTACTAAAGGAGGAATTACTGAATTTGTACCCATCCCAAATGATTAGTGCAATGAGAAATACAAACTGCCTCATTCAGGGATTGAATTTACGTGGCCGAGTTCAGTACCAATGACGATAACCAATACGCTACGAGCACCTTCATATTGAGGACAAACGTACTTGGAAACAACAACAAAAATAAATTACTATATATGAATTTACCCAACACCACCGAACGGACATGATGCGAAACAAGGTAGATTTTAAGAGATTTCTTTTCCTAAACAGGTTGTCATACCATGTTTAAAGAACTAGGCCTGCCGAACTATTTACCCATAGAAAGACGTTGAATAGTTAGATTCGTATATTTGACAAGAGTACTTGCATAATATGAAATACAACTGTCATACTCACTTTTTGAATACATGTCACCGTATCTAATTTCTACCATGATAAAAATAATGCTTCTCTATATAAAACATTGGTTCTCTCACTTTGTACATCTTTCGCTCTCTCTGACACGCAAACGCGCACATGCACACACACATTCTCTCTCTCTTTCTCTCTATCTATCTATCTATCTCTCTTTAAATATATCCATATATATTTATATGTTAAAAATGTTTAAATTCAGATAACAAAAAGATGGCCGTTTTTTTTTTTCATAGAAATTGAGTAGAATTTATATTCATATTAAAATACTGTTTGAATACCTAAAATCCGTTGTACGAAATGACCGCCTTGCTTAGAAAATAATAAGCTTAACTTTATAATCCATTACTTGGTGTAGTACATAGGATTCAATGAAGGACTACTCCATTTAGTCTTTATTAATATAATAGCTTTGACTTGTATTGCATATTTCTGTGAAAACACCCCTGGTCGGCCGGGCGACCCCCACTATATCAGCTTCTTTAAACTAAACTAGTCATGGCCAGTGATTCGTTTAGTGGTTTCCTACCAAGGGCATTACGCTATTCTTTACAAATACGCAAAGCAAAACCGAGAGGATGAAGGAAAAGAACAAACGAACAAACACGGACTTGGGTCAGCTCCAAGCGCAAGAAAGTGGGTGTCTCTGACACTGTGCATTCTATGAGCAAACTAAAGCGTGTACTCGAATGAAATTCTCACAAGACACTAGAAATGCTGGCATCTTCTCGCGTTGGTTAACCAGGCTTCAGCAGGTCATCAGGTCTTAGCAGTTGCCTTTCTGACTTCTGTTGACTCCCTTCTCTGCCGTACCTCCATCTTCTCATTGCCTCCTTCTGCTGAGTGTGGCATTCTCTGGACAGCTATGTCAAGTCGACTGCTCACTCCAGCTTTTCTTTGTCAACTGCTCTCTCTCTCTCTCTCTCTCTCTGTCTTCTCTTGGACCTTCCTTCCACCCTCCCCAGCCGGTCTCGCGGGAGATCTCGTCGTGAGGTCCCTTGTGTGGGTTTCGCGCCCAAACAGACAAAGAGATCGTCTGAGTGGCGCCAACATAAACAGAAACGAATTGCTACGCATCGTGTCACATTTCGGCAAATAACCAGAAAGGATTTTATGTCTGTATGTAGAGAGATTGTCTCATCATCAGTTTTCTATAATGACAACTGACTCGGTTATTATTTCGCGAAATTAGAACTTAGCTATTGACATGTGTATTCTAAATCAGAATATGTGTTCCAATTTGGACTACTTCAAATAGATCTGTTGAGATTATTCCTAATTAATGAGAATATTTGTTGATATTTAACTGAAAATATTTGTATTAAGTAAAAAAACTTATAATAATTTCAAATGTATAATTATCAGTGTTCGTTTCTTTATTTACAGGTTTATTAACGTTCATTGGTTACTTAATGCAAAAACGCGGTAACAAAGTAGAAGTGATTCTATTTATCTCATAGTGATGTTTCGAGCTGCTATTAGAAGTTATTCAGTTTCTCTTAAAGTTTCTCTTTTTTAGCTACTTCTATGTTTTCTCGTGTGAGATATTGCTTGTGTATCGCTTAAAACGTCAATAGAGTTGTCTTTCTAACAATTTTTTCTGGCTTTGTCTATTCAGTTGATCCTTGTATTGTCTGTATTGTTTCTGGAAGCTGTTACCAGTCATCTTCCGCACTTTTCTGCGTCGTCTTCGAGTCGTTGTATCGATGCGCCTAGGTTATATTAAATGTTTGTAGGTCCTCTTACTCCTTTTTTTTTGTTGTTGTTGTTGTACTGTCAACGTCATCTCTATGATTCGAAACCTGATGCATGGTCTTTAATTTTCTTGTTCTCTTGTCCATTTTTAAGGTCTTCTTTGGTCCACTTCAAGAATAGTTTTTCACATCAGCGTTAACTGATGGTTTCTCACTGGAGTCTGAGTGACAGCAAATCTCCTCAAGTCTTCAGGACTCGTCACAGTATACTGGCCGTTCTCAATAATGTAGTAGTTTGGATGGTCTCTGCTCCTCCGCCATCTTCCAAGTCCTCCAGTCCTTTTTGTGATCCTTTAGTTACTTTTCTTAACGCACCAATCACAATTGGTATAATTGTCACCTGCATGTTCCATAGTTTTTTCCATTCCCTAGCTAGGTCCAGGTACTTATCCTTCTGTTCACATTCTTTCAGTTATATTTTTTGGTCAGCCGGGACAGCAAAGTCGACAATTTTGCACGTTCTCTTCTTTTTTCGATTATTATTGGGTCTGGTCTTCTGGCCAGGATTAGGGGATCTGTCTCTATGTCAAAGTCCCATAGGAGTTTATGTGTGTTATTTTCTAGGACAGATGCTGGGTTGTGCATATACCACCTGTTTGTATGGTTAAATTTCAATTTCTTGCACCGTGGATCAACTTGCTAACCTAGTCGTGTCTAGTCTTATATTCCTTCTGCGCTAATTTGCTGCATTCGCTTTTTATGTGATTGATCGTTTCGTCTCTGTCACCTCATAGCCTACATTTGTTTTTTGTTGCGTCTTATCAATTCTCGCTTTTATATGATTGGTTCTTCTGGCGTTGTTTTGTGCTGCCATTACAAGAGATTCTGTTTCTCTCTTTAAGTTTTCTTAGCCAGGTCCAGGTTTTCTAGTGTGAGATGTTATTTATTAGTCGTATTAAGCAACCGTAGATTTGTTTTTCTTTTCCATTTTTGTTTCTTAGTTATGGTCATTCAGTCGTCTATCGTGCTGTAAGTATCGTTTCTGATGGCTGTTATCAGTCCTCATGCATGCTTTTCTATATAGTCTTCGAGTCGTTGCATTGATGCGTCAACGCTATTTTCGATGCTGGCAAGTCCTCTTCCACCCTCTTTTCTAGATACATATAGTATGTCTATGTCATAGTCATTAGTTTTCTTGTTCTTATTGAGGTGCCCATGGTATAATGGTTATCGTTGTAGTTATCGTTGTAGTTATCGTTATCGAGTTCACATCCTGGACGAGAATGATTGCATTTCACATAGCACTAATACCCTTGAGAAAGGTATGAATCTAGTTGTTCTCCCTCCAGCTATGGGTAAATAGTAGAACAGACGAAGTTCTTCGACCTTGGTGAGGCAACTTGTCTGGCAGAAGGAAAACTCTGAATTCCAAAAAATTGACCTTGTGTCATATCCTGCCCGAGTTGGTAAATAGGATTAGTTTTCTTGTTCTTTGGTCCATTTGTTTAAATTGATCTCTTGTCCACTTAGGAAAGGTCCTGAATATCTAACGAGGGTTACAGCCCAAGTATTTATTCCTTTGATGAAGTTTCTGCTAGAGAGTTTTATCTCGAGTAGTTTTCAAGTTCTCTTTAGATATTCTTTTTGAATCTTGTCTTTCATTTCCACTTGCTTGATGGAGCCAGCCTCCAAGATACCAAAGTTTCATTTTCTAATTTTTTCTTGATTTGGAAGTTCCATTCGTCAGTCGTTATTATTTAGAAAGTCTTGCTTCAAACAATATAATCATTAATTCCTGAGATGAATACTTGATATCACATTATTGTTTTTTTTTTAAGAAAAAATAGTTGAAGCTATATTTGTTAATTAATGTTTCTTATAAGTATACTGAAACCAGTTATATGTGTGCGAACAAATAATTATTAATAAATAATCAACGTCAAATATATAATTAATATTATAAGAATAATATTAATTATTGATATGAGAATACTGGCTTGCTTTTGTTTCACGGCGTAAATAACCATTCTAGGTTGTTAAATGCCAAATCCTCTTTATACAAATATACTAAAGATAACTGATTTGTTAAGATATTTTCTTGATCATTTTTTAAGCAAGATTGAGCTAATTTATTGCACAAATTAAAATGTTTTAAAATATTGTTTTGTAACAGTAACAATGCAATATCTGCCATTCTTTTGCACACATTTAAATATATATATATGATTTGTAAGAGATTAATTTGTCGCTAATTTAATTTTTAATTGAGTTGGAACTAATCCGTTTTCAAACACGTATTGCTTTTGTTTCGACACAGTTAAACGGTTTCATTTATTGTTATCAAACACTTATAATTTTATTCAAAATTAATACTTTTTTTGCAAACAATTATGTGGTTAAAATAATTGTTTTTTAACGCTACTTATTCATTTCAACATTCCTTATTAATTTACACACATTTAGGTGGTTCCAAGTATTGCTATGTATTCCTAACTATTCAATTAAACATCAGTCCTTTGTTTGAAAACAGTTAAATGATCAAACAATTCTATTTCAAAGAAATCAATTTAGCATAACTCATTTGTTTGCAGCTAGTTTAAGTATCAAACAGTCCTGTTTGACCAATAGATAGGATCCTATCAGGAGATACCAATCTGGGTCAGAGAGGACCTGGGAGCGACGGCAATGAAAGAGTGTTCCATATTTCCCTAACTCCAACGTAACTGGAGCTTCATCATCAGATTTCTAGGACATTCATCAGGGTGGGTTGTTACCCCACTGCTGAGATGAAGTCGGTGTATTCTACTGACCAGCCGACTGGACTGTATCTTTCTAAGCGCACTCTTGAATTACCGACGCTGTAGTACAATGAATTTCTTCCCCCGCTGATTGCGCTAGGATAAGATTGATTAAAACCATACAACTGTGAGTTATAGGAATATTTGCATAATAACATTTTGTACAAAAATCTCATAAAACATAAAAACAAAAAGAGTATATATATAAATGTACAATGAACGCAGTTCCCTAGCATCATGGCTTAAGATAACCCTAGAGAAGTTAATATACCCAATTTACCAACCCCTCCGCTCGGTTAGGATATGACACAAGTTCTATTTTTAAGCAGAGTTTAACAGGTTTGAATTCAGAGGTTTCCTTCTCCTTGACTAGTTGCCTCATCAATGCTGAAGAACCTATTCTGTCCTACAATTTACCCATAACTGGAGGGAGAACAACTGGATTCATACCTTTCCCAAGGGTATTAGTGCTATGTGAAATGAAATCAGTGTCGTCCAGGATGTGAACTCGTGGCGCCGTGTCCATTTCCTACGACGATAACCATTACACCACAAAGAGAAGTTACCATACAATTAAATTCAATCAATCAATCATAGTAATATATCTGAAGTGAAAATGAATGAACTACAATAGATGCACACAGAATAAGATTTTCCATATTCTCATATCCTCATTTGTCTACTGCAAATTTGGTAAGTTCGACCAGTTGTTGTTTGGTTTGGTGTGATTGTTTGGGTTTTATGGCATATCAACCGTAGTAGGTTATTTAATGCCAAATCCATTTTAATACAGATTGTCAGACCTATTTCAAACAATTTAGTTTAGCATGAGTACACAGTTTAATTTTCAAAACATTTCTATTTCAACCTATTTAGTTTATTCGAACAGTTCTAATTCAGCTAATTCAGTTTAGTATAAGTACAAACTTTGTTTACACACTGGCAAATGTCAAAACATTTCTATACTAAAAATTTGGCTGAGCATAAGCATGCACTTTATACGTAAGTACAGTCTAATTGTCAAAAGCAATTCTATCCCAAGCTCTTCACTTTAGTCAGACAGTTCTAATTCAACTAACTCAGTTTAGCGTAAGTATGCAGTTTGGTCTATTTAATGCATAGATAGGGCCCTATCAGGTGCTACGATTCCGGCCCAGAGTTGAGCCGGGAGCAATGGCAATGGATGGGTGCTCCACATTTCCCAAACCTCCAGCATCCCTGGAACTTCACCATCTGATTGTTTAGTGTCATATACAGGAAACTCATTGAAGTGAGTCTTACCCTTCTGCAGAGATGCAGTTGATGTATTCTACAGTCCCAGCCGACAAAGAACACCAGCAGTTTGTGATATCGGAAAAGTTACTTTAAAATTCCTTAGGTAGTGCAGTGATAAATGGTCAGGTCTCAGGGTTCAATCTGTTGAAGAAAAAGCAAGGTCTCCATTGAAGTGCTAGCAACACTTCCCATTTACCATTGTACAATAACTGGTAAACTTTGAGTAACATGTCATTCCAGTCTGAATACCTGATCACTCTAGTATCGACATTTAACGTGCACTGGGAAGCTGACATTGATTGTAATCGCAAATAAAAAGAAACTGCAAGACCTTTGACGTATATAAAACTCATCAGAGTTTCTGAGCTATTGACCATGTTTAGTGACCCTTGACCTTCTGTGAATGCTGAACCGTCCATAAAACACGGCGGTAACATCAACAATATAAAGATCCAATAAAGGGGCTCGGATCCAAGTGTTGTTAACTTGAGAAAAATTATCTCAGATCGAGAATGGGTATGTGTTGGCCGACCAAACGATAAGAACAAACTCAAAGAAGGTAAAATCTCATCCGAAAAATAACGAGGCTTTTAGATACGAAGTTTGTCTGTAGTTTCAGTGATAATTATTGCACGACAATAAATCCCAAAGACACTACAGAGAAGATTGAGGAAATCGACGAGCCAAGCAAGGACTTTAACTTTGAATCTTATCTTTGTATTGGAAGTCAACAAGGGCATCAGGGCAGAGTCTACTGGTGAGTTGAAAAGTCATTAGAGAAAAATAATTTAAAAACACAAATTATCACAAAACTTAATCAATATTAATACACACACACACACACACACACACACACACAGACACACACACACACAGATATATATATATATATATATATATATATATATATATATATATATATATATATATATAAACGTGTGGGTGTTTGCGTGTGGGAGAGTTCATGTGCATCAACCAACCATATAAAGGGCCTTGCAAACCAAAAACTCAAAAGAGGTACATGAATGATAATAAGTGACATAATAAGACAGAACTCAATACAATTTTTTAAAAGAAAAGATCAACAAAAAAGAATAATAGTATCTTATGTAAACAAGTATGTGTAAAGGAATCATGCGGGTTTAAACAACTCACTCTGTTTTATAATTTCATTGTTTATCATTAAATAAGCGCAGCACAGAAAACTTGGGCTATTATTGCATTTTTTTACTGTTATAGTGAAACAATTCATTTAATGAAGTAGAAAAATCTAATTACCTACTTCTAATAATAAGTAAGGTGTCAGACCGTAGTCGAAGGCGACCTGATGATCCTTTTTCAATAGCTACTACACAGAGTTATAGACTGGGTTGGCAAGGTGATCCACTGGAATATGTGCAAGAAATTTAAATTTGACCATACTAACAAATGGTATATGCACAACCCAGCTTCTTTCCTAGAAAATAACTCACAGAATCTTCTATGAGACTTTAACATACAAACGGACCACCTAATCCCGGCCAGAAGACCAGACCTTATAGTAATCAACAAAAAGAAGATAATTTGCAAAATGGTCGACTTTACTGTCCTGGCGGCCTCAGAATAAATCTGAAGGAATGTGTAAAGAAGGATAAGTACCTCGACCTTGCTAGAGAATAGAAAAAAGCTGTGGAACATGAAGGTGACGATTGTACCAATTGTGATTGGTGCTTTTGGCACAATAACTAAATGATTATTAAAAGGCCTGGAAGACTTGGAAGTTGACGCACGGGTAGAGACTATCCAAATAACAGCATTGCAGAGAATGGACAGAATCCTATGACGAATCCTGGACACTTGAGGAGATTTGCTGTCACTCAAACTCCTGTGAAAAACCATCAGCTAACACTGATGTGAAAAGTCTAAAAGAGTAGATAATAATAATTATAATAATAGTGAACTTGAAGCGAATCAAATCATGTAAAAGAAATTCAACTTTTAAGAAAAAAAATCACTCTTATGCATTTTCATCCTCTTCTTAAAGTGTAATATCAATGAAAACAGGAAAATCGGTATGTTAAATTTTGTTGTATGATAAGGAAATTTTGTTAAATTTTGTTGTATGATAAGGAAATTTTGTAGGATTATCATTGGAAAATTGCAAACACCTGTTGGGTCGATTGGCTTTGGTTTGTTTCGTTAATGTCGAATCAACTCCATATAGGTCTTTTTTTTTTCAAAAGTTTTAATTATTTCGAAAATTTCAATTATCATCAGAAATATTCATATTATCAACGTTCCAGCACAATCATTTTCATTTAAAGGTATTTTTTGTCAATACAATGATGAAATTTTAACATTTCTCGGAGAGGTTATAATGTAACCAGCAAAGTGAGAACTGCCAGATGGGGCTGTAGTATACTAGATCTCAGCAGAGGATTAAGAACCTGCATGCAACGAGTGTCCTAAGTATGTCACTAGGCTGCATTTGATGCTGAGGCTCCATTCTTAGAACTTTCGGTAATATGGATACCACCTTAATTGCCATTATTCCTAGTTCCACGTTAACACGGATTGGTAGTATCTGTTAGGATCCTCTCTACGAATCAAATAGAAATGATCAATCTTTTACTACGGAAAATATCTTTAATTATATGAAACTATACACCTGTGTGGGAATTATTTATAATACATAGAAATATTAGATAAATAGAATTACTGATATTCTTGAGCAAAACTTGAAACAATTTTACGGTATACAAACACATGTGCTCTAAAAACGTTTTTAAAATGTCACTTACAAACTATTCGCTTAAAATCATATGTATTGTCTAAATATCTGAGATAAACGTTGATAATTGTTGTGATTTAATTAGCTTTTTACCTTGCACGGGGCCCATGAATGGGGCATACAATAAGACTAGAACTCACCCGTGAAGGTTTGCTAGTTTAGCCTGCTAACAATTTCACCACCTGGAGTGTAGGAAACTTGATAATTATTATTAGACTATTCGGACTAGTGTCCTGATCTTGCCGGACATATGGCGCAGTGGATAAGGCGTTTAATTGGAAAGTGCTTCTGAGTGAAACCCTCTGGAGGTTCCAGGTTAAATCCCAACTACAGATAAGAATAACAAGAAATACTTACTATTACTCAACACTTGTACCCACTCATGGTTAACAGAATTGGAGCTGTCTACCACTGTAAATCAAATGAATAGTTCAGTTCAAGTTTCGGTGTGGACTCCCGAGTTCGACGTAAACCACCAGAAGAAGGCCGACGGACATATCAGCCGAAATGTTGTGCACATAACAATAAAGATGAGATTGATAGACCGAGGAATAACAAATCATATCTAAATAAAACAGAATTCGGTATTAACTAATCTACAAGGGGTGATATGCTGTAAAAATCAACCAAGCAACCACTGTGATTATAATAATAGTTCAAATAGTGCAAATAAAAATTCATCTTGGAAATTTCACGATTATGCCAACCTAGATAAGTATAGCAATCCCGATAGTGTAAATAATATAAACGATAATATTAACTTCTTATCTCAGAAATGTTATGAATATCTTAATGACGATAACGATAAGAGTCATATAAATTTAAAAAATATCAAATAGTATTACTTGAAATGAGAAAAACTGGAATACATCAACCAAAAGTACCGATGTTTGGAGACTATACTAATTAGTTCAATAGATTTGTTAAAAAGGATTTAAGAGAGTATATTTTAATGTTGCTTCCATATTTTCGAACAGCTTTTTCCAAGATGTTTATCTACCCCGTCGTTGGAGTTTAAAATACACTAACTGTACTCCCTAAAGAAAGGTAAGGCCCCATAAGAAGGGAGGTTCTGATGATGAAATTACACTGCATCTGATACTGAGATTCAGATTGAGAAAGCTTTGAGAGGGTGAATATCTGAGTATTTTTATAAGCCATTTTTACATGAAACTTTTATAAAAGATTGAAGAATTTTAGAGTTAGGTTTGGTTGGTTTGGTTTGGTTTGGTTTCTTTGTTTAATGGCATGTCAACCTTTGTAGGTTATTTAATGCCGAATCTATTCTCCTTGAAGAACAGTAGTGGTACTATTTAACCCATAGCTGGGAGGATAAAGGGGTTCATACCTTTCACAAGGGTATTTGCTTGAAAGTGAACGTAATAGCGCGACTGAAGTACGAACTCGCGTACTACGATTCCGTAGTCCATCGCTTTAACCATTACACAACGAAGACACACCCAATTGTAGTGTTAGTATCTTGAAAGCAGAAACTTGTTTGCAAAGAAATAACTAATACTAAATCGAAATAAGTCAATTCTGTACCTATGCGTATTTAAAAAGAATGTTTGAAAGCTTTAACTGTGTGCAAATAATTTTCATCTGGTTAATATACTTGGTATAAAGCAAAACAGCTCTTAAAAAACAATTTCACAAAAATGTAAATGTGAATATACAGTAATTGTAGTTACCTACTGTATGAAAAAACCTAGATTAGTTGAAAGGCCGCTAAAATGAATCAATCTATCGTGGTTTTTATATTTAAAATCTTTCTCGCATGGGAGCAAAATCCCGGCATCAAATCATGAAATATTTCATTGTAAACTAAGACCGACACGCAGCATACCATGACAGTTCTTCCTATTTGAGTAAAAATCAATTGATAATTCTCATGGGGTCAATACGCAGTCAGGATAGGGTAACCGCTTTCTCCGTTTGATACTTTATATAACCCTTTTACTACTCCTCCAAAGTAGTTTTATATTGAAATGAGCTTATTTGGTGCGTTGTTGCAGCGGCACAATTACCATTAATTCTGGATATAACTGTTTATTTTTATTTTTAGATAAATAAAGGGAAATTTGACTCAGATGCCAATAAGTATTTTTTGGCAGATTTGGCTGCCGTTTCTCTTGATTCCAAATATTTCTTGGAATCTAACATGGTCAGATCTTTATGCTATTAGATATATATTGAAATGTAGTAGTTAAACGATTAAAGGGATGTGGAACTTTCTATTTTTCACTTGTATTTAGACATCAAGTGAGTCTGAAAGGATGAGGCGTTTTGTGAATTTGATTTTTTAGATGATACAGCCAAAAATATAGGTTTCTTAGGGAAGTCGTTTTTGGATTATTTGATTCTAATATGAACATCTCGTTGCTCCTTTATCAATAGATACAACTGTAAAAATACATGAGCGCTTACTGTCCAATAACTTTATCTACTTCAAGTTTTATATAGTTTTGTTTGAAAAAGGGGTGGTATACCTATTTTGTTTAAAGTCCTTAGTTTGAGGAGTACATTTCGGTTGACTTAGTGTGCATAGTCGGATAATTGATATGATGGTTTGTCTTTTTGTTTAATGGTATATCCTTTCGTGGCATATCCTATATAAAAACCACCGTGGTAGAAAAACATTTAGCTGTTTAACCCATAGCAAGTAGGTTAAGAGTGTTCATACAGTTTCAAAGGTCCAAAATAATTGAACCGAAAGTAAACGTAATAGTGTGACTGAAGTTCGAACTCAGTTATTCTAAGGCTGCTATTCCACTCTTAAGCAACTATACCAATGGCAAGGATTCCCCAATATGGGGTCTCCACTTATGTTTTTAAATGGTATTTCTAATTCTTTGATGTCGGCTGGGGTTGTAGAATACACGAACTCCACCTCTGCAGAGGGATAAGACCCTCCGAACGAGAGTCCTGGATACTACACTAAACAATCTGTTAGTGAAGTTCCAGTAATGTTGAAGCATTGGGGAATGCGGACTACCCCTTCATTTTCATCGTTCCCAGGTATACTCTGACCCGGAGTGATAACACCTTATAAGGTTCCTATCTCTGGGTCAAATATAACTAAACGGTTTTTTCGAGTTTACTATTTTTGCATTTAAACTGCGTATTAATGACTAATTGAATTGTTTAAAATTGAAATGTTTTCACATTTAAACTGTTTACAAAAGCTAAACTGAATTGCTCGAAAATAACTATTTTAAAAATAACTGAATTATATAAAATAAACTGCTTTTACAATTAAATCTGTATTGCCCTGTCAGCTGGGGCGGTAGAATACACTGACTGTACCTCTGCAAAGGGGTTAAACACCTCCTATGAGTGTGCAGGATATGACTCTAAACAATCTGATGGTGAAGTTCAAGAAATACAGGAGATTTGGGGAGCACTCCTTCATTGCCATCGCTCTCTGGTACACTCTGGCCCGGAGTGGTATAACCTGATAGAGTCCTATCTATGGGTTGAATAGAACTAAATCGTGTACTTATGCTAAACTGAATTGTTTGAATTAGAACTGTTTGACTAAACTGAATAGCTTAAAATTGATTTTTTTACCATTAACCTGTGTACACTTGCTAAACTGAATTGTTTGAAAGAGAACTGACTATTTATATAAAATGGTTGATATGGCATAAAACCGAACCAACCAACCAACCAACCAACCTTTTTGATGATGCATTTTATCAAGAACATTAAAGTCTTGTTTGTATATTATTTTCATATATATATATATATATATATATATATATATATATATATATATATATATATATATATATATTTGTTTTTTAGTGTCCATATTATATTTTGGGCAGTGTTAGATGGGTTTTAGTTTTATGTAAGAAATTGTGAAGTTAATTTCCCTTCCTACGCGATAAAAAAGATTCCTGCGCTCCAGCATTATAACTCGTTTGTAGGATGTGACGAAAGATCCTATTGCACATCTTACTTTTCGATGATGTATGATATCCATTTTTTAGAATGATTTTCAACCTGAAACTTTAATGAAGGAGTCTTAGTAAGTAGACATTCATGTTCCTCGATTACATGCATTTCAAAAATGTTTATTCCTGATCCATTTAAATATGTAAATCTTTGCTCATCTGAAACGGAAATATCTGAGCAATGGTATTACATCTCCAGGTCAGAATAGACATTGGAGTTATGATAAACAAATGGTGATTCCACACTCACCAAAGCTTGTAAACAGGAGTCTCACTATTAGATGCAAATTAGTATCATATCCAGGATACCCTTTTTTTAATTTAGTCTTTCGCTTTTAAAAGAGTTGAAGTAAGTATATTCTAGGTTTCGCCAATTGGAGCTATAAACAGTTAATAGAGTTGCTTAACAAAAACAGGCATTAAATATTCAATGTGAAATCAATTTATATTGTAATATCGATTTATTAAATGATTATAACAAGAATAAATTCCTGGTGATTATTCAATAAGAATATTTATAGTGAAATTAATTGTATAAACAGAAATTGGTGTTTTAAATAATTTGACTTGTTTATTTTATTTGCAACACAGTCTTCGCCTTACATCAACTGGATAGTTTTATCACATTTGTCACATAACTTTTTGATGAGAGAAATAAATGATAATTTTGAGTCAAAAATTAGATGGAGGAATTTATATTGTTGTGCTGCAGGTGCAACTAAGCTTGAGAACTTATTATAATTAATTAATTATATAAAGGCTCTGTTACAATTAACCCTTGATTACGTGAATATTTTTAAAGATCAAGTCGTCATTTACGTAAGAAAATCGTTCGACATTAAAACCTTTTGCTATGTTGTTTCAATTCTACAAAATATGGCACAGATCAAGATTGTTTCAGATAACTTCTAACATGTAACTCATTGAAATCTGTCACATGTTATTTGGAGAGGTGGTGGGTACTGTCAGTTATTCCCCCCATTCATATCGAATATTTAATCAAGAGAAATATTCCGTATGGCAAATTGGAGAGCAAATAGATTATGAGAGACGATGATTGGTTGGTTTATTTTATGCCATAGCAGCCGTGAAGAAAGATGGTCGTAACCAATAAACTTCCATTTACTCAAAAAAAAAAAGATGAAAGAAATACTCAGGATTCTGCCACCATGGATGACATTACAGGTATTGGAAATATCAATTTATCTATTTATAACATATATGTTTGGACAATCAATCAGTTTTATTTCCATTAATTTTCATAAAAGTTACCTGTACTTGTGAATTTATGTAAAAATGTATTTGTAGTAAATCAGCTGAAATTAGTTCGTTCTATGATAAGGCTCAGTATCACGTTGCGACATAAACTTGAGAACCAAAGCGTAAATACTGGTACATAGTCTGCTTAGCTTGTCATATATATCTGCCTATTCTGTCTTTGATCTTTTCACATCTGTTTATTTAAATTTGGAATAGAACGAATTTAGGAAGGTTCTTATGTTTAACGGATCAAGGACAGAAGATGCAATGATGATATCCTTGTCTTATTTAATCAAACTTTTTTGAAAGAAAAAATTCTGCCAATATATGTATTTATCTTACATTAGTCACTGTCTAAATGATAAATTCACTCAGTGAGTATTTACATCTTTAATATAGCAAACATGTCTAACAAGTACGATTGTATTCTATTCTGCTGGAATAGAGAGTCAACAGGGTAATATTGTTTGGATTGTTTTAAGCTTGCGCACATGTCTCAGATAAATCGGGAATGATCAAATACGCACCGATTAATTTTCAAGTTAAAAAAAAACAAAAAACATCCTAAATACTGTTTTAACTCTTTCATTTTTAGAACCGTATCGGATCATGGAAACAGCAAAAATTCAAATGATCACGGGTTTATTCAAGATAGAATGTATTATAAAAATGTGGAACGGATAGTTGAGAATTTTTCATTTCCTATTTTTGGGGGAATTTTTATAGCATGTCATCTCTTTGCGAAAAAATCACTTATCATCTAAAATTTCACAAAAAAATCTTTCAAAAGCTTCAAATGTCTTAGAAGCATTTGAAATATTCTATAAATATTCATTGTCATCATCATCATCTTATTAATATTCTTCTTCTTCTTCTTCTTCTTCTTCTTCTTCTTCTTCTTCTTCTTCTTCTTCTTGTTATTATTATTATTATTATTATTATTATTATTATTATTATTATTATAAGCAACATTGCTTTTTTAGTTTCACGTAAAATCTGCTAGTTAATAGTGGTATTTAAATGAAGACTTGTTAATTCCCGAAATTATTTTCAGCTAAACTATATCGAAATCAGGAAATAGATTTGTTTAAATTTACCGATTCAATTTTTATGTCTAACGTGTTACAAGGATTAGGTGTGGTTAGGTGAGAATCTATGTATAGCGGAAAGAACTAAAAATAAAATTAAATTAAACTGAATTGAAATATCTTTTAAAAAAATTTAAAAATAGATAAATGCCTAAAAATACCTTCCCCACAAAAAACAAAACGAAACTACTTTAGAAACGAAAATTTTTGAATGCCACGAGATTTCCATATTTTGGAATATTATTGTATATCAAAAAAAAAAAACCCAACAAACTTCAAAACTATATGAATACTATATACTATACGTAATAACCAAATGAATGTTTTGCTGTGTGATCTTCGAAGGAATTGGATCAGTCAAATCTGTCTTTTATTTAAAAACATTGATTTTTCGTTTCTCATACATTTTCTTTTCTTTGTTAACTTTGTATCTAAATGAAGACTTGTTAATTCACAAAATTATTTTCCACTAAACTATTTCGAAATCACGAAACAGATTTGTTTAAATTTACCACTTCAATTTTTCTATAGTTCATCTATGACTACTATATATCTAACGAATGTGTACCTGATGTAACCTGAAAGCATTAGAAACAGTTACGAACGTCCATGAAAACGATGAAAAACATAAGAAGTTTAGATTGAAATATGACCAACTTTAAAAGAAATAGTTGCAAAATAGGGCAGTAAACATAAACCATAAAGGAAACACAGGAACATCTAAAGCTCGTTCAGGTACTCGGTTAAGAAATAAACAATAAAAATAGGTAAATGGACTTTAACTAGGTTAATTTTTTTTGCGACCTGCGATTAATGAACAGTAACTGTGAGTGTTCCCAGTCACATCTGTGACAGGTGCGCAGATTATAAACATCCCCTGGGTCTGGTATAACCACAATATATGACCCATGATAAAAAGTGTTGTATCAAAATATGACCCAGGCAACAGACTTGGGTGTCATGAACGGCAGGTGATATCCTGACAGCCAACATTGGATACACAGTCGTCATCCGGCGAATGTGGGCTGTTCTTTGTTTTTGTAAACAAATGACGATTAAAGGAACCACACCAACCCGAGACGAAAACGTAAAGCATAGACTAGGGAAGACAACAAATATGCACTACCCTGCTATTCTAGGAGCAATCATACACAAAGAACAAATAGGAAAAGAATGATAGAGATCTGGAAAGAATGTTCTAATTTTCTGACTAGTCAAAGACTTACTGATCAAGTCAGAACAATAGTAATAAAAGTTTGGTCTTCTGATTTTGAAATAGTTGAAATACACCAGTAAATAAATAATCTACAAGTACCTGACACATCAAATATTAACAAACAAAAACAACCCAAACGAAACGAAGTACCAACTACGGAAAATCGACGTGACACAACCAAACGACACACAACCAAACAACACACAAGCAGACAACCGAGAACAAACACTGTGACAAGAACAAAAGTTAAATCTAGAAAATCTGCAGAGAATTATGAACAATGAAAAGACTACCTTACCATCATTAAGAAGCATAGAATGGAGAAAAGTTAAGACGAGAACGAATGAAATAAATGAAGTACTTACATATATATCAACGAATAATATAACCGAAATATATGAACTCTTCTATGCAGGGGCAAAATTAGTTTGCGAGAAAATTGGGATTCATCAAAAAGCACGAAAGAAAAAGAAAAATCAGGATGGGAATTTCGAAAGTAAACACAGATAAAAATTCTACGAAAACAAAGTAAAGACACTGGAATATGTAAGAATAAAAAAAAGAAAAAGCAAAACAAGAAAAAAATAACCATACAACTTGAGGAAATAAACCAGAAAGTATTGTCGAAAGAAGGAAGATTAAAGAGATGTCGATAAAGGGCAAAACAATAGACCAAACAGGACATTCCAAAACAACGAAAGAAAATTCTATCAATAACTGGGAGAAGATGACACGAAAATATGCCAACATCCGGATGCCAAATAAACTGAATGATTTTGTACTAAAATATGGCGACCAAAAATATAACGAAAAGGCAGAAGAGATAAGCAGTATGACAAGAGAACTAGAAGTGCTCGAAGAAGACACGAAAGCAGAAAACACATCGATTTACTCAACGATACTAAAAAAAGTAAAACTTGAAAACGCCAGGCCACGATGAAATACATTGTTTCTGGTTCAAGAAATTCACCTCCATTCTCGACAGACTAGCACTAGAAATTAACAAATGCCCACAAAGAGCACACATACCCGAATGGATGACCAAAAGCAGGACCACATTGATCCAAAAAGACAAAAAAAAAAAAGTAACCGCCCTAAACAATTACAGACCCATGAATTGACTGCTGAGGATGTGAAAAATATTAACAACACAAATAAGGAAAGAGATTTACTACTCGGTAATAAGCCGCTGATTGTACCTGAGTAACAGAAAGGATGCCGCAAAGGATCCAAAGGCACCTTACTGAGATCAATTCATCCTAAATGAGTGCAAGACCAAACAGAAAAATCTAGCTATGGCGTGGATTGACTACAAAATAATATCATATGGTTCCGCAAAGCTGGATAATACTCAGCCTCAAAATGTACAAAATATCATAAAACGTCATAAACATTATCGAGAAAACCATGTAAAGCTGGGGAGTGGAATTGACACCAGGAAGAAGAAGCTTAGCAGAAGCAAAGATCTAAATAGGTTCTTTTCATGAAGATTCACTATCATCCTTACTATTCATAACTGCCATAATGCCACCAAACGCTATCCTAAGAAGATACACAACTGGATACAAACTTAGTAGATCACAGAAAAAGATTAATCACTATGTACATGGATAACATCAAACTAATTGCAAAAAATGAACCTGAACTGAAAAGGCTAAAACACACAGTTAGAATATACAGTCAGAACATAGATATTAAATTTAGCAGAGAAAAATGTGCCATGCTTGTAATGAAAAGTGATAAAAAACATATAACTGACGGAATGGAACTACGAAAACAAGACAAGATTAGAAAGCTCACAGAAAACGAAACCTACAAATACTTGGGCCTCTTTGAGGCTGACACTATTAAACAAGTGAAGATAAAAGAAAAAATAAGAAATAATATCTTACGAGAAGTAGAAAGCTGCTCGAAACAAAACTATTTCGTAGAAACCTTATCAAAGGAATAGATATATGGGCTGTAACCTCATTAGATATTCGGGACCCTTTTTGAAGTTGACCAGAGATGAACTTAAACAATTGGACCAAAGAACAAGAAAACTAATGACCATGCATAAGGCATTACATCCAAGAGATGACGTTGACAGATTGTATATATCAAGAAAAGAGGAAGAAAGAGGACTTACCAGCATCGAAGACAGCGTTCACGCATCGATAAAATGAATCGGAGACTACATAGAAAAACATGGAGGAGGACTGATTACAGCCATCAGAAACAATAGTGACAACACGATGGACAATAGAATGACGATAAATAGGGAAGAAAAATGGGAAGAAAAACAACTCTTTGGACGTTTCAAATGACTAATAAACAACATCTCACGCCAGAAAACCTGGTCCTGGCGAAGAAAAGGAAATTTTAAGAGAAAAACAGAATCTCTCCTAATCACAACACAAAACAAAGCCATAAGAACCAATCATATTAAAGAGATTAGATACGACGCAACAAAATAGCAAATGTAGACTATGCGGTGACAGAGATGAAACCATTAATCACATAATAAGTGGATCCAGCAAATTAGAACAGAACACGAGGTACAACAGTGTGGGCAAGGTGATCTACTGAAACATGTGCAAGAAATTTAAATTTGACCTTACGAACCAATGCATCTCTCCTAGAAATGATACACATAAACTCCTATGGAACTTTGACATACATACGGATGCCCTAGTCTCAGCCAGAAGACCAAACCTAATAATAATCAACCAAAAATAAGAGAATTTGCAAAATCGTCGACAATGCTCTCCCGGCTGACCTCATGAAAAAACTGAAAGAATGTGAAAAAAAGGATAAGTACCTTGGCCTTGCTAAAGAATTGAAAAAAACAACAACAAAAAAACTATGGAACATGCAGGTGACAATTTTACCAATTGTGATTGGTGCTTTTGGTACAGTAATTAACGATTATTAAAGGGACTGGAGGAGTTGGAAGTTGGCGGACGAATTAAGATCATCCAAACTAGAGCATTACTGAGAACGATCAGAATACTGAGAAAAGTCCGGGATACTTGAGGAGACTTGATGTCACGCAATTAAAGACCATCAGCTAACGCTGAATGTGAAAAACTGAAATGAGTAAATAATAATAATAACATTAACAATAATAATAATAAGAATAATAATAT
>OY757924.1:43299371-43356871 GCA_963585895.1 Sepioteuthis lessoniana
GTGCACATGCGAAGTACATTTGGCTTGGCTTTAAGACACATTAACGGGGAGAAAATCTATTTATTTCAGTAAAGTCATGCATGGAATCAATTAAGCCGAAAGATATAGCGGAGGATAAGAGCGTACCTGATGTCGCCGTCACTTATGGTAAAGTAATTCTGTGTAAGTAATGTATATATACATACATATATATATATATATATATATATATATATATATATGTATGTATGTATGTATGTATGTTTGTACACATGGTAATTTTATGAATAAAACCAACATGGGCATAATACTTATACAAGGTGATCTAAGAATATATATATATATATATATATATATAAATATATATATATATAAATATATATATATATATATATATATATATATATATATATATATATATATATATATATATAACGACAAGTTTAGAAGAACTGGTCATCAAAAATCAAGGATAATAAGTGATCAGTGGATCGGAACGAGTTAAATATGTTTTTCTTTTAAATTCCCCCTTTCAAACGGCATTATTATAGCTCGCTCATTTTCTCATAATCATACATATTCTGTGTAAGTAATATATATATATATATATATATATATATATATATATATATATATATATATATATATATATATGAATGTATGTATGTTTGTACACATGGTAATTTTATGAATAAAACCAACATGGGCATAATACTTATACAAGGTGATCTAAGAATATATATAACGACAAGTTTAGAAGAACTGGTCATCAATAATCAAGGATAATAAGTGATCAGTGGATCGGAACGAATTAAATATGTTTTTCTTTTAAATTCCCCCTTTCAAACGGCATTATTCTAGCTCGCTCATTTTCTCATAATCATACATATTCACGCACAAAAATATTATCGGTATGTGTTCATGTGCTGAGCAGAAAAACTGCTTTTCATCCACTCTGTTCCATTGATCACTCTTATCTTTCATAATTATATATATACAGGGTGTCCCAAAAATGTATACACATTAAAAAAAATTGTAAACGTAGTGTTTAATTAGAATTTTATTATTTCAAAAATTATAAAATTCTAATTAAACACTAGGTTAACAATATTTTTTAATGTGAATATATTTTCTGGGACACCCTGTATATATATATATATATATATGTGGGTCGTTCAATAAGTTTCCAGACTTTTTTGTACAGACATTTAATATTGTCGTAGACTCTTGAAAATTAAGTATCCTATTGCTATACATATTATCAGATGACTGACCCATTTTTATGATTTCAGGTTCAAAGGAACAGCTACAGCAGGAATTAGAATACTCCCCACTACTACTAAAGCCTGATTGTCACAGTTGGTCAATTTCAAAAATGCAATCTGGACACGATGACACTTTAGAAGAACTATATGCAATAAAATTCTGTTTTAAACTAAGAGAAACTGCCACTGAAATGCTTCAGATTGCTTTTGGACCATCTTGCATGAATCGAGCATCAGATTTTGGGTGGCATAAGATGTTCAAGGAAGGCAGGAAGTCTCTGAGGGGTGATGAGAAGTGTGGGAGGAGTAAGGTAGTCGGAACACCAGAGTTGATTGGCTAAATAAGGAATTTCATGGATAAGGACCGTTCCGTGTCTGTAGAGACAATAAGTGCACAGTTTGATGTCAGTGTGTAAACTGTACACGCAGTTATTCGCGAGGAACTGAATATGCGGAAGATGTGTGTGAAGTTTGTCCCAAGGGTACTGAGAGAAGATCAGAAAGAAAGACGGTGTCATGAGAGCAGGGAGATTGTCGATCAATTCAGATCCTGCAATTCTGGTGACCTGCGATAAAAACTGGATCTAGTGAAGAGATTCCGTCGGAAGAAGCCAGCACTCTTCAAATCGGGTTAGTGGCGTTTTCACCAGGACAATGCACCAGTCAACAACTCCATTCCTGTCACAGACTATTTGACCAAGATAGTTCCTCACCCTCACTACAGTCGAGAGCTTGCTGCCTGTGACTTTTGGTTATCCCTAAGCTCAAAGAAAACCTTAAAAGCTGTCGTTTTGAGACAGTTGAGGAGATGAAAGAAGCTGTGATGAAGAGCATTGACATGCGCATACAAAAGGACTTCCATGGGGCCTTTCAGAAGTTGTTGGAACGGTACAACGATAGCATTGCAGGCGGAGGAGATTACTTCGAAGGGGACTATAGTTCCATGTGTGTACTATCAATAAAAGTGCCCATATGAAAAAAGTATGGAAACGTATTTAATGACCTTATATATATATATATATATATATATATATATATATATCAGCCCCAACAAAAAAGCAGGATTGGACCCTCAGTCAATTTTCAAGCAGAGTTCATTCACTTTTAATTTAGAGTTTTTCTTCTCCTGCATTGGTTGCCTAACCAAGGCTAAAAAACCCGTCGACCCAACTATAAACACATAGCCGGAGAGAATATAATTGACTTCATACCGTTTCCTATGGTAGTATTACTTTATGAAATGCAGTCACCATCGACCAGGAACTCGTATTGCCGTACCCATTAACTACTATGGTAGACATTACACCACAAGCACATCCAAATTCGTATATATATATATATCATTGAATCATACAAAGTACTAAAAAAATCGTACGTCATACCTCCTAAGTAATAACTCCGTATTATAAGGTTCGTCACAAGCATAAAGTGGAGAGATTGAAGGAAAGAAGCAGTGACCTCCTTTACACCACGGCGTAGTAGCTATAAGAAAAGATGCCTTCAGGTCACCCTCGACTACTGTCGCAATGTTTACAATATATATATATATATATATATATATATATATATATGTGTGTGTGTGTGTGTGTTTGTGTGTGTGTGTGTGTGTATTTACCAATACATACATTTCTATATATTTACCTATATATATATATATATATATATATATATACTACCGGAGAGTGTCATGATGGCTAGTGTTCGTCAATGGCCCGCGAGACCTGGGTTCAATACCATTTTGAGTCATATCAAAGACTCAAAAATGGTACTTAATGCCTCCTTGTTTTAATGTCAACATTGTAAGGTATGAACCAAGGGTAGAATGGAGCTATCCAACGAAAAGAGTAGCACCCTACCGTAAAACTTGGTGTAGTAGCTATCGAAAGGGAGCCTTTGGGTTACCCTCGACTACGGTTGCTAAGTTAACTTACTTTATATGTATACATATCTCTGCATACATGTTCATATATATATATATATATATATATATATATATATATATATATATATATATATTCGGTGCAGAAACAAGATTAGGAGTATTTGAGTATAATAATAAACGACCTTCTTATACCACAAGATTAATTCTAATTTTAAAAAATAGGCCACAAAATAAGAAGATACATACAAACTATGATTTTAATCAATATGTCCACCATTGTTTTTTCTTTTATCGTATCAACACGCCTTCGACACGATTTGCATGCCTTCCAAATAAGTTTTAAAACCTTTTATTTCATTCCTCCTCACGAGCAGACTTAAGTAAAACAATATTTGAATGGGAAGTTGTATGCATTTTGTTTGCTAAAACGCCCCATATAGAGTAATGAAATGGGTAAATGTCTTGTCTTAAATTTTGTTTTATTGCTGTTCTCACAGTTCAATTGTGTTTTTATAGAGATTTTAGGGTTCGTCTTAATCACCGTTGGAAGAACAGTTATGAAGACTTCTTTTCGCTTTTGGCTCAATTCTCCACTCCCCTTTTCCTTGAAAAAATATTTTTTAACAATAATATTTCTTAGCTTTGTATACAATAGACAAAGAAACTTTACCCTCTTTTCGGTGTTAAGCAAATCATAGATTCTTTGTCGTTTCTTTTTTATGCTCACTCACATTGGGCTGAATTTCTATTTTTAGAAGTGTTTGAAAAATAGAGCTTATCATGAACATTTAGATTTAGCTCTTTTTTTTTTAAATCAACTAATTTAAATAAAAGCCTTTTAAAAATTATTTAATTCTTTTCTTTCGTATTCTGTATATATATATATAGAGAGAGAGGGAGTGAGTAAGTGAAAGAGAGAGAGGTAGAGTGAAGAAAGCTTTTTTTAAACGCTCACATCACACATTATTCCTGATGCTGTATAGCGTTTGAAGTAAGGAAAACACTTGATAAGCATATATACCTCTCACACTTTATTCTCTAAAATGTTGACACTTCTGTGGCGAATGAGAGACAGTAGAACGTAGACTAAAAGTGATAGCTACATTGACTCGTAACTTCTCTCGACCATAGCACACTGTGTTATCTTCAAAACCCTTCTTAGAACGTATTCTGCCACTCTGCCAGGGTTGCTTAACCGGAGGCCTGGTATGGGCCACAGTGTTTCCCTTATTATCTTTTCAACTACCAACCTTTCTCTCGAAAATGTTGCATAGCAAATGAATGTTGGTGACGCAGGTAGACTTTACAGATTGGAAGCATATAGTTAAACATAAACATATAGAGACTACGAGTCTTATCTTTACATCATTAGCTTAGTAAAGATTCTTGTGTCTTTAAATCTTTATTCATAAGAGAACTCTTCACCGAGATAGGACACTAAATGGTGGTGTTATGATGTTTGGTTGGCTGTTTTTTTTTTTCTTTTACAGCGAATCAAACCTTTAACTTTGACGAGTTTCAAACAGTTCAGTTTAGAATAATTACAATTTTTATTTACAAACAGTTAAATTTCAAGACAGTTCAGTCAAATGTAAGAATAATTCTATTACAACCTATTCAGTATTGCTTAAGTACACAGTTTACATGTCCAAAACAGTTCTATCTGAAACAATTCAGTTTAGCATTAGTACACAGTTTTGTTCTATTGACCAATCGCTAGGATCCTATCAAGTGCTACATCCCGGCCAGAGTGGACCTGGGAACTGTGTCAGTCAATGGGTACTCTGCACTCCCCATCACTCCAGCATTACTGGAACTTCACCACCAGATTGTTCAGTGTCATATCTAGGGCATTCTTTGGGAGGGTCTTACCTCCCGACTGGGCAATATTGATGAGGTAGTTTGCTATAGTGTGTGCCTTCATCTGGCAGAGGACTCCTAATGGTAGTGTTATGATATTATGAGGGACGACAGTAGTCAGTGAAAGATTATGCAATTGGCATATATATATATATATATATATATATATATATATATATATATATAAAAAAATATATATATATATATATATATATATATATATTAAACAGATGCATATAGACTATGATGTAAGGATGCCGAATAGTAATTAAGATTTCATCTTTTTAGTAATGTTTCCTAACTTATCATCATTTTTAAGTCATGCTGAACGCACGTTTATTGACTCTGTCTCTGTCTCTGTCTCTGTCTCTCTCTCTCTCTCTCTCTCACTTAACCTATCCCTTTTCCCCATCGCTCCTGGCAGGTCCTGTACACCGCATAGATTGTCAGGCTAGAGCTGATGTAAATCTTTACCGTTCGACCAATACTGGTATGTCTATGTATAGTATTCAATAAAAGACCATTACTTATAAGTTAGTCGTTTTATCAGTACCAGAGCCCATCTGGTATTTTTTCGTCAAATGCGGATGGTTTTTGGGATGAAAGAAATAAAGATGCTGTTTGTGTGGGTGCTGCTACCAGGTTTTGACTAAAACCACACGAAAAATTCCTGTGTTGTTCCCATCTATCTTTTCTCCTGCCGTTTTGTTTTAATCTTGGTAGTGCAATCATACATCAGTACTGACACACTCACAATTTTAAGGATTTCCCGTTTTTTTCTTTAAGAGAGACCTCAATTTCATATGATCGACAGTTTGTCAATAGGACACTACCTTATTAGAAACTTAAATAATAAAATTTCATCTCACGATAGCGTCGTTTTCTATTCGAGGGAAGAAAAATAAAACGGACATTAAACTAAGATATGAAGCAATAGTAAGAAAGTAAGTTCAAAGTTACTTTTATGATATATATATATATATATATATATATATATATATATATAGTGATACGCAAAGGTATTGGATACATGTTATTTTCTGTTATAACTGTAGTTTATGTTCGCCATCTTTGCCTGATGTTTGCAAAGCAATAACTCGTAAAGTTGTTTTAGTTGTATGTCGAAGGAAATTTAAGAACTCATGGTTGGATCCATTTTTTTTTTTTTTGTCAAAGTTCAAAATTACCCAATGGAAAAGTATTGGATACATCAATTAAATATTTTGTTGCGTAGCTTCTGTTTTGTTTCACTGCTTCCTGATGTTTTCTATAATTGCCTTTTTTGCGTTTTTCATACAGATCCACCTTTTTTTGTCCCCATTCTTTCTTGCATAATTCCTTCATAATTGCTTGATATGTTGTGGATTCTGCTTATGAACGTTAACCTTCAAAGTATTCCTCAAATTCTCAATAGGATTCAAGTCAGGAGACTGACTCAGCCAATTGAGAGTACTAATACCATTATTTTCTAACCATTTCTTTGTAACATTTGAGGTATATTAGGGATCGTTGTCGTGTTGAAGCATGAAATTCCGACCTCCTAAAAACGTCTCAGATTTCTGAAGGTTCTTCTTTAGAATTTCCCTGTACATGCTACCATTTATTCTACCATGGATAATTCGTAACTCACCAGTGCCCTTGGATGAAAAGCATTCCCATATTATTATCGAAGCACCCACAAACTTAACTGTGGGAGTGGTATTGTGCTTCTTGAAGGCAGTGACATTTTTTCACCAAACACTTGTCGCTGTGTTCCTTCCGAATTGTTCAAATTTCGTTTCATCCGACCAGATTGCCTTTTCTCAAAACTACATACATTTCTTTTCATAACTTTCGACTAACTTTAATCGGTCTTTGATATGTTTTGTTTTCAGTAAAGGCAATTTTCTTGGTGATCTTGAATGAAAGCCTGTACAATACAGAGCTCTGCTAAAGGTATCCTTATTTACACTAATTTCAGCACCCTCAAGATCAGTTTTAATTTCAGAACGAGTTATGAAGAGGAATATTTGCACATTTCTGCTGATCCACCTTGAAGTACGCTTATTTATTTTTCTCGGTCTTTCATTTCTTGGAAGGTTTACTGTTCCGTTGCCATACTTTTAATACTTTTTGGTGATATTTCCTAGTGTACTTTGTGCTAGATTCATTTCTTTGCTAATTTTTCGGTAACCTTGTCCTGCTTTGTGACGTTCAATTATTCTATCTCGCATATCTCTGGATAATTCTTTAGTTTCGGTATTTTTAATTCTTGAATTGCAAAATGCACAACAAAGACTCAGATGATTAATAACAATCCAATACGATCGAAAATTTGAATATTTAAAGTCTTTTAAAATACAAATTTCCGATTGGAAATTTCAATAAAGTGTCATGTATCCAATACTTTTGCATAAGGTAATTTTGAACAAGAATAAAAAAAAAAAGGATTTTTAATTTTCCTTCCACATACAACAAAACAACTTTACGAGATATTATTTGCCAAATAACTGGCAGAATGGTGAACTTAAACTAGAGTTATGACAGAAAATAACATGTATCCAATACTTATGCGTGCCACTGTATATATATATATATATATATATATATATATATATATATATGGGGGGGGCATTTATTTTTGAATGATATTGAATTTTGGCGTGTCACATGCAAATAAATGACACATTATTTAGACAAATCTCGTTTAATACTCTACATTTATCTTTTTCATCTGTCTCTTTCTCTCTCTTCTTCTCTCCTGTTCCTTCTCTCTCTATCACACACACACACACACACACACACACACACAAACACACACACACACACACAAACACACACACACACACACACACACAAACACACACACACACACAAACACACACACACACACACACAAACACACACACACACACAAACACACACACACACAAACACACACACACACAAACACACACACACACACACAAACACACACAAACACACACACACACACACACAAACACACACACAAACACACACACACACGCACAAACACACACACACACACACAAACACACGCACACACACAAACACACACACAAACACACACACACACACACAAACACACACACACACACAAACACACACACACACACACACACACACAAACACACACACACACACACACACACACACGCATGCATGCACGCTGTATATATGCATATATCTCTGTATTTTTATGAGTATATATATATATATATATATATATATATATATATATATATATATATATATATATATATATATATATCTTACATATATATATATATGTGTGTGTGTGTGTGTGTGTGTGTGTATGTGTGTGTGTGTGTGTGTGTGTGTGTGTGTGTGTGTGTGTGTGTGTGTGTGTGTGTGTGAGTTCAAGTATATGTTCGCGTGTGGGTGCACGTTTGTGAGGAGGTTTCTGTATACCTGGGTGTGTCACTGAGCGTTTATATACGTGTGTCCCCTTATACGCATCTACATGCACAAATTTATATATAGAATGTAAATACATCAATACCTATGCGCATCAGTTGATTTTATTTGTTGGCTGCAACCTGTGTTTCCGCAGCGAAAGAAAATCATATCTCTTACCAGATGTGTATGCATAATTGTTTATGAGAATCAGTGCCTGTGAAATATTATTGGCTTCTCTTGAGTAGGCTTCTCCATCTGCATGTTATTCAATTGTGCAATGCTTTCTTGAATATTTCAAGGGAAATTACACCTCACTTCTTGGATTGCTGTGGTTTATTTGTTTGAAGGCATGTAAACTTCTCATGGTTTATTTAAAGCCAAAATTTAATTGATTTATAAATGTTTGATTAAAATTATAACAATATTTTCTATATTCCATTGCATTTCTTTTTAAATTGGTCTTTTTGTCTTCAATCATCTCTTTGCAAATATCTATGTGATAAATGTTATTTCTATCGAATAAAATAATTTATACGCAGTTGCGTGGTTTCGGGAATTCCTCTCAAATAGTAATAATTCAGTGGTGTAATGGTTAAAGCGCTGGGCTGCGAAATCGTTGTAAGCGAGTTCGAATTTCAGTCGCACTATTATATTAACTTTCGGAATAATACTTTTGGGAAAAGGTATCAAGCTACTTATCCTCCCACCTATGGGTTAAATAGTACCACTACTGTTCTTCTAGAACGATGGCTTTGGCATAAAACAATCTGCAAAGGTTGATATTCCATTAAACAAAGAAACCAAAACAAACTAATAATTAATTCAAAATTTTATTGTTTCCATTAACTATTTCCATATATTAATAACCACTTTTTGCGCGCAGTTACAAATTTTTAAGAATTGAATAATAACAATAATCGTTAGAAAACAATTATAGCTTAAACTATCATTAACTATCATGAAATGTACACTATTATAAGGTATCAAATGTTACTAATACAACTCTCTAACAATAATTAAATAAATATATAAAGAATAATAATTATAATAATAATGAACTAACCTACGAACAAATGGTATATGCACAACTAGAATATATCTTGGAGAAAGAGAAGCAAAAACTCTCCTGGGATTTTGAGATACAAACAGATCACCTAATCTCGGAAAGAGATAAAGTAATCAACACACACACACACACAAACACACACACGCACAATGGAAATCTGCCGAATTGTGGACTTTGAAAGAAAGTTAAAAAAAATATAAGTATCTGGACGTTGTTAGGGAATTGAAAAAAGCTGTAGAACATGAAAGTGACGGTGATACCAATTGTAATTGTTGCTCTTTGTAGTCAGCAAAGGATTGGTAAAAGGACTACAGGACTGGAAAGTAAAAGGACGCGCTGAGACCAGCCGAGGTACATCATTATTGAGATGACCAGGATTCTGAGATGATTTCTGGAGACTCGAGGAGACTTTCTGTCACTCAAACTCTAGTGAGAAATCACCGGCTAATGCATGTGGGAAAAACACGTAAATGATTAAAAAAGAATAAATAGATGTATCAAGTATTCTTATTTGAAAGAATTTTACTATAACTACGACAACTATTACAACAAATAAAAATAACAAAATAATAATAATAATAATAACAAACAAATGGTATATGCACAACGAAGTATCTGTCCGACAACATGACACACATCAATTCCGATGGGATTTTGACATACAGACAGTTTACTTAAGCTTGGCCAGAAGACCAGACCTCATAATAACCCACAAAAAAGAAAAGAGAACTTGTAAAATTGTCGACTTTACAGTTCCGACTGACCAAAGAATAAAACTAAAGCAGAGTGAAAAGAAGGATAAGTACCTCAGCCTTGCTAAAGAATTGAAAAAACTATGGAACATGAAGGTAACGGTTGTGCCAATTGAAGACCGCCAGAATACTGAGAAGAGTTCTGGAGACTTGAGGAGACTTACTGTCACTCAAACTCCAATCAAAAACCATCAGCTGACGTTGGTGCGAAAAACTCAAAAAGTGTATATAATATAGAAAACCTGGACGTGGCTAAGAAAAAGAAACCTTACGAGAGAAACAGTATGTCTACTTAAAGCAGCACAAAACAACGCTATACGAACCAATCATATCAAAGCGAAAATAGATAAGACACAAAAAATAGCATATGTAGTTTATGTGGTGATAGAGATGGAACCATCAATCACTTAATAAGCGAATGCAGCAAATTAGCATAAAAGCAGATATGACTCGACACACTTATACGGATCGTGATTGGTGCTTTTGGGACAGTCACCAAAGGATTTTTAAAGGGACTGGAAGACTTGGTGGTGTCAGAAGGAGTTGACACCTTCCAAACTACAGCATTATTGAGAACGGCCAGAATACTGAGAGAAATCTTGGAGATTTTAGGACGCTTGCTCTCACTCAAATTCCAGTGAAAGACCATCCGCTAACGCTGATGTGAAAAACTTCCAATGAGTAAATAATAATAATAATAATAATAATAATAATAATAATAATAATAATAATATCAAGGCGTGAATCTATAAAACGCAACAAAATGCGAATTTAGGCTATGTGGTGACAGAGACGAAAACATCAATCACATTATAAGCGATTTTAGAAAATTAGCAAGGAAGAAATATAAGACTAGATACGAATGGATGGGCAAGCTAAACCACTAGGACATGTTCAAGAAATTTTAATTTTACCATACCAATAAATGGTATATGCACAATCCAGCACCTGTCCAAGAAAATGACACACATAAACTCCTATGGGATTTTGGCATACACACGGATCCCCTAATCTCGGCCAGAAGACCAGACCTTATAATAATCAACAAAAAAAGAGAATTTGCAAAATTTTTGATTGTGCTGTACCAGCTAACCACAGATTAAAACTGAAAGAATGTGAAAAGAATGATAAGTACCTCGACCTTGCTAGAGAATTGAAAAAACTATGCCACATGAACGTGACAATTATACTAATTGCGATTGGTGCTTTTGATAAGTAACTAAAGGAGTATTTAACGGACTGGAAGACTTGGAAGTTGGCGAACGAGTGGAGACCATCCAAAGTACAGCATTATTGAGAATGGCCAGAATACTGAGAAAAGTCCTGGACACATAAGGAGACTTGCTGTCACTCCAACTACAGTGAAAGAACATCAGCTATCGCTGATGTGAAAAACTCTAAAGGACTAAATAATAATAATAATAAAAATAATAATAAACAGTGCTATAAGAACTAATCATATCAAAGCGCGGATAGATAAGACGCAACAAAATAGCAAATGCATCCTATACTGTGACAGAGATGAAACTATCAATCACATAATAAGCGAATGCAGCAAATTGCCACAGAAGGAGTACAAGGCTAGACATGACTGGGTGGGCATTGTGACCATGCCAACAAATGGTATATGCACAACCCAGCACCTGTCCTAGAAAATGACATATACAAACTCCTATGGGACTTTGATATACAAACGGATCACGTAATCTCGGCCAAAAGAACAGACTTTATAATAATCAACAAACAAAAAAAAGAAAATCTGAAAAATTGTCGACTTTCCTGTCCCGGCAGACCACAGAATATAACTGAAAGATACGTACTTCGACCTTGCTAGAGAATTGAAAAACCTATTGCACATGAAGGTGACGGTTGTGCCAATTGTGATTGGTGTTTTTGGCTCGGTAACTAAAGGATTATTAAAGGGCCTGGGAGATTTCGAAGTTGGTGGCCGAGTGGTGACCATCCAAACAACAGCATTATTGAAAACGGCCAGAATACTGAGAAGACTCCTGGAGACTTGATAGAGACTTGCTGTCACTCAATCTCTTACGCTGATGAGAAAAACTCTAATGAATAATAATAATAATAAAAATAATTTAGCCCATAGATTGCATCGTAATACGCATCAAACTAAACTTTGAAGAAATGAAAATTAATAGGGGATTTCCTCTTTTCGAGAACTCTAGATATGATGTCTCCCCATCAAATGTAATTTAGGTTTATAGCCGAGCAGGAAATTTTACTCTCTCAAGAGGATGTTCTCAGTGTATTTTAAGCATGACTAAATTGACCCGGCCGTGCTTGAGTCCATCCATAAATCTACAAATAAGTTCTGTTAAGAAAGTTGTAAAAATCAAAGGAAAAGTTATTCATCCGTAGACAAAACAGAGAGGAATCTGCGCGGCGTAGTTGCTAACGTACTTGACTATGACATCTTTGATAGTGAGTTCGTGACTCTTTTCGCGCTATTATGTTCACATTCAGACTAATAACAATGAGAAATACATGAAACCCTTTGTTCCCTTCGTTACGGGTTAAATATCAGCACAGCTGTTTTTCTACAAGGATGTTTTTTGTCATTAAAAAAGTCACGAAAGTTGATATGCCATTTAACAAAAAAAGCCAAAATTGCAAGAATATGATGCTTCTTTTAATATTGTTTTATTTTTATCATTGTTTTCTTTACCATTTTTGTTCTTGCTTTCATTTTTTTTAAATTTTGCATTGCTCCGCATTTTCCCAAGAAAAATATAAAAAATGAAAAATATAAATTTTTATTTAGCATATTTTTTAATTTCGTTTTTATTTTCATCCAACTTTCCTTTATTTTTGATAATTTTTATAAATCGCAAAGGTCGTCATTTTTACAAGAGATATGCAGCTCGTTTTATAAACAATAAAAAAAGTATGAGCAATATTCAGATTCCAAATCCATATCATGATTATGTCTTTGGAAGTTCGTTCTAGTTTTTGTAATATACTAAGCTTTTTGCTAAAATGATGCACAAGGGCATTTGAATAAGGAACCAAAAGAGAATTATTGTAATTTACGAAGCTTTTTTTAACTGTGACACAGGGGATGGGGAATTCAATGAGATCCGAACTCTCACGTGAAGGTTTGCTATTCTTGCTTGTTAACCATTACACTACTAGGGGCGCACACTCTGGTTGTTCGTTGTTGGTATTATTTGATTTTATTGGATATTAACTCTTGTAGGATTGTCTGATGTCGAATTTTATTATTGATAATTAAAATCTGCAATATTCACATACAGTACAAAGATATATCTTCCTCTCATTCTAACCAGGGAATCACTGTGATATCTCAAACAGATTTTTTGATCCAAACATGGGAATGTAAAAGGGACAGTGGTCATGAGTTTTGAAAAGGGCTTGCCCCACATTCCCCACGGTTCATCAATTTAGAGTCATACACAGGACACCTTTTTTGGACGTTGAAAAGGACTGGTTATCAATGCCAACAACTTTACAATCTAAAAACTGAGGTTTCTTTTCTATGTTTAATGGGATATCATCGTTCATGGGTTATTTAATGCCAAAGCAATCCTAGTAGAAGGATAGCTGGAATACTATCTAATTCATAAAATAGGAAATAAAGGGGTTCATAACATTCTTAAATGTTTCAGTCTGAATGCGAACACAAAACTTAGAGAGTTATTTGTTTCATAGAGTGGTAAGACAATCCTAAATATTGAAGAAGTTAAAATTTATGATTAATTATCCTGATCTTTTAATTTTATAAAGATAAGATACATAGATAAAAAATAACCAAGGAAAATATCATTAAGCATAATGAAAAACAAATGGGAGGTACGTTTCTTTATTTCCACTGATTATTATGAAGACTACTTTCTGTTGTCTGTAGATTTCATCTACCAGAGTTCACTAATACCTATTGGACTATTCTAAATCCAACTGTTATTTTTCCAGCTATCGTTAAATAAAAAGGAAAACTGGTCTGTTTAACATAGGTATGGTAACCGGTCTAGAAGGAAAAAATCTGAGACGGATGGGCAACCCCTGACTACTCCCTCTCTAGTCATGCTACAAGAGTAGCTTCCCAAAGAATACACAAAAGGTTTCGGAAATATTAAGATGACATTTTGTCTTCTGCGTGTGCCAGTTTCCCTATGTTGTATACTGACCTACGACCCGGCCGGGCTGTCAAAATAGGAAATGCACCTGTATAAATAACAGGTACATCTTGTCGAGGAATATCAGGATATTATAGCCTTGACCGTAGACAGGTTGAATGAGTGCGAAATTGTGACACCCACAAGAAGAAGGTGGTCGTTGAACTATTATATATATCAGTGCACAGGAAATTCAATCAGTTGGAGACAAGATGCAGTAGAGAAAGCCAGCACCCAGCAGAGGGAGCCCTCAGGCCCCCGCTTGAGCAGTTGCAGTTGGAGATCAGATGAGTAGGAGATCAGACGAGTTGGAGAATCGGTGCGGTAGAGAAAACCAGCACCCAGAGAGGGTGGGCCCCACCCCCCGGTTGAGCAGCCCAGAAAAACGGGAAAGAAAGGCTGAAGGCCATAAGAGTGGGGGTCAATATGCTGCTGTTCTGTTCGGTCTCTAACTCCCTCTCACACACAGCCCTTTCAGTTAAAGTGAGAGATATATTTTTCTAAGAACAGTGTCGCTCGTCTTTATTGTGTCGTCGCTATGATTCTGCTTGCATGCATCTGCATATGAGTATACAACACCTAATCTGCTCCGTCCGAATAATAAGAATGTCAGGTCATGGCTTATCCGATATCAACGTGTTCGTTCTTTCTGCAAACAGACGTAATCGTCTGATCATGACTATTGTTTAAAAATTATTCCACGAGTAACTACTCAAAAGAAAACGATTTTTGCTGTAGCATTACTAGAATCTCAAAGAAAGTTAGTGAGAACGAAGAGACACAGAAAAGATGAAGAGATGAGGCTGTTCATGAAAGTAAATGAACATTCAGATACGTGGTCACTTTAGTGTGGTCCAGTCTCCAAAACCGGAATTCCCGTTGTGGTATATTCAGTTTGATCAGAGAAAGGTATTTTGTTGATAATTTGTAAATCTTCCTCAATAAATAGAATTTAAAAAATCCACGAAATGTTGTTGGTTACTTGTCACTCTTAACCGGGCCATTGACCTAATGAGTAGAGAATTCGGCAGTCGTCCGTGAGATCGGGGTTCAATCCCAAGTCGGGTTATACCAAAGACTCAAAAGTTGGTACTTAATACCCCCTTGCTTAAGATTCTGCATTATTAGGTATGTATCTAGAGTTGAGTTGAGCAGTCCAGGGAAAGGAGCTGCGCCCTCCTTTACACCTCGGTGTAGTAGCTATTAAAAAGAGAGCCCTCTATTGGCCTTCGTTTATGGTCACCAACTATACTTATTTGTTGCTATCTTAGTAACTGACAGTCTCTTTTAAAAAGCTCCCCTATTTCTGAGTGTGTCAATCTCTCATACCTACCGCGAGAGTTCTCGTGATCGAATTTTCATGGGTGGTCATATATCTGGGCACCAGGGTCCCAGTTTGTGTAATACTTGCCACAACAGTAAACAATGAATAAATAATATTCTCCTGGCAATTAATATTTTTATTGTATTTATCAGAGGAATATCTTTCATTTATATTTCCTTCCCCGTTCATTTTTCCCATGTTCACTTTTAAATAGTTTAAGGTGCGAATACTTTCTTCCCTTTTACAGTTCTGTATTAAGTTATTGAAAATAGTTTTGCTTCAGAGAATCAAATGAAAAGCCAACGCTAGAAAATAAAAAAAAGGAGAGAGGGAAAGGAGTGGGCGGAGAGAGAGAGAGAGAAGAAAGGAAAACCAATCAAATTTAACTTAAATAATCAGACGTAATTTCTCACTGAGAATTTGCTTTAATTTCGCTAAATTTCTAAAGGATTTAAATTAAATGTTCATTTCATCGTTTCGGTTTCGCTAAAATTTGCTGAATCTACGCATAATGTGTGTCAGTAGGTTAATTAGTTGGAATGCTTGTCCAACAAAATTATTATTTAATTGTTAGATTGCTTGTCACTAATGAACACAAATTAAATGAGGCTGTTATTAGTTCATATAGTGCTAATATCCAACTATAAAATCTCGGGCTATGAGTAAGTAGCAAATTAATCTCTTTAATCTTTGAATGAAAACTGGTCGTGGAGAAGGAAAATCCTGAATTCAAACCAGTTTTAGACCTAACGAGAGACAGGCTCAGCTAGAGTATTACTGCTGAAGACTCTGTATATAAAAAGCGCCCCCACCTGCGACGAAACTACTTTAAGGCCCTGGTATTGAGAGTGACTTTCTTATGCGGTTTTTAAGTCCTTTCTTAAGTTTGTTCTTTCTTAATAGAAGATTACTTGTGAGTTCAATCCTTATTGAGTAAACTGTACTTCACTTTCACTGTCGTAACGTTTGCGCGGAGTCATTATCTTCCTCAGCATTATAAATAAAACATGTTTTTTAAAGGTTTTTTTTTATTAATATTGTTTACACTTTTATAGTTTCGATTCAATGAAACGTTCTCTGGTCCGTTGCTTTTTTTTTCACATCAGTGTTACAGCCAATGAACTTTGGATGCAATTTTATATTAATTTCTCCATTTTTCCCTGAATGTTGATACATTCACTTACCTATCAAACAATAATAACTTGCAGAAGCGATGGTATTTTTCCTCCGTCTCACCAACTGGACGAGTATGGCATACGGCCCTTTTTAAGGTGGTTCCACGCGCAGAGCCGTAGCCCACACATGCCCGGCATTTCCAAAAATGCCTCGGACCTCATCGGCATTCCCATTTAAATGGGGTGCCTCAGGCGCCGGGCGATAAACCCAAACCCTCCGAAGGGGGTTAAAGCCTGGTGGGACGGCCCCCTGAGGCCAAAGGTACATTCAGTGACAAGACACGTCCGACTTGAACCGCACATCGCATCACGGCCGGCCGAATGTATCTCATCAACTGGATATGACGCTTCTCGAAAGGTCGAGAAGCGATTCTTTTCAATATACACATGAACTAACAAATATACAGGGTAAAGAGTAAAACCAATGTAGATTTTGTCAATGTGTCTTTATTTATTATTTTTTCTGATAAGCATTTTTTTCAGTCAATTTTATTTGTTTGTTCTTTTTTTTGTTGTTTTTTTTTTTTTTGTTCAATGAGGATCTAAAATGAAAATGAACCTCGAAAAGTTTACTCTTTATTTCCAAACAATATAACTCAATAATGGCCACTCAAAAACAGTTGTGTTAAAATCTAATAATGATGAGACCATTGGAATGAAAGGAAATTGTTACATGGCTTTTTTTTTATTCAATGACGATTTAGAATAAGAATAAACCTCGAACAATTCATTCTTTATTTCCAAACCATAAAACTCAATAATGTCCACATAATTACAGTTGTGTCAAAATTGAAAGTCAATGTATATGTTAAATTTTGTGTGTCAATGTATATGTTGATTTCAGTTGTGTCAAAATGTAATAGTAATGAGGACGAAATAAAAAGATAGACATTGGAGTGAAAGAAAATTGTTACATTGCTTTTTATTTAGTTTTGTTTTTATTTTTAGTTCAATACACTAGTTTGTATTGATGGCATGGGGTTTCCTCCTTTTTCTAGTCAAAACGCTCCGCTGTCTTAAGGTCATATTCGACCTTTTAAAGCATCATATATGGACTTCCACTTTTTTGCTAAAAGACATCCAACCATAGTGTAAATGGAAGAACTGACGATAGGTGATATGCCATGACAAATAGAAACCAAATCTAACGAACTGTTTAAAAAAAAAAAATCAGTTAACCCCATTTTAGAATTTGATCTGTCGATCCTTTTTTGAAAAAAACAATCTAAAAAATGAAATAAAAAGTTTCGTAATTTTTAAATTTCCTTTCAGTAGGATACATTGTTGAAATTTAGATTGAACTGTTAACTAAGTGTTACATAGAAAAACAGAGAGAAATGCTACATTTATTGTATCGTAACATCGGAAGAAACATTGGTTTCTCCTTTTAATGGCATATCAACCTTCGTGTGTTATTTAATGTCAAAGCTATCCTTCTAGAAGAACAGCAGCGATGCTAATTAACCCATAGCTGGGAGGATAAAGTGGTTCATACATTTCCCAAAGGTATTTATCCGAAAGTTAACGAATTTGAACGAATGAAGTTCAAACTCGCTTACTACAATTCCCGTAAGAGAGTAGTTGAGTGGTTTGAATCGGCAAATTAGCTAAAAAAGTCAGTAATCGGAAGTGAAAGATGTTGACAAAATTTAAATTCTTATAAGCTAGGTATGGTAGGATATGCTTGATCTATTATCCAAAATTGAAAAAGGCACTTAACCAAGATTTTTGGAAGTCACCAGGCTTGATCGTCTATATAAGATCTTGCAGAGAATAGCCAGACAATTTCAGCCACGTACGGCAAAAGTGTGATTTCGGTTTTCTTTGAATCTTAATAAAAGTATATATATTTCTTTTTTTGCGTGTCTTGTTTTTCTTTTTGTTTTTTTTTATTTTTTTTTGGTTTTATTTTTGTTGTTGTTGTTTTATGCAATATCTTTTTGTGAGCGTGTGCGTTTGTGGACACAATATGTCCACTGGTTGTCTGGACAAAGAGCGATGAAAACATTCAAAGATAGAAGACAGAGTTCCATTGCTTTAACGGTGATGAACTAACAACAAAATGTATAAAAACATAATAATCTTTCTTTTGTTTTTATGACGAAAGGTATGGAATTGTTAGTGAAAGATTGGTGTGAGGAGAGATTCGGAAACACTAAGAGATACTCATTGAGAAAGATACAGAATATCTTCAGAGCACCTTTCTTCTTCGTTTTGCTTTCACGAGACTGGTACAGGGCCCACTCAAAGTATTTAATCATCTCCGCATTTTCTTCATTCTTCTTCTGGGATTCTGGTACAGGTCAACTCAAAACATTTTATCATCTCAGCTTCTATATATTCTTTTAACTACGATGCCTTTGCAATGTATCCCCTTGGTCTATCTTTTGGGGTCATACCCGATTACGACTTTTCTTCACGCTTTATGCCTTACCTCGAGGCATTTAATCATCTTAGCTTCTATATGTTTCTTGACTACTTCATTATCCGCAAGGCTAAGCTTTTCCCTTCTTCCAGGATCATATCCGTTTTCAACTTTAGCGTGTCTTGTACAATTCAGACCTTCCTCTGCCTTTCGACCCAGGGCAATCTGGTACAAAGCCAGGGCTCAGAGCGGCGTGAGGTCCTATATCGCTTTTGCCGGTTACTTTTTGTCATGTTGTCGAAAATCTTCAGTCGTTACATATTTTCTAGACACCCACACATCTCAGGATTAATCTTCCTTCTGGCAAGCCACCCTCGTAATTCACGTAGCTTTTCCGCTGTGTTTCTTTTTTACATTAAAACACTTGTATACATCCGGTTTTGATATTCACCTAACTTTTTGCAGCCGACGAAAATCGAATATCTGACACCTTTTGGAATGTTATTTTCAGTGGAAAATGAATAACTCAGTCCAGGAGAGAAGACCAAACCTCTTTATGGTTTATGAGAAAAAAATAAATTATCAGCGAGTAGACTTCGTTGTTCCAACAAAACCCAGAAAAAATTGGGGCAACAATAAAAACTGAATAAACTCTTGGACATTGACATGAAATAAGGTGACTGTATTACTAATCATAGTTAGAGTCCATGGATTGATTTCAAAAACATAGGGATAAATAAGATCTAAAGACGAAACGAGACTGTCCAAAAAAAACTAGGAACAGCCTCTGGAAAATATGTATTCTTGCTGTCATAGAGAAAAATACCATTTATTACTTATGTGGTAAACACATAGCGAGATGATAACAAATGAAATATGTATAATATGTCACGCATAAATATTTCTGTATCAAAAGTAGAAAGTCATTATCTTTTATGAGAATAATAATATAAACTTAAATATTCAGAAAGTCGGTTATTTGTATTTCTTTATGAAGCCGTCTTCATCCACAGACCAATAGAATAATACGAGGTGGAATATTGCTAGGAGGTTGAAAGAAAACTGTAAAAAATATCCAACAGCGAGAAAAGGATAATTGCTCTTCAAGAAAAAATAGTGATGTAGTTGTGAACTCTTATCAATAATGATAACGATTAAAGGAATCAGTAAAACGTACCCCCCCATATATATATATATATATATATATATATATATACTAACCTACTATCTACCAGCATTCACGGTTACCAGGAAAAAAGAAAAAAAAAACGCCAGGAACAAGCGATAAAATATCTCGAGTCACCGCCCGGGGGGAAAAAAGAAAAACATATCATAGGACAAAAAAAAGGCCAACTTCGTCACACCAGTTGAAAAAAATCAAGAGATATGCAGTCAGTTGGTCAAAATATAAATAAAACCCACCGTAAAATGCCGCAATGCTACAATTACAAGAGTGCTCAATGCGAAGTAGAGCCAATTACAAAAATTAACTTAAATCGCGGATTGAGGTGAAACTTTAGTAAGAGAATTCCGACGCGCAATTTAAGTTAATTTATATATATATATATATATATATATATATATATATATATATATATATATATATATATATATATAGGGTGGTTTTTATAAACGAATATGCATATCGATACTAAAAAAAATTATATCATCACGAAGTAATAGAGGTATTCTTAAGAAGATAAAAAATACAGAAAAAAGAAATAAACAGATACACCAGATCTTAAATGTCAATTTGCTAAAATCTTAACATGAACAAAAATCTCAAAAAGACAAATTGAAACACCTTGGAGAAAACATCAGAAACGTTTACATCGGAAAGATAATATTTCATCTGTTTCTCCAAAGAGAAAATGTATCTCTTTTAAAAAATAACTGAACATGTTTAAATCTTTTTTTAAAATCAAAAGAATAGCCTAACAGGAATTGAGATTACCATGAGTCGTCAGCTTTCACAGATATGGGATTTTACTTTTAATATCCTCAAAGTAAGAATGAAAATTTAGTATAATGACATAGAAATATCATAGAAAAAAAGTGAGGTTTTACCATCAAGAATAAAGTGAACCGAAATTTCCAGTCATCATATATACGACTTAGACCTTTCTGATATACACTCATTTGTTTATTTTCGTTCCCACCAAAGTTCATTGAGACGCTCGTTACACTATCATCATCATCATCTTGTCGTGCTGGTAGCACGGATATCCCTGACCCTCTCTGACCACTTTTCCCTATCGTTCATCGCCTCGGGCAGGTCTTCTGGACAACATCCTGTATCCTCAAATAGTTGCTGAATGTATGGTCGTGCTGGTCGTCCTGCTTTTGCACGGTCATGTGTGGGGGTTCATAAGAGAACATCACTTATGAGCTCATCCCTGCTTCTCCAGCAGTGTCCTGCATGTCTGGTTCGTCTAACTTGAATAGTTTTCGTGATAGGAGGCAGGTGGCCGTACATTTGGTGTCTTGTGGGGTTTTGCCGCCAGGACTTGTTCAAGATTGCTCGCATCATTCTTGTGTAATTGCCGTCTAACTTCTTCTCCAGTCGTTTAGTTAGAGTCCATGTAGTGCATCCATATACAGTATCGATGCAACTGCTGCCTGGAAGAAACTGCGTTTCATTTTATCGGTTAGGTCTGATTTCCATATAATCGATAGCCTATTGATAGCTGTCCATGCTTTCATTAACCTCGTGTCGATGTCCTTTTCGGTTGATGCGACGCTGCTTCCTAGGTAAGTGAATTTGTCTGCTAGTTTAAGAGGGATTCCGTCTAGAGTAGAGATGTCCCCCATTTGATTATAGCACATATATTCCGTTTTGTGTGCATTGACATAGAGGCCTATGCCTGCAGCTGCTCGTTCCAAACTATGCAGTAGAGTTTCGGCTTGGCTGGGTGTATTTGCCAGTATCGCTATGTCATCGGCGTAGTCGGCGTCGGTAATTGCTTTTGCGGGGTACCTTCTGCTTCTTTTTTTGTCAGCTCGAAGCCGTTCTCTCTGATTTTGTTAATCGATGTTCTAAGTACGTAGTCTAGACAAATGATAAAGAGGTATGGAGCTAGCGTGTCCCCTTGTTGTACTCCTGCTACAATGTCAAAGTATTCTGTGTCTCCATCTGGAGATCGTACTTTTATTTTGGTGTTTCTATAGAGAATCGTTATTGCTGCTACGGTTTCTTTAGGTAGGTCGTATGCTAGTAGGATTTGTTCCATCTTTCCTCTGTGAATGGAATCGAAGGCCTTGGTAAAGTCGACAAATATTAATGTGGCTTGTAGGTTTTTTGCCCGTACACCTTCAAGGATTCTACGGATGGCTAATATTTGTGAGGTCGTGGATCTATTTCTTCGGAAGCCATTTTGGCTTTTCCTAAATATGTTGTCGATTTTGGGTTCTATGCGGTTTCGTAGTAGGGCATTGTAGATTTTGGCTGCTATGGATGTAAGTGTTATGCCTCGGTAGTTTTTGGCTAATCCGAGGTCACCTTTTTAGAGAAGGGGAGGATGCATCCCTTCATCCATCTATCAATCGGATTTTGATTATATACTGCGTTGCAGTGTCGGAGCAGTATGTCGTCGAATTGTCTGGTCTTCCATACTTCTGGGGGAATCTCGTCCAGCCCTGCAGCTTTTCCTATTTTTCGGTACTTTTTTCGGTCTTTTCTTGTAGTGTTTCGAATCTGTTTCTTAATTCTAATACGTATTTATCTCTTATATCTCTGTTGTTCAAAAGGGCCCAGTCATAGTGTTTGGTGGTCGCTGTTCGTTTGGCGTTTTTTCGTAGGCTTAGCCGTATTTTCGCCGTGACTATTCGGTGATCGAAGGAGACACCCTCGAAAGAGGAGTATGTCTCGCAATTCATTGCAGTATTTTTCCATGAATGTATTTCTTTAGGGAAAACAAAGTACGTTGTGCCTTCAATAAGATTCCGGACTTTTTGTGCAGGCATTTAAAATTGTCGTAGACTCTTGAAAATTCAGTATGTTATTGCTGTACATCTTATGAGATGACTGAGCAATGTTTCTGATTACAGGTTCAAATGAACAGATAAAGCAGGAATTGGAATACACCCTACTAAAGCCTTATTGTCACAGCTAGTGAATTTCAAAAATGAAATCTGGACGTGAAGACACTTTAGAAGAACGATATGCTATAAAAATCTGTTTCAAACTTGGAAAAAAAGGCCACAGAAACGTATGGAATGCTTCAGACTGCTTTTCCACCATATTGCATGAATCGAGCATCATTTTTTGAGTGACATAAGAGATTCAAGGAAGGCAGGGAGTCTGTGAGGGATGATGAGAGGTGTTGAAGGACTAAGGAAGTCAATACACCAGAGTTGATTAGCCAAAGGGTTAGGGTTAAGGTTAGGGTCACTATTTTGAGTTTTTAAGGGAGTTCAGGAAGAGATTCCGTCGGAATAAGTCAGCACTCTTCAAATTGGGTCAGTGGCATTTCTACCAGGACAATGTACCAGTCCACAAGTCCATCCTTATCACAGACTATTTGACCAGGATGGGCATCAAGACAGTTCATCACCCTCCCTATAGCCCAGACCTTCCTTTCTGTGACTTTTGGTTATTCCCTAAGCTCAGAGGCTGTCGTTATGAGACAATTGAGGAGATGAAAGAGGCTGTGACGAAGGTCATTGACACGCTCACGCAATAGGACTTCCATGGGGCCTCTTAGAAGTCGTTGGAATGGGAAAACAAGTGCATTACAGCCGGAGGAGATTACATCGAAGGGGATTATAGTTCCATGTGTATATTATAAATAAACGTGCCTATACGAAAAAAGTCTGGAAACTTATTTAATGATCATCGTATAGTTATCATTTAATACTAATTGTTCATTCCTGTGTATACTGATTGTGTTGAGAGTGAATACCAGCGTCTTGTTATTACTATTACTTGTCAGATTGGATTAGAATTCAATTAGCGTCTAAATTTTGGATTTTTTAAAAAGGTGCTGTGGTAACAAATATATCATCATGACGAGGAATTTTTCTGTGGCAAATAAAACACAAAAATATCAAATTATTATGTGGGTGTTAACATGAATTTATCATCCTGGAAAATTATTGAAAATTATTAGACCCGGACGAAAAGTAGACATTTAAACCTAAACTGAATCTCTACTTCACTTTTTGATATTTTGTTAACCTTTCCGAAGTAAGATAAAAACAGAAAAGAAAAAAACGATAAGCATTTTTTTTACATTGGAGTATTTCACGTGAACTTAGTGCATATGATTTTGTAAATGGAAGAGATTCTTTTTGGATTTGTCATTATCTTGTAAAAAAATACCCGTGTTGAATCTCCTTTTCATGATTTCCATGCCTTCGCAATATTGTAGCCAAAAGAAATGCTCGGTAAGACATATTTTCATCATATTGAAATGGTTAGGCGTAATCAAGAGAATGTTTGAATTCCCACTCGACAAGAAGCTATATTAACGTTAATGTATTCGTGAAATACTTATACTGAAGACAACGGGGCACCTCTGGTGGTGTAACGGTTAGCAAGCTAGACTAGCAAACCTATACGAGTGAGTTCGAGTCTCATTGGGCGCCCCATTCATTCGGCCTTGTGCCACATCGAAGCAAAGAGCTTTGTAAATTACTATACTGAAGACAACTGAATGAGAAAGAATTTACGTGCATTCGAAACCACAAAAACATTTAATCTTTTTTACACCCTATATACGGATAATTGGTATTAAAAACGTATTCAAAGCTGTTCCAAGAGCTGGAAATATACACATGATATTTAGTGAACAAGCATTATGTATCGGGGGTACAGAATAAAAGAGGGGTTTACTTGATGAGAGAAAGTAAAATAGTCATAGGGCATTCTCTGACTGAATCAAAGACAAAGTTCTGGTTTGTTCTGTTCAAAGAATAAATTTTTAAAAAATGATTGAGGATGGTTCATTGACACCGTTACGTGATACTTCACGAAACTTTTGACAGACAGAACCCCAATAAGGAAGGTAACAAATTATAATTTCTCTACCATTAAAAGAAGAAATCTGTTAAGGATTTAAAAAAAAAATTATTATTCCATATTTCTTTAGATCATGATTTATAATTAAACAATAGACAGCAATGTACTTACCAAGTATATTCAAGTGTCACCCGGTTGAACAATTAATGAGATCAGGTCCAGGAAGACTTGTTCCTAAAACAACACTCGACAAATAACGTAAAAATACGTTTTTGCCCAGTGGCCGAGACGTTATCAATACGAATATTTCTTGATTAGTTCTCAACATTTTTAGCATCAACTTATTGGGGCTTGTTTTTTTAGCGTTTTCCTCATCAAACTGACTTTTGTAAACCTTCAGCAACGGGAATATAGCGATTAATCACATACACCGACTTTTTCAGGGCCTGCTTTTGTTATCAGCATGATCAATAGACTTTTAATAATAATTTTTAAAAGAAATGTCTGATTAACTGACTCATACATCACAGAGTTATTAATGAGATATTATAATGATTTATGAAGGATTTTAACTGGCTCATTGGCCTAGTGGGTAGAGTGTTCGCCAATGGTCAGGGAGACGACGGTTCAATCCCACGTCGCGTCATACAAAAGAATTTAAAAATAGTACTTGATACCTCCTTAATAACACACAGCAATATAAGGTACGTATCAAAGGTAAAGAGGAGAAACCCAGTGAGAGTAGTTCTGCTCTCCCCTACATCTTGGTGTAGTAGCTATTGAAAAGGGAGCCTTCTGGTCGCCCTCGGCTACAGTTGCCAACTTTACTTACTTTATCAATGATTTTATTTGTTGTTTTTTCTCTATCCGTATCTTCTGCCCCTGACATTTAATAAAAAACGGAATGACTCACGTTTTCTCTAATACAAGCACAGTATCAGCATTACAACAGATATCCCGGTGAAAAATGTTGAAATTAGCAAAATTATAGGAAATTCACTTTGGGATTGCTTTGCAGTAAATAAACTTATAACAAAAAAGAAGCAAAACATTTTTCTTTTATAGCTCAATATTCCGGCTTCATCAAATAGTCATTATACAAAGTATATTAAATTATTTGAATTAATGGTATGGATTCTTTCAAGTCAAGCAGAGAAAAATATCAAAAAGCACAATGTGGTGGAATTATTATGGTGTTCAATAACGGAAAATGTGTGACAGCTTTAATTATTTCAAGCATGAATTTAGTTAATTTTAAGCAATATTATACATCAGTGTACGTCCAACAGTCTTTAATGACACTTAATACGTCTGGTTTCTTGGATAGTTTGATTTTGGTATAATTAAAGAAACCACAATGTTCAGCCATTTAATGAAAAATATTAACGTCAAATTTGTTATTAGTTTCTTTACGATCAAATCAAAAAATATGCTCGGTGAACTTTCTCTTGTAGTCTTAATTCCATAATTTTGCCAACGCCTGTGTATTCATTTAAATTTTCTTCGTATACTAAAAAACAAATTGATACATATTAAATTTTCATAGTCAGCAGACTAATATAGTAAAAAGTGACTGCATTGACATTTTATCGATACGAATACTTCTTTATTAGTTCTCAACATCTCTATTGTTTAAGATACATAATATTTAGATTTTAATTTCAATCTGAGATATCCGCAATCATCGTCACGTCATTAAAAGAATAAAAGGATAAAAAAAAACTCGTCTATTATGGGATTTCAAATGAGTAAATTATACATTTTAGCAATTGATTTAAATAATTGAATCATGTTCCAATGCAAATTGCAACTGCAGATGAATATAATAAAACATGTCAGGTACCTCGGCATTAATCTATATGAACAAAACCGTGTGGTTAACTTGTGAAATGCTAAACAGAGAACGCAAAAAATATCGGGGCTAAGTTATCGTGGCGTCGTGGTTAAAGCGCACGACTGTAACATGGTGGTAAGTGATTTCTACCTTTATTATCTCTATTATGTTCAATTTCGGACTAATACTTTTTGAAAAAAAAAAAACATGAACTCCCTTATTCCCTCCTGTCTTTTTTCATGGTTGGCTTTGACATTAAAAACAAGGTCTGCTCACACGTTACGCCAGCAACAACAAACTAAAGATCATCATCATCATGACGTGCGGCTAGCACGGATATCCCTGACGCTCTCTTTCCACGTCTCCCTATCATTCATCGCCTTCGGCAGGTCTTCGGGGTTACATCCCGTATCATCACATAGCTGCTGTATGAATGTTCGAGCTGGTCGTCCTGCTTTTGAGTGGCCATAAGCGGGGGTCCACAGGAGCACATTACTTACGATCTCGTCTTAGCTTCTCCAGCAGAAACTAAAGATACAACCAATATAATTCAATACTCTCTTAGAAAAGCGAATGCCTTCAAGCTGTCTTTAACATCTCGCATTAATAGAGACTGACTCCTATCATCAAGACTCTAAATTAAGCATGTACACGTAACATTTTTTCAGAAAATTGTCATCATTGATATGACCATAGTTGAATAAAATACTGCTCTGAATTTACTGTAATTCTCATATATATATATATATATATATATATATATATATATATATATATATATATAAATTTCATGAATAATAATTCGTCATTCTGCTCATTGATATCAAAAAAGGTTCATTCTAGTCTCAAAAATATGTCGATAAGTTTGATAGAGAATAAATTTCAACACACAAATACCTCTTCATATTTCTATGTTCAGAGTTCAGTATTTTCAGACTACCATTAAGATCAATGTTTACTGAGTTCAGAGATGTAATAAAATGGCCCACACTAACTGGCATCTTATTGTAATTGAAAGATTTATTTTTCTCAGAATCAAACGCCAAATTGCTCGATATTTTAGACAGGAAGAAACCAACATTTATTACTGGATAGAAATAATCTAACAATCCTAATCCAAGAATTCATATTTATCATCCTTTGATAATTTCTTGTTCGTTGACTACAACTCATTATTGATATGTACTTGACACCGCTGATTAAAGCATTTGTTCGGATTAAAAAAAAAACGGAGATATAAAGATTGTGTTCCGCGAATACTTCAAACGTGATCAAACGTCGTCCAACGCTAATTAATGCTTAAAATCTTTATTTCTACCAAGCTGTGATCATTGACCTCTGCTATCATTGTTATTGTAATGGTGTTCACCACCTGCGGTATTCTTGATGACGGTTGCGGCAGACTCGTAGGCCTAATATGGAGGTGCTCAGTTGATTTCATGACTGTCATAGCAAGCCAAGGAACAGTTGGCGACCCAGAGTGAAGATGGTTACATTGATATGTAGGAGACACAGATCCCCTATTTAGAAGGAGAACGTAAAAATAAAAGTGTTTTCTTTTTCCATCAATTGGCAAAACCACTCCATGTTTTCCTTTTGAGACGTCTTCCAAGACCTGTGATAATTTTGTGACCTACATTTTATTATTATTTCCTGTCATTAGTAGGAAGTTACAACCTCCTTTACGACACTGCAGAATGGTTCAAAAGAACTATTGTTCTTATCACGATTGGAGAGATAGAAAATAAATAGATAAATCTGTAAAAAAAAAAAAAAAAAAAAAAAAAAAAGAGAACAGCCACCTATTTTTTGTGAATATATGCATGGGTGTTTCTCTGTATGTGTCCTGTTATGGATTGAATTATTTCGCAAAACACCCACCTCTACAATAAACTTGAAAAAGTTACTTTATTTCCTAATACACTTAGCTTATTTCCATTTTCTTTTAAATCGCTTAATAAGAAAGAAGAGAAGTTATTAAAAAATAGAACTGGAACTAGAAAAAATATTATTCATCTAAAATTTTATTTTTCTAATGATCTATTTTCTTAAAAGTCTTTATAAAGTGTCGCTCAAATAGTATTTATACTTATACAAAATAAAAATTGCTATAAACTTTTGTTCATATCTGATATTTGATTTTTAATGCAGTCAAATTAACAGTTAAGAATTTTGTACATTTATACTTAAAAATTGTCAAAAAAGTAAAACTGAATTGTAAATTTTAGGTTATCGCATTCCGAAACAACAATTTTTCGTCTTATTGAAACTAGTTTAATAAAAGCTTTAGCTGTTTTTTTTGGGTTTTTTTTCTAAATTCAATTTCGTAGAACAATTTACTCTTAGAATTCATAGTTTAACTAAATGCAAATAAATAAATGGAAGGAAGTAGCCTATCATTTGTAATAATGTTTACTTTGTAGAACAAATGATAAGAGTGAGGACAAACACAAACCAATGCTATTTTTATTTATCAATACTGCATCGTGTATTGCTTTATTCTCCTTTTTTTGACATAATAGCATTAAAATCCTCAGCTAAAAAACTGTGTAGGATGTGTCAATTTTTCAGCAACATTTAATTCAAATCTGTCAAAAATATATTTTATCGGGTAACTATTTTTATTAAAGTATGAAATAAAAACTATTAAGAAAAGACTGTTTCATAAAGAAATGATTCAAACTGGGCTTGGCAGTCAGTTATTTTCAAGAGACATAGTATCTAACTGGGTGTTTAATATCCGGTCCATGTGCTAGATATTGCTTTATATATATATATATATATATATATATATATATATATATATATATATATATATCCACGTAAACCAACTTCTGACTTAAAAGTCTGTGTTTTTCTTTTTCTACACAGGTTTGTATATAAAGGCAAAAGAGCCCACGCTGACCTATTCTATTCATAGACGAAGGGAGAGTATGGATTCTTGTCTTTTTCGATGTTATTATTGTGAAGTAAAAAGTATTCAAGCACGTCCAGGATCTGAAAGCGGGTCAGCAACTACATTTTTCGATGATAACCGTTACGCTTTGCCCGCCTCCATAGCTTAGAAAATAACACGGTGTATGACAACAGCATCGGAAGATGTGTTTTCTGTATTTTTCATTGGATATTTCAGTCGTTAGAATATATTCTTTATCCATGTAGAAATTCTACTAAAGAATCTCATAAGTGGTCAATGCCGATAGCGAATCCTTCTTTGGCAAAGGCTGATCTTCTTGGTAGACATGTCGACAAGGAATACGTACGCATAATGAGAACTGAAGGAATAGGTCTTCATAGGTCAACGGGATGGTAACTGAAGTAGACTAAGTAAATATTAGTGGTGCAAAGCACAAAAGAGACGCTTGAAATATATCCAAATCACAACGTAGGAGATGCAAAGTTTCCATACAGGGCACACCGTTTTCCGTTCACCAAAAAGACGAGAGACATTTGTATTATATGAAAAATGACCCACTGACCTCATATTAAAAAGACCAAATATATATCTCTGTCCAATCGGAAATTGTAAGCTTTTTTCTTTTTTCCTTTTTTTTTTTTTTTTTCGATAGCGATAGGTGATTTACGCTGTTTTTCCCTTCATGTAGACCTTTGATTGGTTTGCCCTCGCTTATAATCATAACCTTGGTATCCGGGTGAAAATCATCACCTTGGAAGATGTTAGCAAATTCAAATGTCGACTTGTGCGTTACCGGATTGGTACACGGTTCAGGGAGTAGGTGTCGAATGAATTGCAGTGCTCAATACATATTTGCATCGACTAATGCAAAGAAAGGGTTAAATTAGGATGACTTCGCTACGGCTCGGTGAATAAGCATTACTTTTATTCGATAGCTAAAACAACATTTCGAAGACCTCTAACATCATATGAGAGGCATGTTCTCGTTTTACTCATTACAAAGTATCTTATAAAATGATTTGCGTACATGAACGCATATACATAGGCAAACGTGTTCGCTTTATTGAATACAAAAGAATAGGACTTCATCAAGTAGTCAGAATTTATTCTCAGATCTCTTTAAGCTATATAATTACAATTCCTAAGCAGCATAAGATTAATCGTGATAAAACTGGATCTATCTATCTATCTATTAGGTTGTTCAGAAAATATTGTCCAATTTTAGAATAAATTCTTTAAATATTGTTTTAACATATTTCGATCTTCATCATCATCATTTGCTTGCTGTTAACATGGAGTTCCTTGACTCTCACCATCACTCCTATTTGTTCATCATTTTTGGCAGGTCTTCTAGACTGAGTCTAGTGTTCGCACAGATCTGATATTTGGAAATCTTTGCAAGACAACCACAACTAGTATATCCATGTGTAAGAATTCATAAGCAAACGTCGTTTATGATTTCCCTCGACATTTCCAGCAGTGTATCTTGTTCGTCTTACTTAAAATTTCGTGAATTGGAAAGCTGATGGAAGGACAGCTTTTGTTTTGTGGGGTTCTGCTTCAAGGATTTTTTTCAAAACAGAACGTTATGTTCTCGTATAGTTTATATTTAGTATTTTCAAAGCGTTCCATTATAGTCCTGGTGGTGCAACCATACAGAAGTACTGCCACGGTCACAACTTTGAAGAATTCACATTTTATTTTCTCAGGTTTCCATAATTTCAACAACAGTCCACATATTCCCTATATATATATGTTGATATCACTTTCTCTATCTGAGATATTGCTGCCAAGATATCCGAACTTGTCTACTAATTTCAATGGCTTGATTTTTAATGGGAATATGGTGTCATCTTGTATAGAATACATAAAATAACTGTTTAATCTACATCCACGTAAAAGCCAATGCCTCTTGCTGATTGCTTCATTCTATCTGGCCTGGATTCGGCTTAGGAAGTTGTATTTGAGAGAAGAGCTTGATCATCTAAGTAGTTTATGCGTTTCATTGTTTCTGCAGAATGTGTTTTATCTTTTTAAATATGATATACTTTTCTTTTTGTAGATCTCTTGACATTTATAGTGCGTAATCTTGCTAGTTTATGAAGAGATATGATGCTAATCTCTCTTCTTTCATTACCCCTGGGAAAATGTGGAAGATTCAGTATCATCATTGGATGAGTAATCGATTGGTTTTCCGTTTTTGTAAAACATTATAATAATATAATATAATTGCAGTTTCTTTGTGGAGACCACATGGTAGAAATATTTGATCAATTTTCCACTAGGAATGGAAATGAATATCTTAGAGAAATCAACGAAAATAGTATTGTTTTGAGATTCTTTACACGAACTTCTTTGATGATTCGAATAATAATCAGAATTCAAAAGCCCTTCTGACTTTTCCTGATAATTTTCTGAACTATAGGTTGGATACACTTAAAAATCAGGGCATTGTATACCAACAATCTAGTGAAGTAAGAGTTATGGATCTTTACTTTAAAATGATTCAGTGTTCGTTTGTTTGTTAGTTTGAGTTTTATGGCAAATAAACTCTTTTAAACAAATAAACAGATTCAGTAAAGCATAACTACAGAGTTTAATTTTCAAACACAATTCTATTTCAAGCAATTCAGTTTAGTCAAACAGCTCTAAATCAGACAGTTTAGGTTAATATAAGTATTTTTTTTACCCACAGTTAAATCTAAAATAGTTCTATTTCGAACAATTCACTTTAGCGAAGTACAGTTTCAATGTCAAAAAACGTTCTATTTCAAAACATTCAGTTTAGCATAAGTACGCAGTTGTTGTTTTTTTTTTCATACCTAACCCATAGATAGGGCCGTATCATTTGCTACCACGCCGGGCCAGAGTCGACCTGGGAGCGATGGCAATGATGGAGTACTCAGCATTGCCCAAAACTCCAGCATCACAGGAACCTCACTATCAGATTGTTTAATGTCATATCCAGGACCCTCTATGGGTGATCTTACCTTGCTGCAGAGTTGAAGTCGGTGTATTGTGCAACACAGAAGACTGGGCAAAAGTGATTCAGAAGTCACTTCCTTGAGAAAAGCAGAATTCAGATTTTGCCTATTATATTATAAACAACTTTGCATTGTCAAAAATATATACTTTGTCAAATGTCCTTATCTTCCATTATCACTCGGTATTTCATCGAGGTTTGAAGCTTTTTCGCTTTTGATTGTTTTCACTATTGTATTAGTTCTCATTTCAATTGGTTAAGATGCCCTCTTTATTTATTTTCGACCTCTTTTCTCAAATGAAAGTTTTACGAGAAAAAGACGTAATGCGTTTAGGAAATTGCACGAATTTAAACTAGGTTATAATTTTTTTTCATGAAAATGCTTGCCCCCATTTTACCGAGATGACCCTGCAAAATGTCACTGATTCGGGATATGAGAATTTACCCCACCCACCATATTTTCTTAATCTCTCAAACATCAACTATCATTTTTTCAATCATCGAGACACTGCTTTGATGCCAAATAATTCAATTTTAAAGGAGAAGTAAGTAAATAAAGCTGGTGACCTTAGTCAAGGGTTACTCTAAGGTTATTATTTCGACAGATATAACACCAAGGTGAAGTGGTGGGTGCTACTCGATTTCCTGGATTGCTCCACTTTACTCTTGATCCGTACCTTAGCATTCTATGCGTTAAGCAAGGAGGCATTAAGTACTAGTTTTTGTGTCTTTGGAATGACTCCACCTGGGATTGAACTCATGTCTCCCAAGCCCTTGGCGAACACTCTAACCATCATGCTAACGTCCGGTGGTTAAGGAGAAGTAAAAACTTTATGTAATGATTTATTGACGTCAAAACCTTTAAAGTTTTATGGCACATGAATAAATAAACTTGTTAATTGATGGGAGAAATGCATCGACATTCCAGATTCAACTCTTTTTAAATTCATTTATTAAAGGATAAACGTTTATTCTAAAATCGAATATTTTTTCTGAAAAACCGTATACCTATCTTGCTCGTCGTATGTCTATATTTATTCTTATTGATACTTAGATAAGGTAATATCTATATCAATACTAATATATTTGTATTTCTATTGCTGTAACAGCAATGACATATACGTGTAAGGGGTATCTCTCTTGGTTACCAAGGTAGACAAGCAAACCCTCACATGGAAGTTTGATATTCATTAGGTGTCCCATTCATACGGCCTTGTGCTACATCTGAGCAAACTGCTTAGTAAATTACTACATATACGTGTAAGCATATCTCAATCCTGTAATGTCGCCGGAAGGTTTTTTGCCCGAACGCCTTCAAGGATTCTACGGATGGTCAGTATTTGTTAGCTTGTGGATCTATTTCTCCGGAAGTCATTTTGGTTTTTCCTAGGGATGTTGTCTATTTTGGGTTCTATGCGGTTTCGTAGTAGGGCATTGTAGATTTTGGCTGCTATGGATGTAAGTGTTATCCCTCGGTAGTTCTTGGTTAGTCCGAGGTCGCCTTTTTTAGGGAAAGGAAGGATTGATCCCTTCGTCCATCTTTCTCTCCTATTTTGACTATAGACTGCGTTGCATTGCCGGAGCAGTATATCGTCTAATTGTCTAGTCTTCCACACTTCCCTTTAGGCGACATTACTATTTGTCGACTTTACCAAGGCCTTTGATTCCATACACAGAGGGAAGATGGAGCAAATCCTACTAGCATACGGCCTACCAAAATAAAACCGTAGCAGCGATAATGATTCTCTACAGAAATACCAAAGTGAAAGTACGTTCACCAGATGGAGACACGGAATGCTTCGACATTGTTGCAGGAGTACTACAAGGAGACACACTAGCCCCGTATCTCTTTATCATATGTCTAGACTACGTGCTTAGGACTTCGATCGACAAAATCAGAGAAAATGGCTTCGAGCTAACTAAGAGAAAAAGCAAAAGGTACCGCGCAAAAAACAATCACGGACGCCGACTACGCTGATGACTTGGCGTTACTGGCGAATACGCCTAATCAAGCAGAGACACTACTGCATAGTCTGGAACGAGCCGCAGCGGGCATTGGCCTCCTTGTCAATGCTCACAAAACTGAATATATGTGTTACAACCAAACGGGCAACATTGCCACACTAGACGGAGCCTCTCTGAAACTAGTAGACAAATTCACCTACCTAGGAAGTAGCGTCTCATCAACCGAAAAAGACATCGACACACGACTGACGAAGGCATGGACGGCTATCGATAGGCTCTCGATCATATGGAAATCAGACCTAACCGATAAAATGAAACGCAGTTTCTTCCAGGCAGCGGCTGTGTCGATACTGCTATATGGATGCACTACATGGACGCTAACTAAACGGCTGGAGAAAAAAATAGACGGAAATTACACAAAAATGTTGCGAGCAGTATTGAACAAGTCCTAGCGACAACACCCCACGAGACACAAACTATATGGACACTTGCCCCCCATCTCGAAAACTATACAAGTTAGACGAACCAGACACGCGGGACACTGCTGGAGAAGCAAGGACGAGCTCATAAGCGATGTACTTCTGTGGACCCCCAAATATGGATGTGCAAAAGCAGGAAGACCAGCACGAACTTACATACAGCAACTATGTGAGGACATAGGATGTAACCCTGAAGACCAGCCTGAGGCGGTGAATGATAGGGAGAAGTGGCGAGAAAGGATCAGGGATATCCGTGCTGGCGGCACGACATGATGATGATGATGATATATCAATCCAACGTCTCCAGTGGAAATAGGAATCAACATTCGGGAGAATACTGGTAGCTTATCCTAGGCTTGATAATCCAATCTTTTTTTCTATATACCCATAGCAGGAGGTAGCGTTGATGGTTTCATGCTGTTCCCAAAGTAATTTGAGCAAAGTGGGTAAAACAAACAGACGCGTCATAGAATTGAACTCGGGTCACCATTTCCGATGACAATAATCGTTACGCTAAGCGTTTAATTTTAATAAAACTTACGTTAATCTTGGTTTCTTTGTTTAAAATACATATCAATGTGTGAAGGAGATTTTGTTGGCTGTTATTTGATTTGGATTTTGGTTTTAAATATCTGACTTCGTTAGTTTTTTCTTACCCCCTTTTAATTCACTGGCAACTTCTTGTCAATAGAAGGCTGCTAAAGATATTTTGAATTAAAAAGAGAAAGGAAATGTCTTAACTTTATTTTCTGGTTTCAACAATCATTGTGTGGGCGTGGAAATTCTTCCTGAATCGAAGTGAAATTGTTGCGTCTACCAGACAAGGTGTCAAAGATATGCTAGTCGATTTCGACGATGATATTTCCAAATTCGGTGTTTTAAGTCGTGTGTGATACGTCCTTTTTGGTTATTTTAATATCAGCTGCCGTTAGAAGAGACTGAAGCTACTAGTGGAAGAGTGAACCAGCGTTCTGTAAAATGGAGACACGTGATTTTCGTCTAGCAGCTGGTGTTTCCAATCAAACGGTCACTGCTGAAAGATGACGAGTTTCCTTCTCGTACCTTAGGTCCGTTTTCAAGCATGCGCAGTTCCAACTTCCTGTCACGGGCTTCTGGGAACTTCCGCATTTTCTAAACTTACTTTTATCTAATTTTTTTTTTTTCTAATCACTAAAAACTATTGCTGGGAGGCGGGGAATTTATACGTTTATTTGTGTATTAGTCTGTCACAGAGGGTAATAGCAAGACTATAGTTCTAAATTGCTTACTTTGTTGCAGTCGAGCATGTAAGCCCCTTTTCCTTAGGGATTCCATGTAAATAATGATATATCACTCTGAATACATACTCGCATAATCGCGTACGCATTTGTGAATTTTAGCAGATTTGTATAATCTTATAATTAAGTATGAATTAGTTTGGGTGTGCGAAAAACAAGTTTATTACTGTACATTATTTGACCATTTTAAAAATGTATAACAAATGAATGAATCATATACTGGGGACATATCAACTGATTTATCTGTAGAAATTATATATATTTATGTGTGTGTGTGTGTGTGTGTGTGTGTGTGTGTGTGTGTGTGTGTGTGTGTGTGTGTGTATTTTTCCTCTGAGCGTCTCCTTTGATATCGAGGACTCACCCTAGAATTCCAAAGGGTGTTGATGCTGCTGCTGACTAGGTTGATTTGATCTTCCTCTGACCCAAAATTTCCAATTGTCTATTCCAGGCTTGGTGAATAGTTCTAAGTTCGCCGAATACAACTGGTATCACGGTTACTTTCATGTTCTATAACATTTTAACTCTCATTCAAGATACAGCTCTGAGCCTATATTTTCTCTTTATTTCATTTTTATTTCATGATCTAATGGAAGGGCAAAATTCAATAGATATTAAGGTCTTTTCGTTTTGCTAACTAACACTAAGTCTTGTATCTAAAAGTCCCAGAGAATTATTTGCATCCCATTTTCTTGGGTGGATTCTGTTTTGTAAATATCCCATTTGTCAAAATAGTTGAATGTTAGTAATTTACACACGTCCCAGAAGATCATCTCCCTTCCCAGTTTTGTCTAGTCTTAGAGATCTTTTGGACCTAGTTTGTTTTATTCGTTCATGTGACCGACCGTTTCATGTCTTCAACATAACTTACATTCACTATTCTGTTAAGTTCTGTCAGTTATAGTTGTAACATTAACCGTCCTTATCGTGTTTTTTTTTTGTGGTTATTAAGAGAGATTTAATTTATCTTTTGATATTTCCCGTTCTTAACGATAACCTGTTTTTCTCGTGTGTAATCCCGCCAATTTGTTGCTGGGAATTTGTTGCTTGAAATGCTCATTTTATGTTTTTAAGCAAAATAACTCAGACTTGAAATGCATTTTCAAAATAAACACTCTCTACTGATAGCATAATTCATTAAGGATGAATTACAAGTTAATAAAACTTATTGACCAATAATTTCCCGTAAAACATTTTGTTTTTTAATCCAAGAAAGCAATTTTTGAAACAGCCATTTTAAAACTGTCACATTTACTTCTGTTTATTCTATTTATTAAACACAGTTGCCCGCAAGCGACTGTGATAAGTGGGATTTCAAAGACATATCCTGTCATAAAATCAGACTTAGGTGTTTGGATCAGTAGATATGCTGGCCAAAACCCTACAGTGTCAAGTGTCGGTCTGGAAGGACAGTCCCGCAAAGAGACCTGGATGATTATCTGTGAGGGTAGTTAACCATAAGGTCACAGATAAATCACGTTAGAGAAAACTGTCCGTTAAAACTTGCTACTTGAAGAAAATAACTTTACAGAGGATGAAATGATTTGCCCCCAAAAGTCAGTCTTTCTGAATCAAAATTCTTAAGTTATCTCTTGAATGCCAAAACATGAAGCGAAAAATAAATAAACAAAAATTTTCAGACATTTCCCTTTAGATTATATATTTCAGTTGTGACTCGAGGTTATCAATATTTTTCAGTCTCAGATTTTTAACACAATTTAAAATATGTATTATATAGAATATAAAAAGGATTTTAGCTTCCAACTACGTTTCCTCACACTAAATACAATTGAGCAAAACTGTAACGATGCAGGCTCGAACAGCGGATACGTGACAGCTGACCATTCTGCATAAACGGGAGTGATATTTTCTGTGTTATACTTTTAAAAACAATTGTCTTTAACTATGATTAAAGTGACACTAGAATATGATCTTATTTCTATATTATCTCTCAGGAGTAAGGCTTTGTGCAAAGTCATCAAATTCTTTGCCCTTTTTTTCCATTCTATCTTATTAATGTTAAGGATTGTCCAGAGTGGTTTCAAGAATTTTTTCTTCTTCTGAAGTTCTATTTTTATAATTATTTTTTTTCTTTCGTGTTTGTTTGCCCACTTATGTACTGTTCTGATATTCTTTAGTACCCGTAATTTTCCATATTTCAAAGCTTTCGGTGCTTTCTTAATTTGGTTGTTCTATTTCGTTTCCCTTTTCTCCCATATCAGCTTGGTAAATTTTTTCATGCCATGTTCTATAGTTATATCCTGATTGCATATGATTATATTTTGGTCAGGGTCTCCTTTTTTTTTTCATTTTTCCAAATATGTTGATATCATTCATGTACATCTGAACGTTGATCTTTTCTTGTTATTTTCTATATGTTTATCTCTCTGTTCCTTTTTTGAATACATTATTGAGTGACATCATTTCTATATCAAAATTCTGAGGTGAGACTGTGTCTTCCTGGAAGATGCCTCTTTGGATTATCCTCTCTACTCAGGAATGCCCTCTCGCAGCTGATTACAATTTCCAGTTTTATCGTATATTTTGCACATTTTTAGATCTCAATGTATTCAAATTTTAGGGACCATATTATAGGCTTTATATAGCCAATCCATGCCATGGCTACATTTTTCCGACTTATTAAAAATCTCCTTTAAGATGCGCAGATGTCTCCAAATAGGTAGCAGGTCATCTGAAATGTAAACAGGACAGTAGAAATCTAATTGTCAAAACATTCAATACGAAAACCATCCAATAGCCTGTTTTTATTGAAAAAAAAACAACTGTTTACTTGTATAAGAAAGTTTCGTACATACCTTAACCCTTCTCCCTCATTAATACAAAGTCAATTTTTTCGCTGGATTCCCTTCCACATAAAAATGCACAGTCGAGGCAATACTAAAAATTGCTTAGTTTCCAAACGTTTTCTCAATTTCGGAAGTAGCTAAACTATCAGGCAATGCCCTCTCAAACGAGGGAGCATTTTCTGCCTCGAAGAGCAGTGACGGATTCCTAGAGCCAACATTTCAATAAATCGAGAAAAATCGCACTTCCTTAACTCTATACACTTCGGGAAGTGATAATGGGGGTGATACCATTACTTAAATGATCTCATTGAAATTAGAATATGAGAAAACCGGAATTAAAAACAGCAGTTTAAATCTTGAAGATAAAAACCCCACCGAAGGTAATGACGGTATTTTTTAATGATTATTATACTTACACCTTGAGAGTTTTTTACATTAGCGTTAGCTGATGGTATTTCATTGGATTTTGAGTGACAGCAAGTGACCTCATGACTCCAAGACTCTTCTCAGCATTCTGGGAGATTTCAATAATTCAGTAGTTTGGATGGTCAACACTCCTTCTGTCATTTTCAAGTCTTCCTATCTTTGTACCAATACTTTGGTGACTGTACCAAGAGCACCAATTACAATTGGTATCACCGTCACTTTCATATTCCACTGTTTTTTCAATTCCCTAGCAAGGTCGAGGTATTAATTCCTCTTTTCACCTTCTTTTAACTTTACTCTGTGTTTAGTTGAAGAAGTAAGTCCACAATTCTGCAAGTTCTCTCTTAGCTCATTGGTCTATTGGTTAGAGTGTTCGCTAATGGCCCAGGAGACTGGTATTAGACCCCAGGTCGTTTCATACCAAAGACTCAAAAATTGTACTTGATATCTCATTGCTTAACACTCAGGATTATAAGGTACGTATCAAGGGTAAAGTTGAGCTTTTCACCATACCTCGGTATAGTAGCTTTTAAAATGGGAACCTTCGGGCTGCCCTCGACAACGGTCGCCAACATACTTTATATGGTCCTATCGTCTGGCCGAGAGTAGGTGATCCGTTTGTATGTTAAAATCCCAGATGAGTTTGTGCGTCTCATTTTACAGGACAGATGCTGGGTTCTGATTATTATTATTATTATTATTATTATTATTTGTACGTTTTTTTATTATTTTTTATTCATTCTTCATATGTTGTTACATAAGAACTGTCCTGACGTCATTTGTTATTGAAATCGTGCATGTCATTTACCTCCGATTCAAAAAAAAAAGAAAGAAAGAAGTAACCAAACCTAGAAAAAAAAGAAGGAAAAATAAGAAAGAAAAAATAACCATTTCCTCCATCACTTTTTTTTAATGTAATGCGTTGAAATTCATGCATAAATCACTGTGTCTTAAAAAGCAAGCAAATATTGCACACAGTATTTCAAATCGGAATGCCACAAACCAACAAAGCGAAAATATGAATTCTTTTCTTTTTTTCTTCAAATATTCTTATTGAAAATCAAGGAGAAAACAAGTTAAGCGTATTTCGGAAACTATCCAAGTGTTTAAAACCGCTCATGAGACACGATTTACATATTTCTAAGCCTTATGGCGAATTGAATATAATGGTAAGTAATTCCGCATGCCGATGTTTTAACATTTTATTCTTTTTAATCTGATAGGAAAGATAGAGCAAAGCGAACAGTTTTATATATTCGGTCTAAATATAATGTCACTTGCTTCTACAGAATCTTGAAAACAATCCTGTTTTATTCCAAATATGTTTCTGCTGAGTGGAAAGGTTTTCCTTCATAAATATTGCAAAAAATATGCAACATTATTTACAAGGTAAATCACAAAACGTTATCATATAATTGAATTATTTACACCCTAATAGTATTATCATTTTGAAATAAGACCTCAGCTGAAAAAGCCCTTCAGTTATTACATAGAAAAACTTCAGCATTGTGGATAAAATGTAATAGAAATCTTATTTTATTTTTATGGAACATTTTACCACGACTGTCTAAATGCTTAACACCACTTGCCAATGATTTAAAAATTGATACTTATGCTATCATTTCCATTTGATACATATATAAAGTTAAAGTCTAGAGACGATGTATTCGTAATTATTTAGGTATAGAATATATGAAAAGTTTCATATAATTCTGCTGGAGTGTTCGATGAATGGCTATTAATATATAAACATATCAGAATGTATGTAAAAAAAAAAAACTCTCATGAAGACCAAATATATCTGTAATATCAATGAATGAAAACTCAATGGATTGTTAATATACAATTATAAATTTATTTCCACAAGACTTTGCATTCTGTTAGAAGCTATCTGATGAGGCAGGTTGGATCAGTCAAAATGAATTTATAATGACATAGACACTATCCGTGAATTTTCTTTCATTGATAGTCAATATATATATATATATATATATATGTGTGTGTGTGTGTGTGTGTGTGTGTGTGTGTGTGTGTGTGTGTGTGTGTGTGTGTGTGTGTGTGTGTGTGTTTGTATGTGTGTGTGTGTGTGTGTGTATTAATCTATGAGTGACAGCAGGTCTCCTTAGATATATATGTCTTATGTAAGTCTTCTAACTGATCTTAACAGCGCTGTTTTTTGGGGTGGTTGTGATTCTTCATATGATTTTGGATTCCCCATTTTCTTTTCCATAACCCGTTACAAAGACAACGTCACGTTCATGTTACAGATATTTCAGCTCTCTGACCAGATCCAAGATCAACGTTTTCACTTTCTTTTCTTTTTTACATCATACTTCGACAGAACTTTAAAATCCAGTCATTAAAATTAAGTCTGGTTTTCTGGCCAGTATTTCGTGTCTCCTTTTGTATCTCAAAACCCTTGTATATGTTCTGCCTCTCATTTTCAAAGGAAAGTTCCTCTTTGTGCATATGTTGTCAGCATTGCTTAATATAAGGCTATTTTACTATTCTCAGTGGGTTATATTTCCTCCAAAGTCATGCCTAGTATTGTATTTTATTTCCTAGTTTGCTGCATTCAATTATAATTTGATTAACTGTTTGATCTCCGTCACTACATAACCAGGAGTTGTTTCATAATCTGCAATTGTGTAATATCGATTTTAACTTTAACATAATTGGTTCTTTTGCCATTAGTTTCTGTTGTTATTTAACGAGAATCAGTTTCTCATTTTTAACTTTCTCCTTCTGAGGTATGTTACGGTCATCTCGTGTAATTTTTACTTGATTTGTACCTTGATAAATCTATAGAGTTTTTGTTTTTTTTCATAGTTTTGTTTTCTTAATCTTGTTGTTTTGCAACTTTTCCTTCCGTTATTTCTGTTGATATATTTGTTACTGGCTTCTAAAATTTGACATTTTTTGATTACCTTGACCTGCAATCTTTTCAAGGTCTAATATATAACAGCTAATTTTAAATGCAGTCTTTTTAAGCTGAACCCAAATATCATACTATTTTTTTCTAATCAGATTCTTGCCCCAAGTTAGTGGAAACTCTTCCCTAGCACTTTACAAGGTCAAATATATATAAAAGTTGATTTTAAAGGCAGTCTTTTTCATATACTTTCCTTCTTATAATCTCACTCCAGTTTGTAACGACGGACATCAGGGACTCTCAGGCTGACAGTTCATCTTCCCTCGGTGGTCTGTCAAAAATGGAGTTCTCCATGATTTCTCATATTTGAGAGTCTTTAAAGATATACCAGCGTTGAATTTCTCCATGCTTATTTTTGGGAACGTCTTCTGGAGGAAAGGAAACCCACTCTTCCGTGTCAATAGTTTTGTCAAACCTCTGCATGACATCTAAATTTTTATGCAAGGATGGAAGTAGTATTTTCTTCGGTTCAACGAGAATTATGCAGGTCAGATTTCTCCACTTGTCTTAACGGCCCCGTTTGTCTGAAATAATGTTGGTCGTCATCGCAGCTGTCCAAGGACACAGCAAACAAAGAGACTTTATGTACCCACCTTGGAGCTCAATGACTTGTCCAACCACCTTAATATATCCACAGATCAACCATTTTTGCTTCTGATAGATAACAGCAGTCTGCAAATGATGATGTGATTTTCTTTCATTTGTACTGTATGTTCAATAGATAAAAAAGAACATTTCCATTAAGTAGAACAACTGTTTTTGAGACTTCTATTGGAAGAGTCAATAAAAAGTCTCCATTCCGTTACATTATACTTTAAGTCCATTGATTTGATCAATTTAGCAATGTTGTTGCAATACAGCAAAGATAAAATCCTAAAATTTGAAGAAACAATTTTATTTATTTTTATTATTATTATTATTTACTCCTTTAGAGTTTTTAACATCAGTGTTAGCAGATGGTTTTCACTGGAGTTTGACTGAGAGCAAGTCTCCTCAAGTCTCCAGGACTCGTCTCAGGATTCTGGCCGTTCTTAGCAATGCTGTCGTTTGGATAGTCTCTACCCGTTCGCCAACTTTCAAGTCTTCCAGGCCTTTTAATAATCATTTAGTTATTGTGCCTAACGCACCAATCACTATTGGCACAATCGTTACTTTCATGTTCCACAGCTTTTTCAATTCTCTAGCAAGGTCTAAGTACTAATCTTTCTTTTCACTTTCCTTCAGTTTTTTCTGTGGCCAATCGGGACAGCAAAGTCGACAATTTTACAAATTCTCTTTTTTTATTGATTATTATGAGGTCTGGTCTTCTGACCGGGATTTATTATTATTATTATACCTCATTAGAATTTTTCAAATCAGCGTAAGCTGATGGTCTTTCACTGGAGATTGATTGACAGCAAGTCTCCTCAAGTCTCCAGGATTCTCCTCAGTATTCTGTCCGTTTCAATAATGCTGTTGTTTGGATGGTTTCCACTCGGCCGCCAACTTCCAAATCCTTCAGGCCCTTTAATAATTCTTTAGTTACCGTACCAAAAGCACCAATCATAATTGGTATAATTGTCACCATCATGTTCCATAGTTTTTTCATTCTTCTAGAAAGGTCAATGTACTTATCTCTTTTTTCACATTCTTTCAGTTTTATTCTGCGGTCTGCCGGGACAGCAAAGTCGCCTATTAGGCATATTTTCTTTTTTTGTGGATTATTATAAGTTCTGGTCTTCTGGCCGAGATAAGGGGATCTGTTTGAATATTAAAGTCCCAAAGGAGTTTGTGCGTGTCATTTTCTAGGACAGGTGCTGGGTTGTGCTTATACCATTTGTTGGCATGGTCAAATTTAAATTTCTTCCACATTTCCCAGTGGTTCACCTTGCCCACCCAGTCGTGTCGAGCCTGGTACTCCTTCTGTGCTAGTTTGCTGCATTCGCTTATTATGTGATTGATGGTTTCATATCTGTCACCACATAGTCTACATTTTCAATTTTGTTGCGTTTTATCGATCCTCGCCTTCATATGATTGGTTCTTATGACGCTGTTTTGTGCTGCCGTTAGGAGAGATTCTGTTTCTCTCTTAAAGTTTCCTTTCCTTAGCCATGTCCAGGTTTAGATTATTATTATTATTATTATTATTATTATTATTATTATTATTAACCTTGACAGTTTTTCACATTAGCGTCGAGTAATGTTTTTTCACTGAATTTTGAGTGACAGCAAGTCTTTTCAAGTTCGAGGACATTCTTAGTATTCTGGCCGATCTCAACAATGCCGTAGTTTTGACAGTCTCCACCAGTCCCGCCATTTAAAAGTCCTCTAGCCCTTGTACTATTCCCTTGGTGACTGTTCCAAGAGCACCAATCATAATTGGTATAAACGTCCTTTTCATGTTCACAGCAATTTCAATTCCCTTTCAAGTTCGATATACTTACCCCAATTTCGCATTCTTTCAATTTAAATCTGTGGTCTGCCATTACAGCAAAGTCCACAATGCTGCAAGTTCTCTCTTCTTTGTTGTTTATTATAAGGTCTGGTAATCTGGCCAAGATTTGGTGATCGTTTATATGTGAAAATCACTGAGGAGTTTGTGCGTCGCATTTTCCAGGAAAGAAGATGGATTTGTCTGTATGGTCTAACTTCAATTTCTTGCACATTTCCCAGTGGATTGTTTTGCCCGCACAGTCGTGCCTACGCTAATAATCTTTTCGTGGTAATTTGCTCCATTCGCTTTCTATGAGACTGATCGTTACGTCTGTAGCACCACATTACCAAAATCTATTTTGTCGCGTCTTATCTATTCTTACTTTGATAGTGTTATTCCTAATGGCATCGTTTTGTGGAGCTATGAGAAAAGATTCAGTTTCTCTCTTAAGGCTTCTTTTCCTCGCCACCTTCACGTTTACTCATGTGAGATGTCGCTTGTTAGTTGTTGAAAACGTCCATATTATTATTATTCATTATAGTTTTTAACATCAGCGCTAGATGATGGTTTTTCACTGGAGTTTGACTGAGAGCAAGTCTCCTCAAGTCTCCAGGACTCCACTCAGGATTTTGGCCGTTCTTAGCGATGCTGTCGTTTGGATAGTCTCTACCCTTTTGCCAAATTCTAAGTCCTCCTGGCCTTTTAATAATCCTTTAGTTATTGGGCCTAATGCACCAATCACAATTGGCACAATTGTTACTTTCATGTTCCACAGCTTTTTCAGTTCTCTAGCAAGGTTCTTTTCAGTTTCCTGCAGATTTATTTTGTGGTCCGCCGGGACAGCAATGTCACAATTTTGCAAATTCTCTTTTTTTTTGTTGTTGATTATTATTAAGTCTGGTCTTCTGGCCGAGATTAGGTGATCCGTTTGTGCGTTAAAGTCTCATAGGAATGTATGCGAGTCATTTTCTGGTACAGATGCTTGGTTGTTCATATACCATTTATTTGTATGGTCGAATCGAAATTTCTTGCACATTTTCCAGTGGATAACCTTGCCGACTCAGTCATGTCTTGCCTTATACTCCTTCTGTGTTAATTTGCTGCATTCGCTTATAATGCGATTGATCGTTTCGTCTCTGTCACCGCATAGCCTACATTTACTGTTTTGTGGCGTCTTATCTATTCTCACTTTGATATGATTGGTCCTTATGGCGTTGTCTTGCGCTGCTTTTAGGAGGGATTCCGTTTCTCTCTAAAGGTTGCCTTTTCTTAGCCAGGTCCATGTTTTCTGGTGTGACATGTTATTTATTAGACGTTTAAACTGACCATAGAGTTGTTTTTCCTCCCATTTTTGTTCCCTAGTTTTTGTCATTCTATCGTCTATCGTGTTGTCCGTATCATTTCTGAAGGTAATGATTAGTCCTCGTTCGTGTTTTTCTATGTATTCTTCGAGCCGTTGCATCGATATATCAACTCTGTCTTCGATGCTGGTAAGTCCCCTTCTTCCCTCTTTTCTTGATACATATAGTCGGTCAACGTCGACTCTGGTTTGTAATGCCTTATGCAGGGTCATTAGTTTTCTTGTTTTTTGGTCCATTTGTTTAAGTTCATCTCTTGTCCACTTGAGAAAGGGTCCCGTATATCTAACTTGGGGCACAGCCCAAGTATTTATTCCTTTGATGAGGTTTCTGCTGTAGAGTTTTATTTTTGAGTAGTTTTCTCGTTCTCCTGAGACATTCTTTGATTTGCACTTGCTTGATGGTGTCAGAGTTTCCAGTTCTTTTTCATTTTTTGCAAATAATTTAATGTCATCCATTTACATTAGGTGGTTGATCTTCTCTTGTGATCTGCTGAGTTTGTATCCGGCTGCGACTTTTTCTGAGTATGGGATTAAGTGGCATAATAGCTCTTATGAATAGAAAAGGTGAGAGTGCATCATCTTGGAAAATCCCCCTTTGGATCTTTGTTTCAGCTATGCTTCGTCCTCCTGCTGTCAGCTCCACTCTCCAGGTTTGCATGGTCTGTCCGATGAAGTTTATGACGTCATGTGATATTATTATTATTATTATTATTTTACTTGTTTGAGAGTTGTCCAGGCTAGCGTTAACCGATGGCTCGTCACTTGGGCCTGAGTGACAGGAAGTCTCCAGGACTCTTCTCCGTATTCTAGCTGATCTTAATAATGCAGTAGTTAGGATGGTCTCCATTAGTGCTCTTTCGTCCAATTTCACCCGACCATTTACTAATTCTTAGGTGACTCTAACGAGTGCACCAATTACAATTGGTAATACCGCCACTTTCATGTTCCATGTTTTTTTTTCAGTTCCATCGCGAGCTCATGCTACTTATATCTCTTTTCGCTTTCTTTCAATTTTACTCTGTGGTCTGCTGGGAATGCATAGTGAACAATTCGATAAGTTCTCTTACTGTTGACTATTGCTTGGTCTGGTCGTCTGGCCGAGATTATTATTATTATTATTATTAATCTCTACTTTTTCTCATTGTGATCCATCATTACTTCTCTGTTAAGGTTGGTCTCTTGAAAAGTTGCAGATGTAAGTGGTTAAGACAAAGGGTTTGATTAAACCGATTATTGTAGTCATGTCGAAGAGACTATCCCTTGTTATTGATCAAGAATGCACAAACATATGTTACAGCTTGAGTCGTACGTTTAATTATATGTAGATAATTCAAGTAGGTCATTTTTGCTGGAAGAAATTCCGTTAGCTTTTCCATGGAAAATAAGAAAGTGACTGAAAAAGAGCTTTAAAAACGTTGTTTTTCTGAACACCAGAGTGTTAAATGAACAAACACTCAATTCACCAACAATCCAATCACCTGTTTCTTTGGAAAATAACCGTTAATCCCGATTTTTTTAATCAATGTTTTGTATTTACCTATGCCTATAACCACAACAATATGATGGCACAAGGCCAATATTTTGGGCGGATACTCCCCCACTTTACATGAACACTCAGTAGAAGGATATGCTGAAAAAGATTGATCGACATTGACATTTCCACTCAAACGGCACCTCACGCATTATACCCTTGTCGTTTTAGACAAAGCAGGGGTTGTGAGGGGCTTAAGCAGTTCCTAGATATATCATCAAAAACTGAAGTTTGTCTTTATTTCCAGGTCAGTTTCTACTTTATATATATATATATATATTAGACAGACAGAGAGAGAGAAAAGAAAGAAAGAAAAAGAGAGTGGGTGGGGAAGCAATACGGAAATTCAGTTTGGCTTGTATTGCTATAAAAAGATCCATAAAGCGAATCATGCTAATTTAATTTTTCGTATTTATTTCCTTCATTTTCCTATGTTGGTTTATTCCGAAACTTACCCCGAAGATATGTCTATTAATCTCTCTATTTATCCTTTTATATACATCACCACACTCCTCACATATCCATTTATGTATATACATATATATACATGGAGATAGTCCCCCGGAATGTGTTCGAATGAGATTTAGTTTTCAGAATGGTCTCCCCGTGATCTGTCTAGTTCTTGCATTGTTCTTTCCGTGTGGAGCTTCCATTAGTTTGAAATATTCATCAACAGCTGATTCGACGCCATCATATGAACTTTCCAGCAAATGAACCGTTTTTCAAACCTTCCACTGTGTGTGTGTGTGTGTGAAATGCAAAAAAAGTATTTTTAATGTTTTTGTTTTAATATTCAATCCTGGTCACTGAAAATCGATGAGATCCCATCTTATACTACGAATGAATGACTAAATATTCACGAGATAGATATAAACAAAAAATTTTATAATAGTAATATTTTAAAGGCATATAAGACTTTTATATGTCATGAAATTAAGCAAGCATCTAATTGACCAATGAAAAAATGCTAATACTTTTTAATGACTCAATAACATCAACATCCTTAAAGATTTCAGGAATGCTGTATTTGCAAGGTCTTTTGGCAATAGAAATTGCAATTACCTCGCAGAAAAACTTGAATGCGGTTTGATGATTATTCGGAGAAATAACTGACTTGGCGAACCGTGCACAACTTGTTTGCTGGGCTGACATTGTTTACGTATAATTCGGAATATTGTCCTTGAAAAGTATTCTATTAATTCTTTTCCATCAAAAGATATCGTCGCTGACATACCATTATGGCTGAAAGAGCAGAAAGTGGATGAGTGAACACTTGAGAAATCCCCTTTCGAATTGTTAACTTAACTCGAAGTAAAAAATCTTAGCTATATAGAAGCCCAGAAAAGTTTGATTCATAAAATATATAATGAGTGTCCTGATTATGATGCTAAAAAAATCAGATGGTGAGGTTTTAGTAATACTGGAGCTTTAGGGAATGCAGAGCATCTATTCGTTGCCATCGCTACCAGGTCCAATCTGGCCTGGAGTGGTAGCACCTGATAGTTTCCAATCTATGGATCAAATAGAACGAGAATACGTAATTATGCTAAACTGAACTGCTTAAAATAGAAATGTTCTGAATTGTTTGAAATAGAACCGTTTTCATATTAACTGCGTGTGGACAAGAGTAAGTAAGTAAAGTTAGCGACTGTAGTCGAGGGCAACCAGAAGTCTCCCTTTTCAATAGCTACTACACCTATGTGTAGGGTAGAGCGCGACTCCTTTTCCTGGATTGGTCCACTTTGCCCTTGATTCGTACCTTATATTTCTGAGTGTAAGCAAGGAGGTATCAAGTACCATTTTTAAAGTCTTTCGTATAACTCGACCGGGTATTGAACCCAGGTCTCCCGGACCACTGACAACACTCTACTCATTAGGCCAATAGTCCGGTTTAAGTATAGTTCGCGACTGTAGTCGGGGGTGAACAGAAGGTTCCCTTTTCAATAGCTACTACACCGTGATGTAGTGAAAGGAACTGCTTTTTTTCCCTGGATTGCTCTGCTTTACCCTTGATACGTACCTTATATTGCTGAGTGTTAAGCAAGGAGGTATCAAGTACCATTTTTAAAGTCTTTAGTATGACCTGACCTGGGATTGAACCCAGTTCTCTCGGATAATTGGTGAACACTCAAGAACTATACTTAAACTAATCTGAATTAGAACTGTTTGATTAAACTGAATAGCAAGAAATATAAATGTTTTTGACAATTAAACTTTGTACTAGTGCTAAACTGAATTGTTTGAAATGGAACTGATAATTTGTATAAAAATCGATTTGGCACTAAATAACCTACAAAAGTAGATATGCAATAAAGATGCCATGTGTCTTCAAAACCTAACAAGTGTACACAGTTTCCTTAAATATGTAATCATGCATTACAAAGTCTGTTGTTAGGGAATAGCTTCCCTTGCTTTAACGAGAGTTTAGAATCCTTAGTTGTATTTTTCTTAAGCGGGCAGGAATCCATGTAAGGTAATATCTCATGAGCTGGATTGCAAATTCGGAGTAAGCAATTTCGAACTTAAATCGGGCTATTAATTTCACTTTTGGCCGAATAACCTCGAAGAAGATATGAAACACCTTATAACCCAACAGTGCATCAAATATTATCACTGCTGTTTTTATACAAGGAGAGCTATGGCATTAGATATTCCACCAAGTTTGAGATGCCATTAAACGGAATATACTTACCATACATTTCTCTGAAGTAGGTTGCCAACATAATGCCTGAATAACGAATACAATCATCACTAATATTTTCTAGTCGATGTATATATTTACCAACCCCTCCGCACGGCAACTGTTTGACAAGGTCACTATTCCAGCGGAGTTTAGCAGGTGTGGATTCAGATATTTCCTTCTTACTGACTGGTGGTCAAACTGAAAAACCCAATCAGTGCTGCTATTTACTCATAGATAGAGGGAGAATAAGAGGATTCATACCATTCTCAAGGGTATTACTGCTTTGTGAAATGCAATCAGCTTAGTCCAGGATTTGAACTCGCGTCGCCTTGTCTATTTACTACGTTGATAATCATTACACCTTGGGCACGTCCTATAGATTTAGAGAGATGTTGGTTATTCAATAGCAATTATACAAAGGACCCAAATGACACCATTTTTTCATTAATTGCTTTTTTTATGGACGAAACATCCAATACCTAGTTATGATAAATACAAAGTTTTACATAATTCATGTCATGAGATAAAGTTATTGACAGCGGCGAGGTGCATAACAGTTACTGTCGTAGCAAAAGGAATAGGTGTACTTACTTCAAATCCAGAATGAGGCTGGTAACGTTTGCCTTCACATGACTGCGTTTGGAAAGGCATGAATCCACCTGTCACACAGCTAAGAGTAAAATAGTGAGGTTGATTGGATCGTTAAGACTTCTTAGGGAGCAAGTCTAAGAAAAGGGAACTGAATACAAACCAGCCAGATCCTCCTTTAAAAATGTCTTGCGGTACACTGTGCCCGTATCGTAGAGTGTAGTAAATTCATACAGTTGTCAAGAGAGGTATTTTGATTTTGAATTAACTGAAACATCCAAAGTAACCGAAATAATGAAAGGCAAAACATACTAAACGTCGTTTGTTCTAATATATTTGGCAAAACTAAAATATTTCCGGTCACCGATCGGTTATAAATATGAGTTTCTGGTATATTTACCTCATAAACATAAGATTAATAATTTTATATATCTACATCAGATATGATTTCCGTTGGAAAGAAATATTCAAAAGACCTGCCTTGTTATTGAGAGAAATGCTTTTTTTTTATCTCCGACATTAGGGCGTCGATTTTTGATTCAATCGTCTTTAATATCCGTTTAATATGTGGCATTTTCTATTTTTCAAAATAATAAAATAGGATTAACAAAACGTATTCGATTAGCGCTGGTCCCTATGTCTCTTTTTTCCGGCTTTATTTGTTAAGGTGAAGCTAAATATTGTCGCACGCAGTTAATGAATTCCGGCTACCGATTCTCACTGACATGAATAACTTATCACTCATTTTTGTGACTCATTTTGCAAATTATTAACTGGTTTCTGTTGTGACAAACTTATTCCATTGCAATCCATCATTTGCGTAAGATTCTCTGTTTTCCTTTCTTTTTTATTTATTTATTTATTTATTTATTTATTTTTTTTGGCCTAGCCTGACCGGAAATAATCTGTTTAATTTCCTCCTCAAAATAGCTCGACGTCTTTCGGGTGATATTCTCAGCGAAGAAGATTTGCTACTTCGTCTTTTCGTTGGTTCTCGACCGATCATTGACGCGAGGAATATGTAATTCTTACTTCAGCTAGGAGTTTTCTAAAGTTGGTTGGCATTTCTCTATCAAGCATACTTCCGCCGGGGAAAGTTAAACCGGAAACATACCCCCACGACTTGAGAAAGACGACTGGTATTAATTTAGAGCCTTTATAGAGACAGTATTGAATCACTCTCGTAGCAGAAGCAGTTGAAACTAGATATAACAAGAGCAAAATTTCATTCAGTCTGCCTCAATTTTAAAAAGGTGGAGAAAGAGTTATTAGAAAGAAACCATTCGATCTAAAATAGTAATGTACTGGGCACTTTTCCCCAAACAGTGTACCGAGTACCCGGCTGTTTGACTGAGAGCAAGGTGTAAATCACATGGACTCTGGTGGTGGGTTCGAGACCCGTAACTCGCCAGAATTCGTGAAAAAATTAATCAGATAGTAATAAGTGGAGATCAGGAAAAGTATGTTCAAAGTTGGCTAGAATTTAGCAATTACATCATTAATTCAATAAAAACCATTTCAAATCTTCCTGTTTTGAAACCATTCCAGAAGATCCTTACGTATAACACACATCTATGTTTTATTTGAAGTTTCCATGTGGTCAGCGATTTTTTTTTCTATTTTCTGTAATTGCAAATTTAGTAACTGGCTGTTATATGTTTACTTGCTTATCATATCGTGAATATTTGCTTGTTTTTTTATTCTAAATTAACATGTTGGAAAATATATATACGTATCTTGTGGCTAGTATAAGTCGTTTAGCTATTCAATGTGTATGAAAAAAGGCAAATGAAGAAGTGGTAGAAACAAAGCTTATAACGATTATGATACATATGTTATGAAATAGCCGAGGGATTTCGGTTCATGCCATTGAGTTTAGTTAGGCTGAGAACCTTTCGGCTCAGCACATGGGTTGGTTGGGTGTAACATAGAAGCAGGTGGTGTCACTCAGATGTCATAACAGTCCGAGACGATACTGGGTGACAAGGTGCAGGTGACGTCACGAACCGGAAGCACGCGGAAGTTTGTGTGAGAATTTGAAGAAAATAAGAGTCGGGTACTAGACGCCAAACGAGAAGGATCGTTTTTGGAGCTCGCAGGCGCGAGGACAATGTGCGCCCTAATGGGGCCGCACGAGATGGAGGCCAAATGAATAAGACAGCATAGAAGATTGTGTCTCTCCTCCTTAAGTCGAAACCTTTTACTCAAAGTTAATAAAAAGGTTTCGTACCTGAACAAGAAGTCGTTACGTGTTTTCGAATTCCGAGATTCCTATGTTCTTTATATATTCTGTAGTAATGAACATTACATGTCTATTTCGTACATGGCCATATTCGTGTATATGGCTACGCAACACATATAATGATATAAATAGTTGTAATACGAGTCGGTATTGAAAAATTCTTAATCCAATATATGAATTTGAAAGTGAGGAAATGACGAGTTGTAAGCTACTGGGTGTCTCCCACAATGAATAACACAGGGGAATGATTGAGTGATAAACTGTGGTGTCATTCACAGGAACACTCAAATAGGCCCAAGAAAGTCACACAAAAAATTTGTGAAAAAATCTTAAGTACTCAGTTACCAGCTTTAATTTCGGGGTTAGAGAAATCGACTCCCCTATTGGAAGCGGAATATCATTTGGCAATTCTGCCATCGACTTTAGATATAACACTTCTTGTATCCCTGAAGATCCCACTTCTAGAAGCTGGTTAAATGATACTCATAAATAATATTTTTATTTTGACAAAGTGTGTGACTTTTTAAAACTTTTTTTCTTTTGAAATTGTTTCCATCAATGTATGTTCATCTTTTTCTTCGGAAATATCTACATAAACTCTGCAACACAACCAAATATTATTAACATTTTGAAAGAACAACTGGAATCTATTCAATATTTCTCTACATCAAAATTTTCCTTGTCTTCGTCTGGGTCAAAGTGCCATTTCCTTGTCTTCATTCAAGAACAAATAAAATTTTATACCATTTTACTTGAAAGTTTTGCTTTGGCATTAAATAACCCACATCATAGAAAAAAATACATATATAACTCTAATTTGAAAAAAAAATCCCCTGCTCTGCTTATGATATATATTTAAAGAATTGGGCTCTTTTCCAGGTGTCAGTGATAGCAGAGATCACATAACAGTTATACAAAGACGTTTGGTAACCAAAAAATTATTTTCATTTAACGAATGGATATGCAACATCACCAGTTCATTTTCATCGTCCTTTTATAGCATTTATAATGTTTTGAAAAAATATCCAAAAATCATTCAAGAAAGTTTGTTTTGCCTATATATATATATATATATATATATATATATATATATATATATATATATATATAAACTGGCGTAACATGATGAAGTGTGGCATTGCAGTGATTGGCTTTGGAGTTCAGTCATGCTATTGCATTCACATTCAGACGAATACTCTTGGAGAGAGTTTGAACCCATTAATCCCTCCAGATATGGGTTAAAAAGAAAAATTACAGTTTTTCTAGGTGGTTTGCTCTGGCATTAGATTACCCGAACAAGTTCATATGCCATAAATGAAAAAAAAATGTAAATAAACAACGCTGCTGCTGTTGCTACATAAGTACCTTAAAAATTTCCTTAGCCAACCATGGTCTGCTTGTTGGCCGAGCGGTCTGAGACTTAGTCTAACGTAAAGTTGGATGGGTTTCGATGCCAGCTTCGAGCATCCTGCGTGTCTAGCCACACTGAAGAGTTCTGATAGAACGAAACAGTCTGTCTGTGGATGACAATATATATATATATATATATATATATGTGAGTGTGTGTGTGTGTGTGGAAGGGACTTGTATTTGTCTTTTATTGCGCAGAGCGTAGAAGTAATTTTGATATGCGATCAATTCAGAGATTTAAAAAAAAGTAGGAATCATGGAGAATAATTAGTGTTACTTTACTGAACATAAAACTGAGTTAATCAACTGAATGTGTTGAATACAGTTGAATAAGGACAACTCCCGCTGTAACCGTGATGTTAATTCCGACGACTCCGATGTCGCAAAATCCAAGGTTCCTAGATATTTAGCAGATGATTACTGCTTTATTCAGAGATTCTCATAGAAGTTGCTGTCAAGGATATACTGAACGATATCCATTATGAACCAATTACCTGCAGTCATTTTTTGTCAGCTATCAGGTATATGCAAGTATTTCAGAGCAAAAATACCCCTGCCGAATACATGCCGAAATCTGTTTATTGAAATCTTCTCCTGATTCATAACTACAAGAAAAGAAAGAACGAAAGAAAGACTGCATTATAATGTAAGCTCTTCAGTTCCTGGATGCACATTGTCAGTTGCCATAATGCATATCCATGTAGGTGGAAGCAAGTTTATATGAGCATGTATTCATATAAACGTAGAATATATGCATGTAAAAGCACGTGTGGCGTGCGTATTTTTACATATGAGGACATAGGTAAAAATACGTACTTATCGACCCCGCCGCCCGGGTGAATATTTAAGTAGAGTTTAACACTTTGGGATTCAGAGTTTTCTTTCTCTTAGTTTAACACATTGGGATTCAGAGTTTTCCTTCTCTTAGTTTAACACTTTGGGATTCAGAGTTTTCCTTCTCTTAGTTTATCACGACATACACAGTTTTCCTTCTCGTAGACTGGTTTCCTAATCTAGGTTGAAAAAGCAAGTATGCTCTGCTATTTACCAATAGCTGGAGGGAGAATAACAGAATTATTACCTTTCCCGCGTCTGTTAGTGATTTTCGAAATGCAATTATTTTCGTCCAGTGTTTGAATTTGTGTCATCTTGTCCATTTCTTACGATGATAACTATTGCAATATGGACACCTCCCTCCTATTACATCGGTAATATATAAGTAATAGTATCAAAAACATTATTAAATATGTAAAGGAGTTCCCTAAATTTTAGTAGATAATAAAAGAGAAACCGGAAGATTTTTAGATGGGGATGAAAGAGTTTTTTTTTTATATCCTTAATAAGCAGAAGTCTCTAGCGTTTGTAGTCTGAGACCAGTCGATAAAGGAATCATTTTCTGGAGTAATTTAGTTTGGCGTGCTGTACGGGAGATATGGGTTCTTTCAATATACATGTGTTCTATAAATTCAAAGACGCAATCAGGAGATAGGTAGATGAGTGCTTACTTTACAAGTAATGGTTGGGCATGCATTTCCTCTATCCATTGCAATTTTTTAAAACAAAGCTGTTATTAAGTTTTTCTATTAGACTGAATGGAATCAGAAATTGTCCGAGTGTTTGACTGCTGTCAATTATTGCAATATCGAGAGAACAGCGTCCACATTCATATTAAAAATCCTCACACGTTTCTACTCATCAAGATAAATTCGAAGAATAGATATAGAAACCAGCAGATTTTCTGAATTCTTTTTTTTCTTTTTGTAAAGCGAAACAGTGGTCTGAGAAGTTTTTACTTGAAACCGTGAGTCGAAAGATCCTATATTGGAAACAATCACAACAGGGATGAAGAGACATTGGCTTACGGGCGAGACACAACTGGAAACGATGAAGACTGCTACTTATCTACCAGACTATTTTTTTATCTTTCAGGTTCCATTGGAAGAGTAAGTAATGTGGACGCCTAAAAATCTATCATCGATTCCTTGTATACCTTTATCATTTATCTATTTACCCGACCCCTGCGTCACGAGCAGAATATAACATGAGGTCATTTAGGGGAATATCAGCTTTAAATTCAGAATTGTCATTCTCTTATGCACCCGATAATACTATGGGTCATTATCATAGACTATTAAAAATATTTTAGGAGGTGCCTGTGGTGTAATGGTTATCGTCGTAGGAAATGGACACGGCGATACGAGTTCAAATCCTGGACGAGATTGATTGCATTTCACATAGCACTAATACCCTTGGGAAAGGTATGAATCCAATTATTCTCCCTCCAGCTATGGGTAAATAGTAGGACAGACTAGGTTCTTCAGCCTTGGTGAGGCAACTAGTCTAGGAGAAGAAAAACTCTGATTTCAAACTTTTTAAACTTCGCTTAAAAATTGACCTTGTGTCACATCCTGCCCGAGCGGAGGGGTTGGTAAATATGATTAAAAATATTTGT
>OY757924.1:43359371-43369371 GCA_963585895.1 Sepioteuthis lessoniana
GTAAACTCTATAAACATTTGGCTAATGAGCCGGTATTCATACACATATACTAAACTTAAATAATATATAACCAAAACCTTCTTTGTAACAATTTTTTAAACGAGCCAGAGCTCATTTTTTCGCACTTAGGGAATGTTTTCAAGTATTACTAATCCAAGAATTTCTTTTTGGCATTTTTTCTATGTTTGCATATAATTAATTAGTTTTGAGTAGTGCTCTGTAATACTAATGATTTTATAAATAGTCATTTCTTTGAATAAATTTAAATGTTTTCTAATACAGAAAATGACTAAATTATTATTTCTGACGCACAAATGGGACCCTAACAGGTTTTATCACTCCGGGACGTAGTGGACCTGGGAGTAATTATTATTACATAACAACTATTACTTGAGTACAATTTTTTCGAATTATAAATACTCGAAAAAATATAGCTGTGTGCAAGTTATTGTATTAGATGGGATTTATTCATGGCATAATCTGTGTGCAAAACACTCTAAAGAAATAAAGATGTGAAGTATGTAACTATAAAAGTAAAATATAGGTGATTCCCTGACTTTAGGATTGAGTAACCTGAAATGGTTTGACATTCTGTTAAAATCGATCAATCGATCAATGAGAAATTTATACAGTAGCTATGATCGAGTTTTTTCTGGCTTCTATTTCTACCCTATTTTTACCATATATTTACAATATTGAATAAAGTTAGCTCAAAAAATCATTTTTAATGAACACGACTAAGAAATCTTGTCGACATATATGACAATTCCAGTGTATTCTAATTTCGGTTTCGTCACCGCCTCAAAATATTCGACACATGCCATTTTTTTTACTTAAGCTTTAATTTTATTCAATGCTTTAATTCTATTCAGTGTTTTGATTATATTTTTTCTGTTGAAGACGTGCATGGAGTTGCCGCTATCGACTTAGGAAATGAAATGGGTAGGCCATGTTCAAACAATGAGCGAAACTAAGTGCATTTTATTTTGACGTTTTTGGAAAAGGCATGAATCTATCTGTCATCTCTATTTATGAAAAAAATTGTACTATTGTTGAAACTTAAAGGCTAACTAGTCTAGGAGAAGGAAAACTCTAAACATAAACCAACTTTGAAATTGATCTTGCGTCGATTTAACCCGTAGCTGTAGGTTTGGGTTAATACAAATAAGTCGCTCGGGTTCTTATAAATATTTTCTTTCTTTATCCATATGAATAGCATTGAACATTATTTCGTATTTTTCTGATTTTGTTTTTGTATAGATTTCCTCTTACATATATTGTATTCAGTTTTAGAATAATTTTTATCGGGTTAATATAGAAAAATGGCAATTATTCTCTTCAAACTTAGCTTTTATTCCTTAGATTATATTATGCCGTACAATGTTTGGCCCTGTATTATGTGCATTGTTTCTTAAATGTTTACTTGCTAAGAGAATAGTAAGATGGATATTTCAATCTTCTAAATTTAACTTTATATCTAGCATACGTTTACATAACACCATAATTCTTATCTGTTATTTCTTAAAAAAATTATAGAAAATTATAGAGCAAATTATTGGATGTTATAGAAAAAATAGAGAAAATTATCTTTAAAAAATCATTATTACCCACCAAATTCAGTTTTTGTTCCTTAGAAAACACAATAACATTTCATGTATCCGTGGGGTTGATCGTTCTTTAGATTTCCAGTCTCTGCAATAATCTTTAGATTTATGCAAGGTGAGCTCGTCTTGAGGGATATATTCGTCGTCTTCCAGTTCTATAAGAACTTCACTTATATCGTCACGCTCTCTTTTCACTCTCTTCATATATATATATATATTTTTTTTTGTTCTACTATTATTTATAAAACAATTTTAAGACATATTCCATTTATTCATGATGACTAAGTCATATATCCCGTGTGATAATTAGGAAATACATTCAAACTCTTACATTAATTTATTTTATGTCACTCTCCCGGATAACATTTGACTAGAGAATATTACATAGATGTGCTGAGTCAAATGTGAATGCTTTATTTATTCTATGTTGTACGAATGCCGATATAACCGCGTTAAGTCAATTCATATATTATTTCTGATCCAATTTTTACATTTCACATGATTAAATGTTTAGTATATATCTAATCACAACATAAGTGTCTATTCTGTTTCATCCACCGTATTTAGGAATGCAAAATATTTTTTCGGAACAGTTCTGATGAAACATTGTCCCTGTCACCTCAGATCATTTGCGCAACGATAACCAGGTTACGTTGTATACATTTAAATCAAAATTATTTTCATGCGAAGCACAGACACATATCTAATTTACCTGTTATAATTGTATATGAAATTTAATTAATTATTTAATGATATGAGTATCAGACAAACTAAAGGATAATTAAATTCAGTTGATATTTTCCAAGCAAGTAAGATGGCTTGCTTATGAGAGGAATGAACTTTCGTAATACTCTAATTTACAAACTACAGTTTATTTTGAGGAATGAACAACTTTACTTTGAGTTTTCAAGAGGTCAAGAAGACTATAATGTTAAAATGAAAAGTATACACCCACCAAAAAAGAAACCCGGGTTATTAAATGAGGAACTACTTTTATTATTGTTTATCATGAACTAATAATAAGTATAATAACTTATCTAGATAAAAATAAATGAAATAATTTTTGTGTAGAAGCAACAGCAATATTAAAGTTCAAACAAATTAGTTCTAACGCATTTAAAAATGAAATTTCCTCCACACTATCCCATTAAAAAACCTGTATGTATATATATTTAAAAAGGTGCAAACAAATAACTGATTTCAATTTCTCACTGTTACAACGCCCTATATTAAAACATTTAACTATGTGCGAAAAGGTTTAATAGTATATATAATCATTCGTGTTAGAGAGAAATACTTAACAATTTAGCAGTTTGCCCAGAATGAGCCCAGGGTCGTGGAAAAATGTTATCAACAAAATTTGTTTACAAATCTTATATCTAATACGTATATAAACAGAGACAGGGAACTTAGTATTAATTAACCTACAAGGATTGAAATGCTATTAAACCGAACCTAACCAAAGCAAATCAAACTTAGAATTTTAGCAAATTATTTTAGTTATAAATTGTTTTCTAGCTAAACTTTCGAAGTTGCAAGTTTTAAATTTGGAAAGGTCAAGACTTGCGTAGACCTTGTTTTGCGCACACATATCAGCGCATGCCAAAATAAAATCAAAAAGTTTTTTTTAGAATCAGCTGTAAGGAAAATATATAAATATGAACAATTAGGGCGATATCAGCTGTAATTTAGCAAAGACGTGTCACTAAAAGTTTTAGTGATTACGTGTGATTAAAGCGGTAGTTAAGGAAGAAGTGGAAAAACATATAAGAAAGATATTCAAAGATGTAGCTTTCAGGGTAGCGGCTGTCAGAAAGAATAGTCGGAGTAAGAAGAGAAACAGAGAGTCTGCAGACCAGGAGACGACAACGATGCCCCGATGGGGGTTGGCGGCCGGGTCAGCAGAGAAGAAAAAATGTCTATATATGTGTTTCTCCCCTTTCGCCTCACACGGTTTACAGTCTCTGTCTATCTAAATCAGTTAATTCATTCTCTCTTTTCGCCAACTACTGTAATCGATGCAGCCCCAAATAAACTTTCGTACCATCCGAGTCTACAAAGGCATTTTGTATTGCGCTGTGATCAGGACAGGCTCATTTATTCCTTGCGCCTACAGTTCAGTTCATCTCGTCTCTATTCCAGTCTCTTGTGAATTTTTTCCCTTTGTTACCTGTTTGTTAAATATTTTTGCTCTCTTACCTTTTTATTTTCCTCGATTATTGTTTTACACCTTTCGATTTTTTTTTTTACACCAGTCTTATTAGTGTTAAATTCGCTGGAGTCTGAGCAATAGCAATTACAATTTGGTGACATTCATAACAGTAGCAACTGGGGCATATCACTTTAGTAAGAATGACAATATATCTCCTCAGCTGTAGATGACTCTTCTCAGTATTCCAGCAGATATTAAAAGACTGAGGTCTGTAGTTTCCAAATACTTCCTTATATCATTAAATTACAGGCTCTGTTCTGGTTTTCAAGGGAATTAAGGTATTGTTCCAGTTTTCTGACTAAGATGGGTAGCCTTGTCATCAGGATTTACCATCATCAGCTCTTTGGACTCAAATTATTATTATTATTATTATTATTATTATTATTATTATTATTATTATTATTATACTGATAGTGATAATTTCAATTTAGAAATAGAGCAGCAAGTAATTCATATAATTTAATTTACCAACTAAATAACCTCAGTGATGTTCCTTTATCTTCCATTACAGACATTAATATTGAAGAAAAACGAATAGATACCGTCATCATATATCAGATAATAAAATTTTTCTTTTTTGTGTTTTTATTTTTTTTATTTTTTTTTACTTCCGTTTTCCTTTTATTCTCCCTGAACTTATTCCAACCGATTCGCTAAATACTTATTTTTTTCTTGATGGCTGATCAGCGGCAAGATTAAAAGACAGCCGTAAATGAGGGTTTGTTATTTTCAATTGTTTTTGTTCTAAAATGATACCAAAATGTCAGAAAATTAGGGATTGCAGAACAGCTGCAAATTTGCTTCGGTTTATTTGGTTAAATGGCACATCAACATTTGAGAGTCATTTAGTGCCAAATACAACTTAATCCATAACTGGGAAGAATACAAACGTTGATTCTTTGTCCCAAAGGTATTAGTCTGAAAAGTAGATGTAACAGCGGGAACAGGGTTCGAACCTGTTCAGTCTGAGGCCAGGATACAACTCTTTAGCAATTACGTCACGCATACCCTCAATTTTATTAGATGATTCTGTCGTCACACTCTTGTTGTATTCAATATAATCGGATGAAACAATTCGAACGACTTACACTTTTTATTTTTGGGTAGCTAAAAGGTTGCGATCTTAGCCATTGAACTCTGTTAGAATTTAATATTGTTGGACAGCTAAATAATAGCAAAGGCCAGCACTAGCGAAGCGCACATTCTTTGAGAGAACAGTTTCTCAAACTTTTACATACTCTAATCAGGTAGAAATTATTTTGATTGAATGATTGATTCTAATAGGATTCTCATCAGGAGTAAATACATGGCTTGAGGTTACGGAATTCCGAACAATGTTTGTTGCTATTTACATTTTTGAGATGTATTTATGTGTTTATTTTTTTAATTTTATAAAATTTGTTTTTATTTTTTGCACACGTATATGTGATATCATATGTGGTGCATTCAATAAATTTCCAAAATTGTTTGTACATGTATTTAAAATTGTCGTAGACTCTTGAAAATTCACTATGTTAATGCTATATATCTTATGAGATGACTGACCAATTTTTTATGATTCCAAGTTCAAGTGAACAGCTACAGCAGCAATTGGAATACACCCTACTAAAGCCTTATTGTCACAGCTGGTGAATTTCAAAAATGCCATGTGGACGTGTGGAAGAACGATATGCAATAAAATTCTGTTTTAAACTTTGAAAAAATTCCACAGAAACTAATGGAATTTTTCAGACTGATATTGGACCATCTTGCATGAATCGAGCATCAGTTTCTGAGCGGCATAAGAGATTCAAGGAAAGCAGAGAGTCTATGCGGGATGATGAGAGGTGTAGGAGGAGTAAGGAAGTGAATACACCGGAGTTGATTGGCCAAAGGTTTAGGCTTAGGGTTACTGTGTTGAGGTTTTAGGAGAGTTCAGGAAGAGATTCCGTCGGAAGAGGCCAGCACTCTTTAAATCGGATCAGTGGCATTTCCACCAGGACAATGCAGCAGTTCACAACTCCATCCTTGTCGCAGACTATTTGACCAAGATGGGCGTCAAGACAGTTCTTCAGCTTCTCTGTTGTCCAGACTTTGCTCCCTATGATTTTTGGTTGTTACGTAAGCTCAGAGTCTGTCGTTATTCGACAAGTGAGGAGATGAAAGAGGCTGTGACGAAGGTCATTGACAGGCTCACACAAGGGGACTTTCATGGGTCCTTCCAGAAGTTGTTGGAACAGTACAACAAGTGCATTGCAGCTGGAGGAGATTTCTTCGAAGGTGACAAGAGTTTTAAGTGTGTACTATCAATAAAAGTGCCCATACGAAAAAAGGCGGGAAACTTACTTAAATTTTCTCGTATTTCCTCTCTAAAAGAAATAATTTCCAAACAGACCTATTCTACCCATTGATGAGGCCCTTAGAGGATCTAGTCAAGGCCAGAAAGGAACTGGGTATAATGGAAAAGAAGGAACACCTAGATATGTAGAACTAGGACTTTTCCAGAAGTTGCTGTTTAGTTTCATACGCAGGACCATTTTTTCTGGTTTGGATGAATCTTACGACTGTGCAGGGGATGCAGTTAACTCGTTCTAAGCCCCGCCCATATGGCATCAAATGCAGTCGCGAATGTAAGAAACGGGTCTTAGAACCCAGCATATTTTCAGTGATCTCAACAAACGGACAACACATTGATGAACAGAATTCGAACAGGCAAGGGTAGATATATCCAGTCTAAGTCACTGTGCTACTGCTATTTAAACGAAGGGAATGGGTACGTGTTATTGATTAAATTTCGTTAACACTTTAGCAAGAATATTAGATATGGGAAACTTTTGACATTCTATTTTTTTCTGAACGAATGTTATTTAGCCTGAGTTTAAAGTTACGATTTATTAATTTTTCTATATATATAATGAGATATTTTCTCTCAGAAGATATAATTCAACACTGCGAATGAAGATCAAGGTTTTGATGCTGATATAGTGTACGCATGGTGTACAATGTTGATAACCCTTATTTTTTGCTCGTTTGAACTTGTTAAATGTCTACATAAGTATTCAATTTGATCCAGATATTGTAAATGTTCATCTAATTTTGAATGTATTTAAACAAACCTTGGTGTCAGTATTTTGCTTTTCACTAATATATATATATATATATATATATATATATATATATATATATATATATATACCGAGAAAGAAAGATATGGAGAGAGAATAAGATTTGGTTGTAGTATTTGGTGTAACTGTTATCCTCAAAGGAAATGTACTTGGCCACCCCAATTAAAATTGTCAACGCTTGAACATTTCTATTTTACACATAGATTGAACTCTAAAAAGGTAGTCTCGCTCTGAGACTGAGTAGACTGGGTAGAAATGGTAATGAAAGCTTCGTCTTCATTCTTGAAACCTTCATATTTGGACGATCACCATCAGATAAATTTTAGTGACATTCAGGACAATTGTTGGCGGGAGACTTAGAGTAATTATAGCCCCATCCTACAGAGTGAGAAGATGACTGAAAATATACATACTAATCCTGTGAGTAAACTGAGAATCAACGCAACATTTCCCATTGTATCTCACTTGTTGTCTTACTTGTGAAATAGCATTTACTCCCTTAAAGGAAAACTTTTAGTTAGTGTACACTTGCCGCTTATTTCATAAAATCATTATCTTTCCAATTATTCCTCTCTGCGTTAATTTCTCCCTGCGGACGTAATGAGATATTGCGATCATGACATTATTAGTTACATTATTAATTAGAGCTAACAGGAACGACACTAAATCCCAAATCCAAAAGATAAGCTGCAGGTTATATAAAGTTTAAGTACGAAGATTATTGTGATGCGTCATTAATTATACTTGGGCGCCAATGGTAAAGCGGCAGTTCTTAGTTCGATCTTCATTTAGGGTGAAAATATTTTATTAGTATACTACGTCGCAATCCGACACATTAGTCACTGCGCTACTGAAATTTTCGCGCTAGAATTGTTCAAGCCTGAAATTTACATGGGAGAATGTAGCACTCTAGAATGTGATAGATTAATTATTTTCTCTATAAACAAATTTAAATAATGCTGAATTTCCATATATGGCAATAATTGGGAAAAAATCTATAAAAAAAAGTACCGTTATATATTCTAATGGGCCGTTCCAAACAAACCCAAATTTACAATTATGGAAGCAAATTTTGCAAACAAAGCACCAAAAAGAATTCACTTCTTTCAAAAAAGTATCCTTATATATATGAATGTGTTAATTCCGAATGATACCCTGTTTATATTTACAAAAACAAATTTTGAAAACAAAACCAAAAAATAACTTCCTTATTTCAAAAAGTTATCCTTATTTATTGAATGAAGATTTTCAATAAACTTTTTTTTTCTTTTGTTTTCAAAATTTGTTTCCTTAAATGTAAACTCAGCATTTTTTAGAATTTGCTATAAAAAATAATTTTAATCTCACAAAAATATATTTGATTTTTAGGTTATTTAAAACGACGGCAAATTAAATAGAGTGAAAAGTCTTCGAAAGAAGTCAGCAAATATTTTTGATAGTTAAGAAATACAGATTAAGTGAAATTTACTGAAGAATGTGTGTTACTTACAGAGAAACATGTTTTAGTCAAAAATATTTACAAATAGACTAAACATGCGCTTATCACAAATAATCTGAATTGAAAGGTCATGGAATGGAAACAAACTAATTCTACGGCAATGGAAATGTTCCCAGTGAGCCTAGGGGTAAGAGGGTCATTCTGAAAACCTTCTGGCAAATAACCCATCGCTATTGATTTTCTTGAAAAAGCCGCAACAGTAAACAAGGTTCCAATAAGACAAGATTACCTTATCTATTTCGTGACCCTTGTAAGAAAACCCTTTATTTATTATAAGTATCTTGAATATCTTTAAATGCCGTTGAGCAAGAGATAAAAAGGTAATCAATAGTAGATTAGAACGCATGCCAGGGTGCTAACGCTTCTTAATATAGCATTCTAGTTTGGTTATTTCTGTCTAGAAACTTAAACAAAGAACAAACGAGCTTTTGGAAAAATTATAAAAAACACGCTTTATTCCACAGTGTATCACCATAACTTCTTCGAGGACATCTTTGGCAATTGAATAAAACTATCATGAAGAAAATGCGCACAAAGCATTTTCATTCAAAAATAACTACCGTCTATTTATATCCGATTTTTTACAAGATCTAATCAAATTAAAACGCAAAGCTTCTGTTATCCGAAAAAAAAAAAAAAAACAATAAATATAAACTATAGTTGTAAATATACAATCCCCTATGAGCATTGCGGGGATTCATTTTTTGCGATGAATTAATTTACGTTTCCATGATCGGAAATATGGCAATCTCATTTTCCAAATTATATTCTTTTTTCTCAAATTGTCGGGTTTCATTCCAAACGTGATTCAATATATATAAATATATAGTAATGTTTATATCCAATCTAAAATTCTGTTGGAGGTAAAAATCCATCATATTGAACAATTTGCAAATTCTATCAACGGATATCTGTGAAAAAATATTTTAAAAAAAAGTGAAAAGAAGAAAAACAATGTGCTACTTGAAAATCATCAAGCCAGAGTAATCTTGAAGAGCCGTTTGTTGAAACCTATGTCGACTCGCTCTTGGCCATGTTGAAATTATATATATATATATATATATATATATATATATATATATATATATATGGACCCCGCAAATGGCCGGGCAAAAACAGGACGACCAGCACGAATATACATTCAGCAGCTACGTGAGGATATGCGACCTGCCAGAGGCGATGAACGATAGGGAGAAGAGGCGACAGAGGGTCAGGGAAATCCGTGCTACCGGCATGACATCATGATGATATATATATAGGTATTATTCGGTCCAGTTAAACCAGAGTTGGGAGTAATTCCTTCAGGACAAGAAAATCATTCAGGAACTGAACAACTTAACATAAAAAGAAAATAAATTAACAAATAAATAAAAAAGTTAAATTACCGTAATCATAACTGACGAAATTTGAAAATAAAATAAATAGGAAAAAAATCGGAAATTCAATAAAACGAGGAGGTAACTCCTTAATCTCTTCCCCCTCCCCTTCCACCCCACGTGTCTAGTCTGTTTTATTTATCTATTGGATTTAAAGAAGTCCTGTTATATTTTTTTTGTGTTTTTGGTTTACACCAGAAACTGAA
>OY757924.1:43374371-43451871 GCA_963585895.1 Sepioteuthis lessoniana
CTGATGATTGTCTCCTTAGACGCTTAGGAAACCAACGCCTATAACCGTTACGGTTATAGGCCAAAACTTTGTGGAAATAACAATAAAGATGAAGACAATAGTCCGAAAACTAAAAATAGGTACGTAAGTCTGTATGTATTTATCCTGAACATGTGACTAGAATGGGAAGGTAGAAAGATGCAAATAGAGATATATAAATTATAGCAAACTTCATAAAAGTAAGAAGGAATATATTTAAAATTAAACTATAAATGGAAATACTTCATAAACAAAGAAAAAGAATTACATATGATTTAATGATGCCTTTCAAACTGACATTTTGGCTTAGTTTTCTTTTTTCATTCAGATCTTTTTTTCAAATCTCAGAGTTGATGGTGAGGCGGAAATCTTGTTAATAAGATCGTACCAAAATTTAAATTCCACTTCCGACAAACAATATGTGTGTGAATTCGAACAGATTTAGTTATTTCTGGATGAAAAGGTCATACTGTTTTGTTCTTTCTTTGCTTTAAATTAACATAAGATTTTATATTGGTCCATTTCCAAGATTCAAAAATAAATAAAAAATAAAATCGTTTTGTTTGTTTCTCTTTTTTTTATCCATTTCCTTTTCCTGTTTCTTAAGAGCGAATCTATTCACGGTCATTGAATTCTTTCGCTGTCTACTCTTCACATTTACTAATATCTTTTAGCTTCGGAACGCTCAGTATAACATAAAAATTGCGATTGCGAAATATCTACTCATTATTTCCAGTTATAGCTAAATTGAATGCAATTATTAGTTTTAAAATGTACACTTTAGATAAATCAGGTTTGGATTGCTTTGTTTAATAGCATATCACACTTCGCGGGTTGGTTTCTAATAAAGTCTTCCTAGTAGAAGATTGGTGCTAATTCTTAACCCATTACTTGCGAGCATAGAGGGGTACATAGGGTTTTTTTCCGTGGGTATTAGTTTGAAAGTGAAAGTATTGGCACAACTGGAGTTTAAACTTGTTTTAGACAATGCCACAGTGCCACTTTTTAGCCTCTACACTACTGGATTTCCCCCATTAATACACAAGTATTGATCCACTCATTGACCTCGGACCTATTCTATATTGACTGTATTCGTTTTTGTTTATTGTAAAATCTTCTTTATTTATGAATTATCTGTACTGTTGTAACCGATGGCTTCTATATCGGTAATGGATAATTCTAAGATAGGGAAGGAAAAACACAAAAAAACACATCTCACCCCAAGTGTTAGCGTTTCTGTTGCTTTATTCTTTCTGTTCAGTTCCTGAGAACGTAGAAGTAGAAAGAATGGATAATAATATGCTGGTTATATTTAGTGCACTTTTTTCGAACCGATTCTTCCCGTATTTTTGTGTACAGTCGGCTGGGATTGTAGAATATAGAGACTTCATCTCTGAAGAAGGGTAATACCCTTCCCCAATGAGTGTCACGGATATGACATTAAACCATATGATGCTGAGGCTCTAGCCTTGGTGCTTTCAGGAATGTGGAATACTTCTTTATTGTCATTGCTCCTAGATCCACTCTGGCATGGAAAGGTAACACCCGAGAAAGTCCTATTTATGGGTAAAATAGAACTATTTGACTTTTAAACTCTGTGCAAACAAATAACTTGTGCTAAATTGAATTCTGAGTCATAGAATTGTTTGATCATTCAATTGTATGTAAACAAATAGCTGATGTTTAACTGCATTGTTAGTGATACGTAACAATACTTGGAACTATTCAACTGTGTGTAAACTAAGGAGTAATGTTGAATTATAATCGAAAAATAGCAATACTTAAAACTCTTTACTTGAGTACCTAAATTGACTTATTAGTATTACAAAGCAATACTTGAAACCATTTGACTCGGTTTCAAAGAAATGAATCGTTACGAAAATAATAATTAGTTGTAAATAGCAATACTTTTAATCACTTCACTGTGTAAACAATTGATTAATAGTTTTGAGAATAACAAGTATTTATATAGAAATAATTTATTCGGTTTCGGTATCTTTGTTTAATGGTTATTTAATGCCAAAGCCATTCTCCAAGAAGAACAGAAGTGGTATTTCAATCATACATCTTAGATGCGTCAGGGAGGTCTTCAGTGATGCGCTGTCTTCATTGCCGATTTCGGGTTATTTCTGCATCATATCAGCTCCGACAGTAACCCCGGCTTGACTCTGAAAGAGCCAAGCCGCTTCCGTGATCGCGACGTGCTACGCTCGTGCCTCTACCAAAGCAAAGAAAAAATAAATAAAAAGCTATTTAACCCATAGATTGGAGGATAAGGGGGTTCATACATTTCCCAAGGGTATTTGCCCGAAAGTGAACGTAATAGCGCGACTGGAGTACGAACTCGCTTACTACGATTTCGATTTAACCCTTACACCACGAGGACACCTCCTGCAATAATTGAAACCATTTAACTGTATAGAAATAAAAACAATAATAGTGTACAAACATACTAATTCTAAGTCATTTAAAGAAGAAATTACCTCCAAACTATTTCTGCGAACAAATGACTTCTATTAAATAGTAACAGTTAATATAACCACGCTTGAAATCATTTAACTCTGTCTAAAAATGAACTCCAGCTTTTTAAAGTGTTATCAATAAAAATGTTTATACAAATCATATAAATTTAATATATATGTATAAGTTAGAGTTGGCATTAAATAGCCTACGATGGTATATATGCTATAAAACCAAATGATTTCCAAATATTCGCCCGCTCTCTGTAAACAAGAGCGCTTGTCTTTTAATACTACAAACTTTAAAAGGGAGGTGGAATCAAGTAATCTTTCTTCTTACATCGGAATTCGCAGAATAACACAGCACCACTTCTGTCACGCATGGGTGACATAATATGATCCGTCTCTACAACCACTTAGATTGCTGATCAGATTGTCCGATTACTTCAAGTAATTCTGTTTAACTTCTGTTTTCTTTCGAGGGACAGCTAAAGAATATCTTCTTACACTTAACTCAGCGGACGAGATGGTGGATTTTATCAACTCATTTTTCTTTCAGCTTTTTGTGATAACTTATCTATTTGACGCCCGATACGACTGTGTTTCAATGATTTACATAGTAAAAATACACATATGCGCCTTTAACGTTTTTTTTACACACTGTTGATACATTTAGAAATATAGATTCAAGTAAATTGGTCTTTATTGATGTTATTTGTGTTACTCCTTTTTAAAACCAGCTTTCTATCCCATATGTTATTTTGTAAATGTACCAAACCCAAATGTTCCTCTAAATCTAAAAGTAGAACAACACCCTCATGTGTCATAAATCTACAAAATTTAACTAATCCTGACCTCTCAATTATAATCCAAAAGCCAAATGCTAATAACATATAAAATCGCAAATAAAAATTGTACATGTTTTTAATTTTTCCAACAACATTGGAAATTATATTCGAGGGATTACTATAAACAACAAACTGTTGGTGAATGATCATTGATATCTGTCGTTCAAAAAGTTGTAAGCCCCACTCATATTCTAGATTTTTCGTAAACCTCTTTTCCTCGTATCAGCTTTATCTGCACAGAAATTAAGACGAAAATTTGAATTATTTTTTTCTGTTATTACAAGAAATAGTGTTCCATGGCCACAATTAACGCCATGTGCGAAATAGACATATAATGTTCATAACAATACAACATATAAAGAACATAGGAATCTCGAAATTCGAAAACACGTAACGACCTCTTCTCCAGGTACGAAACCTTTTTATTAACTTTGGGTTAAAGGTTTCGACATAAGGAGGAGAGACACAATCTTCTATGCTGTCTTATTCTTTTGGCCCCCAACTCGAGCGGCCCCCATAAGGCGCAAGTTCGCCTCGCGTCTGCGAGCTCCAAAAGTCGATCCTCCTCGTTTGGCGTCTAATTTCCAACTCTTTAACTTTCTTCAAATTGTCCACCAACCTCTGCGCGCTTCCGGTGTGTGACGTCGCTAGGACTCCCTCACCTGTTTCGTCTCGGATTATTGTGACATTTCTGAGTGATACCTCTGTCCACCCGCGCGCGCCCGCGTTAACATCTGCATCAATGTTTGCATCTAACTAACCCATGTGCTGAGCCGAAAGGTTCTCATCCTAACTAAACTCAAAGGCATGAACCTAAATTCCTCGGCCATTATGTTATATTTGTAGTGCATTGTCAAAAGAATAATGTTTAGCAATGGCTTTCCTTTCTGAGTGAGACTTAAAACGTTTTGAAAAATCCTTGCAACACATTGCTATAACATCAGTTATGTAGTCACATCGATGTGCTCAGTGACTTAAATAAATAAAATTGACTAAATATTCATTTTTATTATTATCATCTTCCTTGTCAATGCACCTAGTTCCGGCCTGAAATATAATATCATTGATTGAATGAATAAAGAAGCAATAAATAAAGGAATAAAGAAAAATATAAACATTCTGCTCACTATAGACTACAGAGCCAATGGCCTAATGCGTAGAGTGTTCGCCAATGATCCGGGAGGCCGAGGTTCAATCCCAGGTCGAGTCATACCAAAGATTTAAAAAATGGTACTTGATACCACTTTGCTTAACACTCAGCATTATAAGCTAAGGATCAAGGGTAAAGTGAAGCAATCCAGGGAATGGAGTAGCTTCCTCTCCTGCACTTTGGTGCTGTAGCTATTGAAAAGGGAACCTTCGGGTCATCCTTGACTTAAGTCGCCAACTTTACTCATAGACTACAGATATATTGATCTACTCTCATAGGTATCATATTTACCTAAACCCTCCGCTCGGGCAGGATATGACACAAGGTCAATTTTTAAGTGGAGTTTAACAGGTTTGAAATCAGAGTTTTCCTTCTCCTAGACTATTTGCCTCATCAAGGCTGAAGAAATCAGTCTGCCCTACTATTTACCCAAAGCTGGAGTGAGAATAATTGGATTCATACCTTTCACAAGGGTATTAGTGCTATGTGAAATGCAATCAGTCTCGTCCAGGATTTGAACTCGTGTCGCCGTGTCCATTTCCTACGACGATAACCATTACACCACGGGCACCTCCTCGTAGGTATAAAACAGCAAAAATTGTATGTGCTCCTTTCTAACACTTGGACGATGAGACATTCAAAATTATAACGAATGTTTCTCTTTTATATACAGAAACGAGGACAGAATGAAAGAAAGTAGGGAAAGGAAAATGAGAAATAGAATAAGAGTTGTATAGCTTATCACTTAATTATAAAATTATTTTGTGAATATTATAGCAATTTTTCTTCAAGAGATAATAGAATGTACATTGAAAACGAACAAAAGCAGAATAATTTGATCAATGTTTTCTTTCATAATTCAATTACAATAACTAGCATATATTTTCATTCGTTTGTAAAGTTTTCTCTAAATATTTTTTTCAGTGTCTGATGGTATTGAGTATCATAATTAAATTCATTAACTTTTAGAGGAAATACATTTTCGGTAAATTCAGTTATGGCTTCCCTTAAACGGAAAAAAATGACCTGGACAATTGTGTATATCGTCAACGAATTACTCACCTACATAAAAATTAATCATTCTCATTACATCACGAAACTCAAGCAACTATCAAAAGTTTTACGTCAGTTTTTAACCTATTCTTTATCACTCTCACTGTATCAGTCGTTCCATCTCTGTCTTTCAATCTTAGGCCTTGTAGACCCCCCTCCTCTCTTCTCCCTATCACGTTATCACCCTCTGTCACTTGCTCTACCTCCGCCTCTCACCTTTCCAGAATTTTCTTTCTACTCATTCTTTATCACACTCTCTTCCTCTTCCTCACTCTTTATCCCTTCCTGTCTTTCTCTGTCACTGACATAACCATTTCTCCCACCATCCATCTTCTCTTACCATATATTCTATCTTTCTATCCACTTCTTAACTTTTCCCTCTTACATTATGTTCAGTTCTCTCTCTCATTCAATGTTGGATCCCTCTCTATCATTCTTGTTCTCTCTCTCTCTCTCTCTCTCTCTATATATATATATATATATATATATATATATATATATATATTATATTATATTATATATATATATATTTATCTATATTTGTCCGTATATAAAGCCTAATAGTTTTCATCTGATTTACTTTTAATTTCCTAAACTATCTTAGAGTCAAATGCCATTCTCTTGTCTTCATTAACCCAGATTTGTGAATGTTTTGTTGAATGCAATGTGGCAACCTAAATAATTTAATTTCCTGCAAAGTAACTGGTGACTGTGACAGAAAGCATGCACACACACGCACACACACACATAGATGTAATGTTTTTGTTTTAACAAATACGTGTTTGCTTGGATGTGTACACTTGTTTGCGTTTGAGAGTGTGCTCTTATCAACGCAGGTTTCTAGTTTGTCTAAAGATTTGCCAAAAGCAAATGCAATTGGTGCCGCATGTTTAAAAATCTAACCGAAGCTACCTCCTGTTTCATGTCAAATTTCATTAGCAAAGCCATGGATATTGCTACCCCTTACTTGCCGTCGCATTATCGGGAATCTCGATAAATATCTCGACGCTGACATGGTCAGATTGCTAATGACTAAAAATAGTCAATGCTAGGGTGTAAGGTCAAATATGATCACTGATAAATAACTTCCTACGAAGGAAGTAATATCCAAGTTCACGTTTAGTTCAATCTACGAACTTGACAGGTCAACTTATTTTTTCAGGAGACAGTCATCTGCGGAAAGTATCTTTAGAGATATGATGAATTCATTAATGAAATTTATGTTGAATGCTCTTCACTGAATCTAATTGTAAAATTTATTATTTAGATAGCAAATAATTTAAAACTACTTCATTTAGCTGGCTACATAATTTAAAAAGGTTTGTTGGCTGGTTGGGTTTTACGGCATATCAACCTTGTTAGGTTATGCAATGCTAAATCTATTTTTATACAAATAAACAGTTCTATTTCAAACAATTTAGTTTAGCATAAGTACACGGTTTAGTTGTCAAAAACATTTTTATTTCAAGCAAATCAGTTTAATCAAATGTCAAATATATTTCTATTTAAAGCTATTTAGCATATTCCTATAGTTCTATTTCACACAATTCAGTTTAGCTTAAGAACACAGTTTAGTTCTATTTGACCCATAGAGAGTACTCTATCAGGTTCTACCACAACGGGCCAGAGTAAACCTGGAAGGGATGACGATGAAAGGGCAATCCGTATTCACCAAAGTTCCATCATTACTGGAACCTCACCGATTGACTTTTAGTGTCATATCCAAGACACTCTTTGGGTGGTCTTACCCCTGCAGAGAAGCAGTTGGTGTATTCTACAACCCCAGCCACAAGGGCAATAGAATTTTAGAAATTTAATTGCTATATGACCATATATTTGAAAAGCATATTAGATATATGGCGATCCAATTATAACCTTTTTTTGGAGAAGCATTGCCAAACATTACCTTTAATAATTTGGATTGATATTTTGTACTTGAAAGGTAATTTTTGGTTTGTATTTAGTAAGTAACACACGCACACACACACACACACTCACACACACACACACACACACACACACACACACACACACACACACACACACACACAGACGTATATATATATATATATATATATATATGTATGTATGCATGTATGTATGTATATTTATCTATCCTAATTCAGAGACTTATTTATTTATTTGTTTTTTTTAAACCATTGTCATAAAGAAGTTAGGGAGGAAAAAGCTTTATATATATATATATATATATATATATATATATATATATATATATATATATATATATTATTTAATTATTTTTTTCCAAGTCTCGCGTGTCAGAAGGATATTACCTGTTACCTGGATCCAAACCCGGCTCAGTGCAAGTGAGTGTACTCATACAAGATATAGAATAAAGACAGTTTGCAGTATGTTTACCTTTATAATTCACCGCGACTGGGAGGGAAGTGACGTAAGTCGTTTCTCACTGGCCAATACCATTTTAAAAACTCATTAGCAGTAGCATTTAAATTTTTTTTTGTGTGAACTGTGTGTTTTTGTATGCTGGGCGTATTTTTAATGCAGGATCGCCGGCTGGAACAAAAGTTTCGGTAGGGTCACTTGGAAGAGCAAGTATGATGTTGGAAAACCCGAAACTTGTAAGGACCCCAAGAACATCACTGACGAGGGGATTCTGTGCACTTTTTTAAGTGTTTGACTACTATATATATATATAGACGGATAGATAGATGCCTTCCAAACCTAAAGGTGAATCAGAATATATATATATATATCTATATATATATATATATATATATATATAATTGTATTCTAATTTCACCTTTTGAGAAACCGGAAACACATACACACTCATAAACATACGCAGTAATAAATCGCTTCTTATATTCAAACTTATACCACATATAATGTTTAATGATACTGCCTCAATGATTTATGGTAACTCGTTTTTTTTCTAATGATATGATCGTTAAAAAACTATTTCAGTGTGGAATTATGAAAGAATAAAAGAAAACAAGAGATCGAATATAAACTAAATTATCTTCACTTGTCATCACGATTATAGGATGTTGCAGAAATCAAATCAATTTTTATGCACCGGGATATTTATTTGCCATGATATTTAAATACATACTAATCTTAGTTTAGTCGGCCATTGATCAAATTGTTTTAGCAATTTTGCTCTCAGTTAATTTCCTGTTTTACCTTTCTTAAAAAAATCAATATTTGAACTTATGACTTACGTAGCTTGGAATTCTTACCAGTGTCATTAGTGCTAAATGTAAAAACTATACTTTTATAAAGATTTGACCTTTTGAACAGTGATTCGAGAGATTCCTCTTATAATAAAATTATTGAATAATATTCTCTAAAACTAATCGGGGTTATCTATTTATCATTATTGAATATCTATCTGCAAGTTTCGTGTTGAAGCGAAATCAGGAGATCAAATCCAATTCTTTATTAAATCCATTTTATGAGAATTATTTTTCTCTTTCTCTCTAATTTTTTACACATTTGGCGACTTATTTAAAAGCCAAAAAAATGTGGAAAGTATGGATTGAGTGATTGATTTTACTGTCATGTCAATCTGTCTGGTTTTATTTCATATGTAGAGAATATGAAAATGCCTATATTTTTCTATATCTGTTTTTAAAGTGTATTTTTCATACGGTTATGTAAATTCAAGTTTCCTATCCAATACAAATAATATAGACATACTTGTTTAATTTCAAGTATTCCTATGTAACACCAATAATTATATTTTCTGTCCAGTCATCTGGGGTTGTGTCTCGAGAGAGGAGTAAACTTTTTTCAGCGGGTGAAGTTGATATGACTATAAACCATCTGATGGTGAGGCCTCAGTGCTAGAATTTGGGGAATGTAGAGTACACAGTCTTTACTATTACTCCCAGGTTCCCTTTGATTAAGATATATATATACATATATATATATATATATATATATATATATATATATATATATATATATCATAAAGAAGACGTCCACTATAAATTATATATTGTTTTAAGAATTCTTTATTTCATTATTTCATACGTGTATGTTTCCGGGTTATTTCTTTCGTCGGAAAACATTTAGCTATTGACTAGATTTTTTGCTTGAATTTGGCACAAAACCATAAGAATAGAACAGCCAATTGGAATCGTACTCACTCGTGTAGGTTTGTTAGTCTAATGTTTTTTCAGCTTTTCTATCGATTTATATAGATGCCACTATTTTGTGTTAGATTTCTCTTCTTCCTCCTCTCTTTCTATTTCTCAGAGTTTGTCTTCTGGTCACTTTTGTAGGTTAATTTTAAAAACCCGCCTCCATGAACGACAGACAACCCTAAATCAGAGAGTATACCCAACAACACTGATAAAGAAGGGATTTGATTTAGTATAACAAGGTCACAAAAAGAACTACGAAACCCGAAAAAAGCATAACAGCGAACAACCCAGCATACGTTGCAATCTACGACAAAAACAACCTAGATTTATTCAGAGAAATAATGAAAAATCTCGAAGAACTTAAATATAATGACAAAATCAAAGAAATACCAAACACAAAAAAAAATCATTAAAAGCCAGCGACGACCGAATTTAAAAAAAAATACTCCCCTCTTTTACATTCGTGTAAATAACAGAACAAGGAGTTACTAAATGCAAAAATAAAAGATGAGGTATATGTGATATAATAAAACTTAAGCAGTAACTCAAAATCGTAGTTTTCATGATCGAATATAACAAATGCAAAGATATATTCATAGGATAGAAAAAAAATTCTCAGTAATTGAATATCACACAACAAAAGCAACGTTAAAATACCAGAAAATAGAATATTAGATGTATCTAAATTTCCTATACGTATGTTGTATAGCCAAATAATAAATATGCATATATACACATATACATGCAGAATACATATTGACGCAATAATAAAGAAAGACGAGCGAAGACTTCTTTAAAAAATATACCTGTCACTTTATTTGAAAGGGTTCGAGCGAGAGGGTGTTGGAGACCGAAAAGAACTGCAACATATTGACCCCTACTCTTTTGGTCATCGGCGTTGAGTCTTTCTCGTTCTCCAGGGCTGCTCAACCGGAGGCCAGGGGGCTCAGCTTTCTGCTGAGTGCTGGCTTTCTTTACCGCATCTTGTCTCTAACTCTATCGGCGGTCCCGAGGGCCCCTTTTGCCGGGTGGTGGCTTTCTCTACCACATCTTCTCTCTAACTCATTTGATCTCCAACACACTGAATTCCTGTCTCACCGAGTTATATAATAGTTCAATCGCCCACTCAATCTTTGGAATGGCATGTTTGATCGTCATCAATCGGAAATAACTGCCATGCAGTTCACAGGTCACTCTCTTCCGGTGCATCAGTCTATGAGTGTACCATGGGATTTTACCTTGTCCCATATTTTCAACCAAGCCCGCCTACGCGATTTCTTCTCATAACTGCCATCGGAATGTGTCACTTCCTTCCGGTGCATCACTTTGGAATGGCATGTTTGGTCGGGTCGAAGGTCAATATACAACACATATATAGTCACGTATACTGTAAAACAATGCCCATATATCAAATAACCACTACACATTACTTCAAATAAAAACAAAAACCACTTAGATAAATTCAAGCCCACGTTCAATAAAACATAAAATATACACACACACAAACAAAAACAAAAATAAACATCTATGTATATACATATATCATCATCATCATCATCATCATATCGCGCTGGTAGCACGGATATCCCTGACCCTCTCTCGCCACTCCTCCCTATCGTTCATAGCCCTAGGTAGGTCTTCAGGACAACAGCCTGTATCCTCACATAGCTGCTGAATGTACGTTCGAGCTGGTCGTCCTGCTTTTGCGCGGCCATGTGTGGGGATCCATAAGAGTACATCTCTTATGAGTTCATCTCTGCTTCTCCAGCAGTGTCCTGCATGTCTGGTTCGTCTAACTTGAATAGTTTTCGTGATAGGGGGCAGGTGGCCGTACAGTTGGTGTCTTGTGGGGTGTTGCTGCCAGGACTTGTTCAGGATTGCACGCAGCATTCTTGTGTAATTGCCATCCAGTTTCTTCTCCAGCCGTTTTGTTAGCGTCCATGTAGTGCATCCATATAGCAGTATCGATGTGACCGCTGCCTGGAAGAAGCTGCGTTTCATTTTATCGGTTAGGTCTGATTTCCATATAATCGATAGCCTATTGATATCTGTCCATGCTTTCGTTAGCCTCGTTTCGATGTCCTTTTCGGTTGATTCGACGCTGCTTCCTAGGTACGTGAATTTGTCTACTAGTTTAAGTGGGGTTCCTTCTAGAGTGGAGATGTCCCCCGTTTGGTTATAGCACATATATTCCGTTTTGTGTGCATTAACATAGAAGCCAATGCTTGCTGCTGCTCGTTCCAAACTATGCAGAAGAGTTTCGACTTGGTCAGGTGTATTTGCCAGTATCGCTATGTCATCGGCGTAGTCGGCGTCGGTAATTGTTGTTGCGGGGTATCTTCTGCTTCTTTTCTTCGTCAGTTCGAAGCCATTCTCTTTGATTTTGTCAATTGATGTTCTAAGTACGTAGTCTAGACATATGATAAAGAGGTACGGGGCCAGCGTGTCCCCTTGTAGTACTCCTGCTACAATGTCAAAGTATTCTGTGTCTCCATCCGGTGATAAGTAATTGCGCGTCAAATTTTAAACAACTTTACTTCAAGAGGAAAAAGCTCATGCAACCCCCCCACACACACAGAGGAAAAATCAAGTCCAAACTACTCACACACACACACACACACAAACAAGCAAACAAATACATATACAAAGGAAAAAAGCCAAAGATTAACTGTTAATGTAATTCACTGCCACTTTAACCAAAAATGACGAATAAAATCTATAGCATATCGACTATAAACACACACACACACACACACACACACGTATATATATATATATATATATATATATATATATATATATACAAACAAACACAGCGACCTAGAGTGAAACTACGAAAAGCTTTAATGCATATAAGATTGCAAAGGCTTCTTGGGGAAATAAAATTTAAACTACCAGGGAGACTAGGAGACACACTCTGAGAAAGAGAAAGAAAGGAGGAAGAAGAGAAATCTAACACAAAACAGTGACATCTATATAAACTGATACAAAACCGGAAAAAAACGTTCGACTAAACAAACTACAGGAGTGAGTTCGATTCTTATTTGGTGCCCCATTCATGTGGCCTTGAGCAACATCGAAGCGAAATATACATCTTATAGTGGTTTTTGAAATAGTTACTTTTTTATCTCTTTGGAGCAACATCAAAAAATTTCACACACACACACACACACACACACACACACACACACACACATATATATATATATATATATATATACATGGGGGAAAATGTCAAAACAATGTAATCCAAAGTGAAGAATTTAATATGAATGTAAGTCGACGTTATAACGTTTCAGTTTCTATAAACCCCCATAAGGACTTAGAAAAGATAAAATGAGGTGTCGTTAGATCACCCAGCGAAACTCAACAAAATTCAAAAACTAAAGAAAGGACGGGATTATATATACAGAGAAAGGAAGGGCGTTAACTCCCTGATCAATAAGTGAGCGTTCATATTTCAAAAATATCATTTTACGGTGTAAGGTAATGAACTAACAAATGGCACCATCAAGATATACCACGGCTTAAAAAGAAAAAGAAATAAAGAAGAAGAATAAAACAAAATAATAATAATAATAATAATAATAATAATAATAATAAGAAGAAGAAGAAGAAGAAGAAGAAGAAGAAGAAGGAAAATAAAAAATGAAGAAAGGACATAAAAGGAAAGGACAAACAATAGAGAGAAAAGGGAATAGAAGAGGATGGAGATTTGGAGGAAAGAAAAGGAATGAGTGATGGAATAAATGGAAAAAGATGGGTGAAATTTTGAATAGTTGAATAAGTAAAAATGAAGAAATGAACAGATAGATACATCTAAAACGAAAAAAGGGGGAATTGAGATTAAATGTAAAATACAGTGGATCGTATAAGTTAGTATAGCTTATGACGGGAAATGTGTGAAATGTGTGAAAAAATATGAATGAGAATTTATTCATTAAAGATTGAATATATTGTGGTTGTTTCAGACAAGTTTTCCAAGATAGAGCGAAACGTTGAAAAAGTCCGGTGATTATTAACTGACAGAAAAAGTGAAAAAGCGCTGGCTTCAAAATTTATGGATATAGGATAACATCATAGCTTCATTAAAATCAAAGTTGTGATCAGATTTAGAAATGTTTTGAAGAAGTGCATTAAGATTGCCTACTCTAATATTTGTCCAATATTTGTATATACATTTTTAATATTTCTCGAAGTTTTGCTGATATATTTAAACTAACAGTCTTTACACGGCGTCAGAAGTAAATTTGCGTCTGGAGTCGACATTGGAAATATGAACCCTTACAAAGAAGACCCTCCCTACTTTCTCTCTATATATAATCTCCTCCTTTGTTTTGTTTTATATTTCATTAAGCATCCATCGGTTATCTAAGGACACTTCATATCATCTTTTCTGAGTCCTTATGGTTGTTTACTGAGACCGAAACGTTATAATTTCGACTTTCTTTCATATTAAATTCTTCACTTACAATTTCTTTGCTTATCAATATTTTCTTACACACACACACACACACACACACACACACACACACATATATATATATATATATATATATATATATATATATATATATATATATATATGCAGGGTTTGTCATTACATAACATGTTGGGGTTGATGTAAACCCACACCAAGCTGCAAAACTAATTGTTTGTCTTTAGGTAATTGTTTCTATTTAATAATAGTCATTTGTTTGCAAACAATTATAAGTTTTCAACCATTGATAATTATTTTAGCAGACAATGATAGGTTCATTAATTAATTGTTTGAGTGATTCATTGATTTTAACACTGTATCAGACCGTTTAGATTTACTTCAAGCCCATATTCTGAGGAATCACGTTCATATTAAATGTATATTTGTATTTTTTCTACAGCTGTTTAAGAGGATGTTTTTTGCACCTGGTCTTATATAAAGAAAAATTGATAACAAGGTAATCCAAGTAGAAGGAGAGATTTATTGAGAAGCAAAGTTGACACTTTGGCGTTTCGGTTCTAATGTACCATCGTCAGGACTATGAGGGATCATATTAGTGATATTAAATCAACGATGGATGTTTCAAAATACAAAATACAAATACCTTGTCTTATCTCATACAAATCATTTTAAATTAACTTCTTTGACCTATGCATGGAATTGTAACATGTACTTCCATTCTTGGTCAGAGTAGAGCAGGGAGTAAATGTAAGGAAAATATTCTCCACAATTTCTAGATATCCAGATCATGAGCTTCACTATAAGATACAGTTTAGTATCCTATAATAGACACCCCTTTTGGAGATCTTGCCCCTCTATAGTTGATACAATCTGCATATTCTTAGCCCAATTGTTACAGCTTAATTATAGCTTCATGTAACTAATTGTTTACTGTCATATGGTATCATGTATTGATATCTAATGATTATCAAGGGATGGATTTCACTCGCAGATGAGACCCTGATAATTACTACTGGACTCGTGAGTAATGGAAAGAAAGGAGTACTCCACACCTCCCAAATCACAAGAACTTGGGCCTTTTGTCTGATCGATCTGGCTGTTATTGCTTGAACACTTTTTTTTGGGGGGGGGGTTGGTCTTACTGGTGCAAAGAAGGGTACTATTAGTTGATTTAAAGCCTTGCCGATAAGGCAAAATTTGAAAAAGAGTAATAGGCTTATTCAAATTTTTATTTCCGTATTTATTGGGAAATGAAAAAAAACAAACAACAAAAACAGAAACAAACTCATGTTTTCCTAATTAAGGTTTCCTGTATAGTCTCACTTCTATTGCTTTTGTGCCATTCTAAGAAATTCATAATAATATTGTCATATTGTTCATCTTCTGATATTGATATTAATAATGCCATGCTCAGCAAAACGTGTTGCTAACAGCGTACTGTGCATCTTTGTAAGAACTTATGTCTCACTTAGTAAAGAAACAGCTGTTTTTGGTCTACCGCAAGACTACAGTATTTTCTCTTGGCCTTTAATACATGCCCAGTTTTGTACAAGTATTTACAACTCAAGCTCACATATGCATAGTTTTTCTTCTACTACTCAAAATGGTCTTAGCAAAAGAGAAAATACATCTGTCCCATATATTATGTGTAGCAAAGACTCGGTATATCTTCAGAGCTCTACTTGAATAATTATGCACTTCAACCAACGATACTAGCCCATATAATTCTGAGTTTTTATTCCTCAATAAAAGATAGAAAACTAAAATAAGAAAATCGTACTTTACTATTTACTTGTGGTAAATAAGTTATTAATATTTACCTGCAGCGATCGTTGCGTGCATCACAAATTAGCGTAACGAGTTTGTGTAACAAATTTTAGCTTAATACTGCTGTAATGGAGTCTGTGATTAAAGAAATAATAAAAGATACAAACAGAAAATATTACAATAGGCTCAGTAGAAAAATATTTGTCCTTTTATGTAAGTATGTATACATTCTTATTAATAAGCAATAATTCATCAATATGATTTTTTGTATGTTTTGTATGTATACAAAACACATACTCATTTTATAATATTTGTTTTTATTTCTTACTAATATGTTTCAGTCTTGAATTCCTTTGAGGATAAAACTCTTTTGTCAGTTTTTTTTGCTTCCTTTATTTAGTGGCATATCAACCTTTATGGGATATATAATCTCAAAGTTATTCGTATAGAATAATTGTAGTGGCAGTATTTAACGCATAGTTGGGAAAATGCGTTATCATCTTTAAATTAGAAAAAAATACTTTTGTTCAGCAGTTGGAACTACAGGAATATAAATGAGGTCTATTCTATTTGAAAACAGACTTCTAATATCTAGGAGGGGCCTGAATGGTTCCAGACCCACTAGATTGTTTTCTGTAAAATAAGGAAAAGTTACTTTAGGAAATGTCGAAATACTTAGATTTTTCCAAGGAAGTGGTAATTTTATTATTGTATTTATGAGAAAACATCATATCTAACAGACCGTTGCGTACCTATTCCAAGAAAACTTAGGCAGACTAGGTTAACTTGTCCACTTGTTTCAAAGGCCCACCCTTTATTGTGGAGATGTCGCCTCTTTGATAATAGCACGTGTACTACATCTTGTCTGCGTTGACATGGAACCCTATGCCACGAGCTGCTTGTTCCAGACTATGTCACTGGGTTTCAGCTTGGGCAAGTGTGTTTGCCAGAAGCGCTATGTCATCGACGTGTTCCGTGTTCGTAATAGTTTGTGTGGGGTATCTTTCGCTTCTTTCCTTTGCCAGCTTAAAACCGATTTCTTTCATTAAATCAATAGACCTTCTAAGCACGAAGTCTAGGCAGATGATAAACATGTATGGGTATGTACAGATTTTAGTTGTCATTCACAAGGTTCAACTCAGTTTAACGCAAGATCAGAAGAATAGTTCACCTAGTGAGAATCGAATTCACTCGAAACTGGCTGCTTGTGTCGCTTTCAAAACCCCAATAATAATAATCACGTTTGTATTTTTTCCTTAAACAGATTTTGATAAGGATAATTGAGTCCGATTATGGTCAATATTACTACAAAGATTCCCCACGTGAGCGTCAACAAAAGGCATAAAGAAAGCTAAAAAGAAACTACAAAAATGCAGCGTGCTGTCCTAAACAAATACTGCCGAGCAACACTCTCCAAAATAGCAGATGTACGGCCAACTACCTCTCATCTCACACACCATCCAAGTTAGATCAACAAAACATTCGGTGCACTGCTGGAGAAGTAAGGACGAACTTGTATGTGACGTTCTTTAGTTGACTCCTATGCATGGAGGATACAGTGTTGGTCCACCAGCAGAGACTTACATGCTCTGTGCGGACAATGGATGGAAGAAAGAAGAACAAACCATGTGCGATGGATAATAGGGGCGCTGGTAAGAGAGAGTCAGGCAACTACGTGCTGTCAATACAACTAGATGGTGATGATGATTAATAGCATTTATTTCAATTTTTTTTTAATATACTGATGATCCTTTTCTGATTAACATTTTTATAACTACTATTGTTACTCCTTGAGAATTATTATTATCATTATTGTTCATTTGAGAGTTGTTCACACCAACATTAACTGATTGCTTCCCTCTGGAGTCTGAGTTATTGTAAGTCTCCTCATGTCTCCATGACTCTTCTTAGTATCTAGGCTGATCTCAATAGCGCTGTAGTTTGGATGGATTCTCGTCCTCTTATTTCCTAGTCCTCCAGTCCCCGTTCCAATCCGCTGGTTACTGTACAGACTGTGCCAATTGTTATTGGTATCACAGAGTTTTTCATGTTCCACAATTTTTTCAGTTTTCTAAAAGGTCTAGGAACATCTCTCTTTTTGCTTCTCTTCAGTTTTACCCTGTAGTCAGCCGGAACAGCGAAGTCCATTATTCGACAGGTTTTCCTTTTTTTTTTTTTTTTGGTTATTATCGCTAGGCCTGGTCGTCTGGCCATTATTAGTTGATCCGTTTGAAAATCAAAATCACAGAGAAGATTGTGTGTCTCATTTTAAAGGACAGATTCTTGGTTATACATATACCATTAGGTCGTGTAGTCAAATTTAAACTTCTTGCACAATTCCTTACCCAATCGTTTGCGCTAATTAAGCCATGTCCAAGTTTTCTTATGTGAGATTTCACATGTTCGTCACTTGAAATATACACATAGTTTTTTTTCTTGAAATTTTTGTTTTGTGGTTTGGTTTTTTTTTCTGTTGATGGTTGTGTTGTCTAAATTGTTTCTGGTGGTTGTAACCCGTCTTCCTCCGCGTTTTTATGTAGTTATAGAATCGATCCATCGAGTTATCTTGAATTCTGATAGGTCCACTTCGTCCTTCTTTTCTTAACACATATAGTTTATCTACGTCATCTCTGGGATGTATAGCTTTATGTATCGCCATTAGTTTTTTGATCTCTAGTCTATTTGATTGAGTTCTTCTCTGGTCCACACTAAGAATGGTCCCGAGTATCTTCTATGTAGTTTGGTTTCAAGAAATTTTCTCTTTCTTCATTTCTGCATATTTAATGGTGCCCTGCTTCCAATATTCACAAATATTTGTTGGTTTCCTTTCTTCCGAGCGTCTTGATTTGTTAGTTATATTCCTTCAGTTTTGGTCGTTTTCAGCTTTTGATTATTAGCATGACTCATTTTTTATGGTAAATGTAACTCCTTGACTCTTTTCTCCACTGCCTGTGTTAAGGTATCCAATTTTTACTCATTTTATTATTAGTAGTAGTAGTAGTAGTAATAGTAGTAGTAATAGTAGTAGTTATTTTAGCATTATCTTATATTTTGTGATCAATCATTGGGTCTTTAACCAATGAAGCAGGAAGGTAGTGATTGCTTGTATTCTATGTATGTATGCTTTTGCTGCCTCTTTCAAGGGATAACTTGTAGTCATATTGACATTACTCTCCTAAGGAGATGAACCGTTCCGAAAAATATTTTTTATATTACATATAGTCTGGAATTGCCGGATAATTTAGTTATGTATTTTTTCTCTATTTTCCATGATCATACCAAGAACTCCCACTAATACTAACTCAATGATAATTTCAAAGTGTCTCCTCTTTCAATTTCAATTTACAGAATTCGTATTTATTTACATTATTGTATACTTTGAAAGTCAATTTGCCATCTGTTGGTGGTTAAATTTTAGTTATAAGTCATATTTTTCTTTTATAGTCTTTTATCCTTATATATCGTCGATTGCAAATTATTTTTCTCTCAGGTTCAAATTCTCAGAGAATAATAGCTCTTTTGGCTTTTGTTATTGGTTCTAGTCGGTTTTTATACAATTTCCACTCTTCATTATTCCATAGTTTATCTAATTTTTAATATTTCAGTATTCCATATCTTCTCATTTCAGAATTCCATATCCTTATCATCATTAGTAAAACCATTATCACGATTATCGTGATTTACTTCTTCTTTTTAAATGAGCTAATTCGCATTGAATTCGGCATAAAAGTCGGACTGACGGAAATAACAACACTTTGGAAAGATTGATTTGATTGATCTTAATAACGTGTAAAAAGATTCATGGTCATTTTTCAAGTTGAATCTCGGTTATCATATTCATTTTACTTTCATATTTAGATTTTTGTGTAGGTTTTGTGAGTTTTTGTTTCGCACATTTTCGAATTGAATTCGAATATATTTCCAAGCATATTCATTTGACCTATAGATGCAACCCTACTATATACTATTCCTACAGTATTGAGAGGAACAGTGACTATTGGCAATGGATTGGTATTCCAAATCCCCAGAGCTCCAGAACTGTCCCTTTACCGTAAGATGTAGTTTAGTGTCTTACCCAGTTCACCCCTTTTGTTATATAATTAAGGAATTTTTTTTATATTAATCATTTTTCGTTAATTATATTTCATCATTCAGTTTGGTTGGGCTTTGGACTATTTGGCTCTTAGTTCAGGTCCACAGTCATTGGGTACAGTTTTACGCTCGCGCACAAAGGGTATGACAATCACAGTTGTTATTATAAAGCCCATACAGGAAATGGGGCTGGAGTGTGGATGACGTCATACCCGGAAGACATGGTCCTAAGAATTTGAGATTTTTGAAAAAAAGGCAGTTGGAGCTTGACATTGGACTATGCAGGAAGAAATGTGAATTCCTGCCATTGAGTTGGATGTTCAGAGTTGGATTTTGACCATTGAAGATGTTGTTGGGTTTTTCGGATCTCTACCGACAGAGATCTTCAACATCATGGGTTGCTCAGCGCGTTTGTGGGGTCAGATAGTATGGCCAGCATAGTAAGAATTCTGTCTCTCTCTTCGTGTCGAAGAACCGAAGTCAGAAGTTAATAAAACCGTTCGTACTTGAACAACAGAGTCTCATGTGTATTTGTTTTCGCCTGTATCTGCATTTGTATATGTACCGTTTGATTGATATTATTATGATGATCATGACTACGAGTAGTATGCAACACTTTTTGCATATTCTAAGCCCTGTCGACAGGGTAGATACTTAACATAGGTTATATAGTATTTAACAACTCGGCTGACGTTCTAGTCATATGCAAATTTATGTTTCTACCTATGTATACAATAAACATGATTGTCCATGAATCCTAAACTCTAGTGTCTTTTAAAATCACACAGGTAGGGTGTCAACAGTTCAATTCATTTTGTCTCTTTATTCACTTTTCTAGCATTTGTCTGACATATAAAATCTATTGGTTAAATTACTGGACCCTGAAGCAATTTTAAAATGACTTATTCAAGAAAATCGTTTGAAATGTTACAGTAATGGAAGGAAGTTAACTGATTTTGTAAAATTGATTGAATTAGACGTTGCTTATAGGATTTTGAGTAGATTTACAAGTGTAAATTGTTTAAAAGTCCAACTGTTATTGTGTCCCCTTTAATCAAAGTAGAAAGCGTTAAGTTTGATTATTTCGAAGAAAGTTCAGAAAATTGCCATAAGTTTTGAAAACAAAGTTAAAAACATCAGAAATAGAGTTAACTTCCATCTATCATATTTACGAGTGTATAACGTTTAGTTTTGTGATCAAATTCAATAAATGAAAAGTAAACCATCTTGAGCATTACGACCTAAAGATATATATTATTGGCGTTGAATTTACTGTCAAATAAACATGAATACAAATTATCAAATGTTCTTATGAACTTTTCATAAATACTTTGTGCAAACGCAGCAGTTAAAGAAATTTTATTGTATAAAATTTATGGTTATCAGTAATTTTATGCGCTTTACGAACTTTATAAAATCATAGAATGCATGAAAAATTTAGAGTAGAAGTTATATTCGGGTTGAGCTGATGAAAAACGAATGAGCGATTTCCTCCCACTTGGTATATGTCAGGTTGTGAATTCCAAGAAAAAAACTGACTATGATTTAAGGGGTAATTTCTATGTATTTTTCAGACGTTTAACATTATTTTTCAATATGTCTTATGTACACTCAAGTCGATTAGAATATAAAACTGGACAAATACAATATAACACATTATAATATAGAAAAATTGAGGAAGGTAAATGTGGGATAGATATTAATCTGTATTAAGAGCCAGAGAAAAAAAAGAAAACAAAGATGAAGAGGATTAAGGCCTGATAGACATAGATAGAATATATATATATATATATATATATATATATATATATATATATATATATATATATGTGTGTGTGTGTGTGTGTGTGTGTGTGTGTGTGTGTGTGTGTGTGTGTGTGTGTGTGTGTGTGTGTGTGTGTGTGTGTGTGGAGTGTGAGAGAGAGAGAGAGAGAGTCAGAAAAAATCTGCCTAGGTTTCACCTAAACGGATCATCTGGACGTTTCTGACTAAAGAATGGTTGGACCAAAACTACATTTTATTGATTAAAAGACTACTAGAAAGAATAAAATAAGCATAAAAAATAAAATTAAATAAGATAGATTCCTATTTAATCTATCAACCTACCAACCACTCCTACTTAACAAACATTTAAAATTACCGACCTTTGGCTTAGTAATGTATTGCGATTATAGTAGAAAGCTATAGCATGATTCTCCTCCATATTCAATAAAAAATATTTAGCCTCCGCTTTATATTACGACAATTTTTTTTACTATCTTTTATTGTAATAAAAGATCTGTACCAAAATGTGTCTTAATTTACCACACATAATTAGATAAACTAGTTCTATGTATATATATTTTGTGTGCAAAGCTACTATGATTTTAATATCTATTTGAAAGATCTCTGTGAAGAACCTCTATATACTTTTTTATCATTTCTACTAACGTGACTATAATTAGATCCGGGCACCTCTGGTTGTGTAAAGGTTAGCAATTAAAATTTACAAACCTACACGAGTGAGTCCGAATCTCATTGGGAGCCCCATGCATTCAGCCTTGTGCCAAATTGAAGCAGATAACTGCGTAAATTATTCCTATTTTTAGGTCCATATTTATGTATCTGCATCTTGAAAACTATTAACTCAAATTGACACTTCCTTTTGATGGGAGCAGTCATTTTTTGGTACTATTATATCTAGGGGGTCCATTTATTGATTATTCCTAAGTCTATTAATGTTAACTTTTTTAATTAATATTGCCACATTAGGCAGAGTACTGTAACTTAATTTAAAGTCCACTATTATAATAAGCCCACCAACTACAATGTATATTTATTATCGTTATTTAGTTGGAGTAGTAGTAGCAGCAGCAGTATTTGTGTTTGATTCTAAAATGTTATAAAAATTTATTTAATCATAGCTGTAATGTTTTGTGCACGAGCTCAGGAACGCTTCAAACTGAACAAGAAAAAAAATTAACCCTTTAACTTGTAAAATCAAATCCGCCATTTGTGACTCAAATGAAATAAAGTGCGTGTAACTCAAAGTGGGATAAGGACAGTAACTGGTTCTCAAAGAAATTTGCTGAGAGGGGAGCACAGGTCAAAAGTAAGAGACGAAAATCAAATTAAGATTCACTGCAGCGATTGAACATGGTTAAGGGAATGCTGACGGGTCAATAGTCGGACCATTCGGTACAATTACCTTAGAGTTTAGAGAGTAATTGCGTTAAATCAATAGCAGCTTCAACTCCTCGCCAGTTATCAAAGTTTTATTCTATGAGTTAAAGTTGCTTTCTCGTCGTTACATGACTAAAAACGCTACGAGTGTCATTCAATAAATAAAGGGAATTTTGCTAAAGGAGTTGGAAATACGAAACACTGTTTATAGCTACACATTTTTCAAAGAAAACCAATAATGATGTGACCTTTCATGTTCCAAATAAATGTATGTATGATCTTCTTTACTGACTTTTGCGACTGGAGTTTTTTTCTTTAGCAGAGAATCCGTGTTGTTTCACGTCATTTATTTTTAAGTCAGGCTGATCGTAATAAACCAATTTTTCGTCTATTTATGAACATTGTTTACAAAAACATGCTCCGTTGTACACACAGTATATAGTTCTTTAAATTCCACTTGGTTTGCACACCTCAGTTATTAGAAATTTAATGGCGTGCATCCGTTAAAGCTCGGATTATCTTGATTTTTTACCATTTTAAATTGTCGCTGAAACATAGCTCAGTCGGCCGAGGCTGCAGAATACGCTGATTGCATCTCTGCTCAGGGGTAAGACCCCACTATCAATGAGTGTCGCTGAAATGACCCTAAATAATCTAAGCCCAACAGTTGAGGTTTTAGAATACACTGACTACATCTCTGCACTGGTGTAAGAACCCACTGTCGTGGTTTAGTTTGATTTCTTTTGTTTAATGGCATATCAACCTTTGTTGGTTATTTAATGCCAAAGCTATTCTCCTATACTATTGAACCCATAGCTGGGAGGATTAGGGTGTTATTACCTTTCCTACGGGTATTTTCCCGAAAGTGAACGTAATAGCGCGACTGGAATACGAACTCGCTTACTACGATTCCGCAGTCCATCGCTTTAACCATTACACCACGCAGACACCCCTCCGCACTCTCAGCGAGTGTCCTAGATATGACATAAAACAATATCAGCCCGATCGGCTGACGCTGTAAAATACTCAGACAGCATCTGTGCAGAAGAATAAGACTCTCCTTACGCGTGACCAACACGACTGAGTCTGTAAAAGACACTTACTGTATATCCGCTGTGAGGTGTAGCTCCCCCAACAAGTGGCCCAGTCAGTTGAGGCTGTAGAAAACACTGACTGCATCCATGCAGAGGGGTAAACCCCACAACGAGTGTCCCGGATATGACACTAAACAATCTAATCGTGAGGCACCAGTAATGCAGGAGCTTTGAGGAATGTGGAGTACCCCTTCCTTACCATTGCTCCCATAGTACTCTGACCGGGAATAGTAGCACCTGATAGAGTCCCCTCTATGGGCCAAAAAGAACTAAACTATGTACTTAAGCTAAACTGAATTGTTTGAAATGGGACTGTTTTTTGACATTGAACCTGTATACTTATACTAAACTGAATTGTTTGAAATAAAATCGTTAATAATTATATTGGCATTGGAGGTGCCCGTGGTGTAATGGTTATCGTCGCAGGAATTGGACACGGTGACACGAGTTCAAATCCTGGACTGATTGCATTTCACATAGCACTAATACCCTTGGGAAAGGTATGAATCCAATTATTCTCCCTTCAGCTATGGGTAAATAGTAGGGCAGACTAGGTTCTTCAGCCTTGGTGAGGCAACTAGTCTAGGAGAAGGAAAACTCTGAATTCAAACCTGTTAAACCCCGCTTAAAAAAATTGACCTTGTGTCATATCCTGCCCGAGCGGAGGGATTTGGTAGATATGATAATCTTTGAATAACCTACAATGATTGATATGCCATAAAACCAAACTAAACCAAATCATTTAAAAATTAAATTGCCAACAAACTAATCTTTTTCACTTACGTATATCTATTTAAATGCGATCAAACAAATGGCTGATGTTAAATTATGACTGTTACATACGAATACTTGAATCCATTTAACTGTGTGAATAAAAATGAGCTCTGCCATGTTTAAAAAGCTGATCAAGAAAATGTGTTTACAAACCATATATATATATATATATATATATATATATATATATAAACATGAGTATGCATAAAATAACATACAATGGTCGATATGACATAAAAGTAAACCAAACATTCAAACAAATCAAAACAAATATTGAAATGATTTTTCTATAGACCAGTTGTAAACAATGTTGATTTTACATTCATGGAAAAATTCTGATTCATCTTATTTATAAAATAAGTATTGTGTTTTATTTTTTTATTTTACTTAACATAAGAAAGAACCGTAAGAAAAACAAATCCTGGAAAAATGTGTATTTTTTTTCATTTCTTTTTTCTTATTTGTTTGACCTGCCTCAAAAAATTCACGAAGTATCTCGCATTTCCTGCCTCATTAAATGAGGGGAAAATCGAAAAAGTGGTTAAACAATAACACCTTGTTCAGTCGAGTTAAAAGACACGGGGAAATAACCAATGCTACCCCTCTGACAAAAAAGATAATAAACAAAGGATTTGAAAAAGAAATCTAGGATGTGGACTTAGAAAAATGATACAAATATTGTTGTCTATCCATGTGAGCATTTTCTCTTGTTACCAGTATTATACCTTTTAGATTTCCAATACCAATCAAATTTAGTACGTCCTTTATAGGCGTCATTTCAGGGCACCTTACGGAGAGTAAGTCAGGCTTATAGGCTGTAGTTAGTGAGTTCGGCTCTAACTGGGTGCCACCTCGTGTCGTAACTATTGGCTCCCTGACTTATGATCAAGTTACATTAAAAGCAATTACTTGCGTCAGAACATCTAGGTATTGTTGTAATATAACCGACGGGCAGTATCATTTAATTGCGGCGGTCTCAAGGTTGGAGAACGTGCGTGCTGTCATCGGTCATTCGGTACATGGGTCTGACGATTAAAAATGTCACGAACCTCGCTCGTGCAGGCGGAATGAACTGTAAAGTTCAAGCGTGATTTTAATATAACCACGCGTGAAATTTCACGTGCTACACTATTGTTTTCACTGGTGATCATCGAGCCTTCCGGAACCTTCTAATTGATCCATCAAATCGCTATAAAGAAATAAGGTAACAAGATTTGGGGAGTTCAAGGCAGGATTCTAAACATGTTCAACAGAGTTCCATGACGCCCCCACCCATGTCATCCCCAGCCTGTCAGTAATTCGATTGATATGAAAGTATCAACAAGCCAACGATAACGACGCCGCCGTCATCACCAAGAGGAGGACGGAGGAAGAACACTATTTAACAAGCTTTTTTTTTTACTACAGTCTGCTGTGGTCACCAAGAATAAAAGCGACTACTATTTTCTTCCTTAAAATTCAAGTTTTGAACGGTTCTTTTCTGCGAACTGCTTTCATTCAGACACAACGTATTTTGGTCCTATGCTACATTGTCACCGGTGTCGGTAATAGTGATGAACTTGTTATCTAGACAGATAGGCCAAACTGATAAATACATCATCTTCACCAAAAGAAGATATGGACATTTATTTGCCACGTTCACTGACGGTGGATGTCGAAAAACGTCGGAACACAGTGTTTCGTGTGGACTAGGGAGTCGTACCTTGTTCTTGTAAAAAAAGAATTCTCAGATCTTTCAGTAGTTTTCTTTTAGTCCTTACATCTTCCCTTTCTCCATAAAGAGAGGTACTGAAAAGAATCCAGCTTTTTTTTAACGGGATTCTTAGAGCAGTGAACCTCATTATGTATCTGCGTGGTCGACACTGTTTAATCCGTTCTTTCAACCAATCAGATAATGATTTCCACATCAGTCGTTAATTGGTGATTTCATGCTGGGGTGTCAGATTCAGCAAATTATATTGCATTCTGCAAAATGTGTGAATATATCAACTTTGTCAAAGCGTCTTTTTTTCCGGCTGATGGCTATTGTCTTTAAAGAGACTTCTTTATTCGCACTCTGTGATTACATAAGTTCACGCTCATATTCTGTATTATACACCGAATTTTAGTACTGATTAACCTATTCTGTTTATTGATGATTGGACAATTATTATTAGCCGCTACTGAAACAGTTTAAAGCACGTGTGGCACAAAAAGCAAAGCTTCGTATATAATAACTCATCATATCATGTCTTGAAATTATCAAATGTTACTGTTCATTCGAAGGCTTGGGCAGCTATCGATAAACTATCGATTATATGGAAATCACTGCTGTATGGATGCACTCCTTGGACGCTAACTAAACGGCTGGGGAAGAACCTAGAAAGCAATTACACAATAATGCTGCAAGCAATATTGAACGAGTCCTCTCGGCAACACCCAACAAGGAACCAACTATAAGGCTACCTGCCTCCCATCATGAAGACTATGCAAGTTAGACAAACCAGACATGCAGGACACTGCTGGAGAAGCAGGGACGAGCTCATAAGTGATATACTCCCATGGACCCCTACATATGGCCGAGTAAAAGCAGGACGACCAGCTCGAACATACATACGGCAGCTATGTGAGGAGACGGGATGTAACCCTGAAGACCTGCAATAGGCGATGAACGATAGTGAGAAGTTGCGAGAGAGGGTCAGGGATATCCGTGCTAGCGGCACGACATGATGATGATGATGATGAATGTGTACATTGTACTGAGTAAAGTTATTTAAAGAACTTATATCCTCTGTGGTAATTTCTAAATTGTACAAATTATTTATAGAGAGGTCATCGTCACGTCTCGCTATCAGCACGGATATCCCGGACCCTCTCTCGCCACCTCTCCCTATCGTCCATTGCTTCTGGCAGGTCTTCAGGATTATATCTCGTATCGGCACAGAACTGCTGTATGTAGGTTCTAGCTGGTCGTCCTTTGCTTGACCATGTGAAGGGGTCAACAGGAGTACATCACTTATGAGCTCGTCCCTACTTAGCCCGCAGTGTCCTGCATGTCTACTTCGTCTAACTTTGATAATTTTCGTGATGAGTTGTCGGTGGCCGTACAGCTGCTGCCTTGTGGGATGCTTCCTCCATGACTTGTTCAATATTGCTCGAAGCATTAGAGATCTATTCCACATATGCATTCTACTTATACTCATACACTCACGCGTATATCAGCATAGCCGAGCAGGACTATAGAATACATCGACTGCATCTCTATAGAGGAGTAAGATCCCTAAAAAGTGTCCCGATTGTGACGACACCATCTGATGGTGATATTCTAGTAATGGAGCTCTGGAGAAGAGAGTATCTCTTCTTTGCTATTACTTCCAGGTCCACTCTAACTTGAAGTGATAGTGCCTGTAAGGGTCCCATCTATGGCTAAATACGAATTGAATCCTTTATTTTATTTGAAACCATTTAACGGTGTAAAAACAAATAAGCGTTCAATTGAATTATTAATAATGCATAACAATACTTAAAATCATGTAAGTGTGTGCTGACGAATGAATAATGTTGAACAGAAAGATTTGTGGTAGACAAAAATAATTAAATGGAGTTAACTGAGTGTAAATGGCTTTACGTCAAATATCGCACTTGAAACCATTTAATTGTACAGACAAATGAGCCTTACGTCGTTTAAAATGTGTTACCTTGGAAGTATTCGATAACAGATCATATATATATATATATATATATATATATAAAGAGGATTTGGCATTAAATAGCCCACAGGGTTTGATGTGATTTGAAAGTCAACCAAATCAAAATAAAGAACTTTAAAATGATGTCCTTAACAATTTTATATATATATATGGTGGGGTGAGTGTAAACAGGACTGCATGAAATGACGGACAGGTCTTGATACGCTGTAAAACACAACCAACCAACTACCTGCATAATGAACATTTTCTCTCGATTATAAGCATAAATACTCAAATAGATAATTTTTCACTGAAACGCACATGCACAGTTGTACACAAAAATGTTCACCAATTAACAGAAGAGTCTATTGTGTGAGTTTCAGTTTTGCCGTTTTTCAAGGAAGAATATAATTCACTTAGAAGTGTTACAAAATCCAGAGTGAGAAATTGAATGTAAAATCGCCGAAAATACTCAGTTTAGCAAATCTGCTGTATCAAATCTGGTTGATTGATTTAATGAGATTGGGAATGAATAGAATCGAAATATAGTTGGCCTAATATATTATTTAAGAAATTAAGTTTTTTTTTCATTGGTTTTTCTTATCGCTTATCACAGAGAATCTAAATTTCAAGTGAAATGATGTCTTAAAAAAAACTTAAACCTGCAAAAATAAGTTCCCCGTTTGAGTCATATTTTTAGTACATTTTATATCATTTAATCTTTTTCCCCAAATCAGACCGAAACTTATCAAATTTTAAATACTTTTCTGAATCGTTAATTTTCGTTTCCTCTGGAGTACGGATCATATGCGAACAATTTTTGTTCGAACTTGTCAGTGAGTCTTAGAATAGGCAAACTGTATTCCATGCAGAGGTGTAAAAGTCCTTTGAAAATGTGTGTCCTGTGAATGGCAATAAACTTCATCTGATTATGAGGTTTCAATTCTGGATTACAGGTGGATGAGAAGTACACTTTCATGGTTATTACTCCTAGATCTGCTTTGGCTCACAATCAGTCAAATATTGAAAGAGATTAGTATTGGTAGAAAATACATAAACTATATAAATGTGTACAAATAAATTACTATTGTTCGATAAAATATTTTTTGAGACTATATGATTACTTCGAATAGGAGTATCAAATAGGGGCAATTGATATTGCATAAGTTTGTTAAAAAAACAAATTAAAAATTTTAAAAATACGCAATTAAAAAAAAGCCATCGGACCATTAATAATATAGTTTTGATTGTAATAAAAAATAAAATAAAATTCAGTACTAAATCAGCGATGATTATATATTTTTAAAATAACTAAAACTAAGCCATTTTTGTTAAATAAACTATTATCTTTTTTAAGTTTGTTAATTGAAAAAAAATATTTTCCAAAACTCCATTGGGTAAGTGCTTTTTTGTTGTTTTTTATCCCTTAATCCTTTTAATAATTGCACTAAAATGATGAATGGATATTTGACATAGGTTACCATGATTTCGGTATCCAGTTCTGAGTATTTCCCTTCAAGGTATCTTTCAGCATTTTAGGGATTACTTGATAGTGTTTATCTTTTCTCCTAGTAACAAATGGCACGTCCAATATCTTATATTGAACAAGGAACATCGTTGGCCGCGTCTACAGGGAGCAAACGTAAAATAACAAATATTCTTGTATAGTCATAAACGACTCTATTATAAAACATGGTTAATATTAATTTAAAAAAATAAACAACAAACAAGGATGATAGACTCAAAAGAGTAAAATTACTCAATATGGCCATCATTTTTTCTAGTTATTGTAATAACACACCTTCGATACAATTTGTATGCCTTCAAATTAAATTCTTCGGACATTTTATTCTATTACCTCCCAATAGTAGTCCTAAGTAAACCAATATTTGGATGGGAAGTTGCGTTTGTTTGTTTTTTTAAATGTCCCATATAATGTAATCAATGGGCTCAAGGTCTGGGCCTGATGAAGGCCATAAAGAAACTTCAATTATTACGTGTTTTTTTTTTTTTTTTTTTGCTTGGTTTCGGCGTAAAGCAAATCACAGATTCTTTGTCGTTTCTTTTCTTACTCATATTTGGCTGAAAATTAAAGAAAAGGGCTTTAATAATAGATGTAATCATAAAAGATTTATCGCGTATTTTTCTTCAAATAATTGGACTATTCAGACTAAAAATAGTTAAAATATATATTCCATATTTTGATTCCGCACTCTCTATATTCTTTATATTTTAACTTATCTAAGCTCTAATTTTAATTAATATATACACATGTACATGTTCTTACACATACATACATATTCGCTGAGTCTATGTTTATTATTACCTTAAAGATACACCCACACCCTGCTGGTTGACCTTAGAATTAACCGAATGTTCAAGACTGTATCAATTTTTTTTCCTATGTATGTTACTAAACTACATCTGATGATGAGGTTCCTTTTCTGGGGAGTAGAGTACCTCTTTATCGTCATTGATCTCGTTTCCACTTTGATTCAGAGCTGTAGTAACTGTTAGAACCTAATGAATGAGTCGAATAGATCTGTTGGAAAATTTTCGCGTTGGATAGGACCGTGTGCAAAATGCCCGCTTTAGAAACAATTATATAAAAATAAGAATTTTCCACTTTGATTTAGAGCGGTAGTACCTGTTAGAACCCAATCAATGAGTCGAATAGATCTGTTGGAAATTTTTCGCATTGGATAGGACCGTGTGCAAAATGCCCGCTTTAGAAACAATTATATAAAAATAAGAATTTTCCACTTTGATTTAGAGCGGTAGTACCTGTTAGAACCCAATCAATGAGTCGAATAGATCTGTTGGAAATTTTTCGCATTGGATAGGACCGTGTGCAAAATGCCCGCTTTAGAAACAATTGCATAAAAATATGAACGTGAACGTAAAATGAACCTTTAGACAAAATAACACTGGACCAGTTAACCTGCTGTTAAAAATATGCCGTACTTACACACATTCCTTCTTCGTGAAGAGTTTAATTTACACACGTGTATTCCCGCTTGCCGAGTAAACATCTATTTTTTTTTCTTCTGTTCAAATAATTGTTCTTTTAAAGATTTAGAAATAAAGTTCGTCTTATAAACTTCAGTTAACACTGTCCTCTTTTTAATTTTTCTGTTAAAATGAGAGTTCTTTAATGATTCAAAAATGACGTTTGCTTTTTAGACTTTAAAGTACATTGATTTTTCTTTGCTGCTAAAAATTATTGATTATGAAATCTTCAAAGATAATATTGTCCTTTTATACTTCAATTGCATTCATGTTTCTCTTCCGTTAAAAGAAAACTTCATTAGAATAAAAAAGAAAAGAAACGCATTTGATGGTATGGCTCCAGTTTTGAAAATTTGATAATGTGGAGTACCCATTCATTACCATTACTCTCATATCAACTCTGACAAATGTGGTAGCTCTTTTAAAACTCTCGTGTATGGACCAAATAGAACTTTTCTATATTTTGATATGGATTATTGATATTATATATATAATCATTATTTTTAGTGATTTGAACTTAAAACTATTTATAGGGTGTGTGAATAAATGATTAATTTATTGCGTTATTTGTATTTGACAGCAATACTTGAAACTACTTAGATTTATAAGTGTAAGCAATACTTGAAAACATTGAACTGTGTGCAAACAGATGAGTTCTGGTTCTTTTAAAAACCTTAATTTCAAATTATCAGCTTTCAAATCATATATATATATATATATATATATATATATATATATATATATATATATATATATATAAGGATTAAGCATTAATTAGACAACAAGGTTTGGTGTGATATAAAACACAGGCAAACCAAACTAAACTACGATCTTAAAAATGATATCCTTTTAGTTGCCTTGTATACATTGCATCATATTATTTTTTTCAGTTGATCTCTAAACTTCAATTAACACACCTATATCTTTAATAAGCAACTAGAAGGGATGTTCGGTATTATTAGGACATATAAAATGACATCACGTTTAACCGAAGAGTAAGACGTCTTTCTAATATATTTATTTCATCAACAGTGAAACAATTTATGCATTCATTATATTTGCTTAGTTTCATTTAAAAGATTTTATCAGTTTAATTAAAAGTTTTAAAGCTCACATTAATCTCTCACACACGCGCACGCACGCACACACGAGAGAGAGTTACCGTTTTGTAATAACTTAAACGCTGGACTGCAGCTACAAAGTTTATGAGTTCGAACTCTATTACGTTAACTTTCAAATTAATACACATTGGGTATATATGAATCCCTCTTAACCAGTAACTTTAAGCTAAATTCTGTCAACGCTGATAATCTGCAGGGATGGCTTTGACATTAGATAACCCACGAATACTGATATGCTATTAAAGAAAGTAAACCAACACACACACACACACACACACACACACACACACATATATATATAATGGTCTAGTGGGTAGAGTGTTCACCAATGATCCGGGAGACCTGGGTTCAATCCTAGGTCTAGTCATGCCAAAGACTTTAAAAATGGTAGTTGATACCTCCTTGCTTAACAGTCAGCAATATAAGGTACGTATCAGGGATAAAGCGGAGCAGTCCCAAGAAAGGAGTAGAGTATTGAAAAGGGAGTCTTCTGGTCGCCCTTGACTACGGTCGCCAACGTCTCTTACTTACTATATATATATATATATATATATATATATATATATATATATATATATATATATATATAAGTCAAAAATTTGACACGCAGAAATTTCGCATATAAGGTGGAGCTTTATGATTTTAAAGCACGGAGCAAGAAAAATATTATGTTAAATGTGAAAGGTAGTTACGAATGAATATATTATAAATCCACTGAAACTATAAGAAATCACTTAATATCAGGTGTGATTACTCTTTTTCTTTAGTTATCACCCAAGAAGTTTTTTTTTTTATTTGTATCCATAGTGTGTGCATGGATATACTTTGTTTAGATGCACTCTGTATTTTTTGTAACTTGAAATCAATAAAAATTCATAAATGTTCAGCGGCATTTTAATCTATGCTCTGGTGATCCCATTCACTTTTCCTGAAAAGTTGCTTACGTCTTTGTTTAATAATATGGACCCTACTTAAAATTACGTTTCAGATACTTACATTTATAAAATCTACACGTTATTAAAGCCAACTAAATTTTCTTAATATCTTTTATCTTTTATCTTACTTTAGTTTGTAAGTTCAATGGAATATCAACTTTCGTGGATTATTTAATGCCAAATCCAGTCTAATAAATGAACAGTAGTGGTGCCTTTTAACCAATAGCTGGACGGGGAATACGGGAGTTCACACTCTTCACACACGTTTTTTTTTTTTTTCGAAAACGAACAATATAGTGCGACTGTAGTACGAACTCGCTTTCTTCGATGTTTCAGAATTGCACATTAGCCACTACTCCACGAGAAATCCCCGGATCTTTGATCTGATTATAGTTAACAATTTTAGAAATACCTAGAACATGTTAAAAGCACAGATTACAGCATGGTAGATTTTACGCAATTTTTCACCTGGTAAAAGCGAGGAACTCTGGGGTGGGAGACTAAGATTCGTCCGTTCTGATTTCTTTAGGAATAAATGGTTTGGAAGATGCTAAATAAACATAGACAATAAAAAGATGCTAAATAAACATGTTTATTTAGCATCTTATTTTTGTTAAATTTTCCTTTCTAACTAGTGCATTTATGTAGACGAAAATTAATATCATTCATCAAGTTTGCTTGCTTTCATATACAGGGATATTTCCGTTTAAGATAAAATAAAACCAAACGTTTCAAAATGAAATAGCATCTTTAATCCTGGCAAAATAAATAAATAAATAAATAAAATACAACTCGGAATACACTTCTTTCTGCCATGCAAAATACATTTATATATACCTTATAAACTTAGCTTTGCGGCTTGAATAGGCTTACGAATAATTTTTTTTTTTGTTTTTTATCAGTTATTTTTTTCATTTTAGATATAAGAAAATAACTTTACAAATTTAGGCATATAAACTTAGAATATTACATTTGTGCTTAGTTACAAACAAAAGAAATGGCTATACATTCAATGTAACGACACAGGAAACAACTGATTCATGTGCCAATATACATGCGCACACTCACACACAGACTTGCATACATACATACATACACTAACATAAACACACATGCAATACTAATCGACTAATGCTGCTCAGCGTTTTTTCAAAACAGAAATATCTTTGATCGGATGTATTCTGGCGGAGGTACATTTTTAGATCCATCGAAATTCTGTCTTTTTAGATAAAGGTCAAGTCTTTTCTAACGATCTTTGAAGAAAATCAGCTTTATTGTAATCTTTTGGACGAACCAAGCCAAGTATCTAAATTTACTCACACAGTCAGACACACAAACACACACTTACACACATACACGTATATATGCGTGTGTGTGTGTGTGCTTATATATATATATATATATATATATATATAAAATCGTGCGCGTGTATGCTTACGCCATAAATGCGTGCGCTCCACCACACATATATATATGTGTGTGTGAGGCTATATATATATATATATATATATATATATATATATATATATATATATATATATATATTCGTCTACGTGTGCTTGTATATACATCATAAATGCTTGCGCGTCCACACACACACACACACACACACACACATATATATATATATATATATATATATATATATATATATATATATATATATCCATCTAATTATGTTCTAAGTAAAAGAAACAGGAAATGAAGGATTGTCAGAATACCTGCACCCTCCCCGACCAGCAAAAAAAAAAAACAAACAAAACCACAAAACATCTTGTACGTATCCAGGATTATATTGTGCTGAATAATCCTGTCTTGAAAGGCAATTGAATCCAATGAACATTGAAATTAAAATTATAAACAATATCTTCACATAATTTCCAGGTCTCCAAATATCTATTTTGTATCTCTATGTTTATCAAAATAAAAGCCAATATTTTTGCTTGTATTTTGGGGTGGGTGGGGACAGAAAACAAATATTTAAATTCGGTATATAAGATCCCATCTTTTAGAAATAAAATATTCCTAAGTCATCCATATGATATTGCAGTAAACAATTAGATTCCATGTGCCAGATATAACCTAAGAAACAAACTTTCTTATTGATACTTCCATAAAGCTGTAACCAAATACGAAAAACTATTTCAAGCGAATATTTTGGCAAAAATGATCTATCTTAAAAAGTTCTCCTCCGCCAAAGGAACGGAAATATTTATATTTCCTGAATTGTACTTGTTGAAATTATAATTTTAAGCTTTAGAATTTTTTGGGTATTTCCCTTCTATGTACCATTCTCAACATACTTATACAACGAAATATAAGTGACTTATTTATTGCTCACTTATTCAATATTAACCAACCTTTATTTTATAAAGTATTTTGGAATAAATTACACGGTTAAATACTTATGTCTGAGTATTTTTAAATCACAATCATTGATCTATCAAAACTCAACGGTCGATGGTAGAGTAATTAGGCAAACCGATATACGTTCATGTAAAAAGCCCCAATGTTGTTCAACATAGCCTCATCTTCTTTGTGTTTCACACACTTCTTTAGTCAGTGTTGCAACGCTTCGATTCTATTCGAAAAATAATAAGCGACAGATTTGTTTTCCTCATATAAAATTTTCAGCAAAAGATACATACAACCGATCCTCATAGAATATGAATCCTTTTTATGGGTAGGAAATCATAGATGTATTCATATATGATGGATTGTTTAATTTTAAAAAGCGTGGGTCATTTTAAGCCAAAAGGTTAGAAATCATGTTTCATTGCATGTTCATATTTACATATTTTAGTTTTTTTTATAGTTTTTATGAACGTTTTTCACACACGGTCTAATTAAATATGAATTATTTTTAAACCAATCTATTTCACCTATAGATAAGAATTTGTCAGGTACTTTCACTCTTGGTAAATATTGGTCGATTATTTCCCGGGCCTCTATTGAATTTTGTATAACAGTTGCTTTGTATAACATTGCTTCTGTCATGGTTATCATCGGGAGGTGCCCGTGGTGTAATGGTTATCATCGTAGTAAATGAACACGGCGACACGAGTTCAAATCCTGGACGAGACTTATTGCATTTCACATGGGAAAGGTATGAATCCAATAACTCTCCCTATGGGTAAATAGTAGGACAGACTAGGTTCTTCAGCCTTGGTGAGGCAACTAGTCTAGGAGAAGAAAAACTCTGAATTCAAACCTGCTAAAAACTCTGCTTAAAATTGACCTTGTGTCATATCCTGCCCGAGCGGAGGGGTTGGGTAAATAGGATAACAGTTGCTTCTGTTAGTGTCCGAGAATCAGAAGCATTATTGATATCGCGAAAAATGTCACAAAGTACATTTGGATTGTTGCCGCTCGAAAGTCATCAATCTAAGCTGAGTCACCTGAACAATTGGATCTAATTTTGAAAGAACCAAAACAACTGATAACGCCAGGAACATTGTTAATGATGGATCTTTATAGATTAATAAGGCGTGTCTTTAGGATTAAAATAGATTAGGAGGAATGAATCTCTTATTGTCAATGTTGGTGTTAATAAAGTGTTTTGGCTGATTTCCAAATGAGAAGAAAAATAACATCGAACGGCTCTTCCTGAAAATGGAGTCCCCTTGGAGTAGTGGTTAACGTGAGGGACTATGATATTCAGCTCAATGATTTTCAAATCATACACAGAGGAGTGACACGATGGTTTTTAACGTGTCAGCACGTTAACAAAGATGATACTACAAAACTCGCTGGTTCGATTTCATGGTTATTTAATTCTAAAGCCATATTTGAAGAAGAATGTTAGTGGTGGTATTTGACCAAAAGTTGGGGAGATAACAGTGTTTGAACTTTTGCCAAGACTATTAATTCAAAAGGGAAGGTGCCCGTGGAGTAATCGTTATCGTCGTAGGAAATGGACTTGGCGACACGAGTTCAAATCTTAGACAAGACTGATTGCATTTTACATAGCACTAATATCTTTGGGAAAGGTAAGAGTCCAATTATTCTCCCTCCAGCTATGGGTAAATAGTAGGGCAGACTAGGTTCTTCAGCCTTCGTGAGGTAAATAGTCTAGGAAAGGGAAAAATCTGAATTCAAACCTGTTAAACTCCGCTAAAAAAAATTAACCTTGTATCATATCCTGCCCGAACGGAGGGTTGATAAATATGATTAATTAAAAAGTGAATGTATTACAATAACTGGAGTTTGAACTCGCTTAGTAAAATTTTACAGCTCAGCGCGTATTTACAATGCCTTAGGGAACACACCTTAAAAATTAAATACTAACTCCTGTATTTTTGAAAATTTTAGATTGGTATCTTTTTGTAATTCCATGTCACTCTTTGCGGCTTATTTAATGCAAAATCTATCTATGTTGAAGAACAGTAAGTTTAATGTTAATTCCATATCTGGCAGGATAACGAAAACTACCCCGAAAGTGAACGTAACGATGTGACTGGTGTTTAAACTCATTTAGTAGGTTCTCCAATCCAGTGACTTACTCATTATGCCATGAGTACTCCTTAACTTGTTATATTTACATTCAATAGAGCACTTATCATCGCCAATATTATTTGGCTGTTTGTCATATTTATGACTAATCTGTTGTGGGAAATTATGATTTACCAAGAAGAGATCCTCCCTTCATTTAGACTAGAACACCTTACACTGGACTAGTAATAAAATACGGGCTTGTCGATATGTTGTGTCAAAATCAAGACATTCTGATAACAGGTTCCATTAATGGAAGATTTTTTTGTAAATTAATGATACATTTTAAATTCGTTTGTACTATTCAGTCTTATTATATAGATCCCAATTTTTCTAGTGGGTAGAGTGTTCACCAATGGCTTGAGAGATAGGTCAATTCATACGTAAGACTCAAAATTGGTACTTGATGCTTCTTTGTTTAATGCTTAGTATTAAAAGGTATGTATCAAGCGTAAAGTGGAGCAATCTAGGGAAATGTATTGCACCCTCCCCAACACATCAGTGTTGCAGTTAATAAAAAAAGAGTCTTCGAGTCACCATCGACTACGGTCGCCAACTTTAATTTTATTTTTAGGTTAGATCACTTGTTAGAATGATTTTTTTTTTTTGCACTAAGTTTAGATCATATTTTGAGTTTGAATCACAATATACCCACGAGCTCAGTTTTAGGTACTTCAATCAAAAAAATATAAAAACGTATAAAATTAGTATTAGAACATAAGGCTGTAAAATCTTACCATATATGATATGCGTGTATGTTTTAAGGACCTATATGATTTGACCAACGACTTTTTATTGCCTGATTTCAATGATTAACTTTAATGTCATGTATAGCTCCAGTATCATCCATAAGTAATAAAACACTTATTCTATTTTAATAAAAAGGTGCATTTCCCTAAGAAATGAAGATTTACTCATTTCAACGCTGAGAATAGGAATTAAATATAGGCAATCGTTACAGCATTTAGAATTTCAAACCAAGAATAGAACATATCCGTTGGAAAAAACGAAATTGCACTCAGACACACATACATACGTATGCGAATACATACACATACACGAGCTCATACAAATATATACGTTTTGGACGACGTTTATATATCTATCAATCAATGTGTTCTTAATCAGTAAAGTATGAAAAGTGAGTGCACAATATTTACAATTATAAGAAAGAATAACAACAAGTGGATGGGCTAAAATCTCATGATTTTGAGTAACATGTTGACAATCAACAAGTGATATATATATATATATATATATATATATATATATATATATATATATATATATATATATATATATTTCTTTAAGAAAAAACAAAACCGGTCACATTAGGATTATAAGTTTATTCTATCCTGTTAAAAATTAGCAGGACTTCTTCAGATCTAATGGATAAAATAAATTTAATTTCTTTTCGTCTTTTTTTGATTTTATCAAAAACATATAACAGGGTGGTAAAAAATTTATAATCCTAATGTGACCGGTTTTGTTTTTCTTAAAGAAATTATTGCTCTGTAATGTCAGTTACATTGAGCTCTTTACCAGGAAAATTTAAATGTTCACTGTTGAATTTTTTTTGTCCTGATGGAATTCCTCCCGACTCCCGTTTAACTGGGCCAAATAATACTTATTTATATATATATATATATATATATATATATATATATATATATATATATATATATATATATATATATGGGGACTGATACATACGGACATTTTCGGTCACGATGTTTCAATGATTCTGCATTTCAGCAATATACAAAACCGAAAATTATCAGAGTTAATTCCTTCATATTTCAATTGAAATAATAAAGTCTCGAAGTGTTTGGAGAAAAAGATAATTTATTATCATTTTTTTAAAAAATTTGTTATTGATTTTTATTATTAAAATGACAGAGGTAAACTTTCATTCATTTATTAGCAGGACTCTTTGTTTTACCTTGTTTAATAGCATATCGACCAATGTGAATCCTTAAACCACCCTCGGAGAGAAACACAAGTGGTAATATTTAACCCATTGCTGGGGGTATAAGGATGTTAATACTTGTTCCAAGGAAATTAGACAGTAAAGGACCGTTAAAGACTTACTGGATTTCACACTCGTTTACTAGGATTTCGAAGGCCAGCACTTTATGCCCAACACAACATGGACTCCTTCTGAGGAAGTAATGTATGTTTAGAGAAAACCATTGAATGTGGTTTGTTGTCAAAAATTGACAATAATAAATTAATATTAATACAGACATCTAGAAACGATATTCTTTGTTAAAGTGATTCTCAATAAAAATAATACATTGTAAATTGAATTACCTCAACCAAAACATCCGGCAAACACTTGCACACTACATAGGGAAACACTGGACAACTGTTTCAACATTTTTAGGTCTCATCAGCAGTGTATACCGAAATCTACCTGAGTAACGATCGAACCAGCGACCACGTAATGCAGAGCCGAAACTCTACCACTGGTCCACATCACACACAAGTGATCCCAGATTAAATAGTGATGGCAATTGCGCGGCCAATTAATCTAAATGTGTCTTGTAAGTTACATCCATACCCTTTACAGAGGACATGGTCACCTCCAGGGCCACCTTTTCCCAAGAGGATTGAAAATACGCAACTGCGTAATTTTTATGACCCCAATGGCAAGGAAATTGATGATTTGAACATTTCCTTTTTTAAGTAGAGGAAATGTATTGTAAATGTATTGTAAATTGAATTACCAGGACCAAAAAATCCGGTAAACACTAGTGCGTGACATACTGAAACACTGGACTGCTGTTTTGATCCGTGATCCGCCCCACTGGAGATCGAACCAGAGAGGTGGGAATGGTTAAAGGGTTTCAAGTATTTCTCTCTAATACAAATGAATATCAATCACTTGTTTGCACACAGTTAAATCGATTTACATATGATTTACATGTTATAGATATAGCTTGTTGGTAATTTCAATTCTAAATGAGTTAGAACTAATTTGTTTTCAGATTACTTTTGTTATTGCTTCTACGCAATAAAATAGATTCAATCATTGCTATCTAGCACTTATAATTCTATTCAATATTAATCATTTGTTAACAGACAGTGAAGTGATTAAAATATTTCTATGTAACACTTGTTATTCAATTTAATACTATTCATTCATTTGTACACAGTCAAATGGTTCCAAGAATTGCTGAATCACGAATTTTTTAACAAGACATCGGTTATTAGTTTACTTACAGTTAAATAGTCAAAGAGTTCTATTTCTAATTATCTAATTCAACATAAGTCATTCGCTGGCCCTGTTTTTAAATGTCAAACAGTTTTAACTAACCCATAGATAGGACCCTATCAAATGGTACCACCCCAGATCAGAGAGGAGATTGGGCAATAACAATAAAGGGGTACTACACGTTATCCAAAGTTCCTGTACTGGAGCCTCATATTTAGATAGTTTAATATGATATCCATTACATTTGGCGGGGGTCTTACCCCTCTGACAGAGATGCAATGGGTGTATTCTACTACTCCAGCTGACTGGGCGCGAATTCCTTGTGATGGATTTGCCAAGATGTATAATCTTTATTACATCGCCTCTATCGAATATTCTAACGATTTAGATGAACTCAAGAAAATGCTCATTCCTTCGTTCCTATTTCTGGAAGTTAAATTTATTAAATAAGTGATCAGTTGCTTCCATTTTTCCATTCATTAAAAAAAAAGGTTTATCAGGAATCTTACAAAGAAAAATTAGGTCTACTGGATGTGAATGTTGGATGATGACTCCGAGATCAACTTCATTGATTAGTAGGAATAGAATGTTCTTAGTAATTTGACCAAAATGATTTAGAAGCTAGAAATATAGTTTGAAATTTAATCAGTTGTTTTCATAATTTTGAGACACACCTATGCGCAACAAATGGTGAGCTCATATTGCTTCTCGAATGTATCGAAATTTATTAGAAGTAATAAAAGTGTGTACAAAAAGCGTCTGAATATCCATTCTTCCAAAAAAAGATGTATTCACTTTTGAAAGTCACAACGCAATTGCGTGGGACCCGCAGCAAAAGCAAGGTGAGCGATTATCAAAAGAAAACAGCATGAGGTTAAAAGCGATCATCGCAAACGTCCGAAGAATATTCCAGAAATTGTCCAACAGATAGAAATATAAATGTATGTAAACAAAATGGGAGTGACGTTGAGATTGATATGAACTGATCAACCTAGATGTACAGATATAAATAGATTGAGATAAACACACACACACACACACACACACACACACACACACACACACAAATATATATATATATATATATATATGAATACTTAAAATAAAACAACACCTTGCAGAGATATAAAATTGTCCCAAACAATTAACTCAAACTGAAAATTTTTAAACCCAAATACTATAATTAGAAATACTCAGAATAAACGTGACTCTATATATATAAAAAGGAACACGGGAATTAATCATTTTACTTTCTGAAGAAAACGTAAAATATCAGAAACACGTATTCAAGAAAAATAGATCACTTAAAAATAAATCCTCTTTTGCACCTATTTTTTTAAAAATATTTACCTTTCTTATTTTGGGGCGAAGAATATATATATATATATATATATATATATATATATATATATATATATATATATATATATATATATATATATATATATATAAGAGAGAAAGAGAAAGAGGGAGAGAAAGGGATATACACACCTAGTTATATATGTATAGAATAAGGAACAAACTGTTATAAATAGATATATATGAACAGATCTACATGAGGGGGGTGTCTTCGTGGTGAAATGGTTAAAGCAATGGACTGCGAAATCGGAGGAAGCGAGTTCGTACTCCAGTCGCGCTATTGCGTTCACTTTCGGGCAAATACCTTTGGGAAAGGTATTAACCCCCTTATTCTCCCAGCTATGGTTGAAATAGTACCACTACTGTTCTTTTAGGAGAATAGCTTTGGCATTAAATAACCGACAAAGGTTGATATGCCATTAAACAAAGAAACCAAACCAAACCAGACCCACATGAGTATATAAGTATATATATCGAGATAGATGAATAGATAGATTCAGAGAGAGAGAGTGTGTGTGTGTGTGAGGGATGGAGTGAGAGAAGTGAAGTTAGACAAACTGACAGAAAGTAAGACAGAGAAACATAGGCAGAGACAGAGACAGAAAGAATATAGGAAAATAGATTTGAAATGACTTCCACAGAAAGATAGATATAAATAAACTACTATAGATTCACAGATAGATATTTACTGGGACTGTCTTGGTGGCGTAATGGCTAAAATTTGGGACTGCGGTTGCGAAGTTAGCGAGATCGAATACCAGTTTTCGATAACATTAACGTTTGTACTAGCATCTTCGGGAAAGGTATGAGCCCTTTTATCCCTTCATCTATTGTCTCTAGTAGTACCAGTACTTTCTTCTACATGGATGGTTTGGGCATTAAATAACCCACAAATGTTAATTTACCATTAAACAAAGAAACCATCTAGATATAAATAGAATGACATGGTGATATAGATAAATAAACTGAGCTAGTTTATTATTTAGCTAGATGGAGAGATGCAAAGAATAAGTGTAAATATATTGATCGAGTAATTGTATTATCCTATTTACCAACCCCTCCGCTCGAGCAGGATATGACACAAGGTCAGTTTTTAAGCGGAGTTTAACAGGTTTGAATTCAGAGTTTTCCTTCTCCTAGACTAGTTGCCTAACCAAGGCTGAAGAACCTAGTCTGTCCTACTATTTACCCATAGCTGGAGGGAGAATAATTGGATTCATACCTTTCCCAAGAGTATTAGTGCTATGTGAAATGCAATCAGTCTCGTCCAGGATTTGAACTCGTGTCGCCGTGTTCATTTCCTACGACGATAACAATTACACCACGGGCATTATATTCTATATTGTTGGCTGTTTCAATGCACTTACAATTAGAGATGCATCAGACATAGTTTAGCGATTTCGGGATTTTTCTGGAGATAAAATAAAATGTATAAAATTGTAGTCATTCAATATTTACAAAACAGAATAAAATGGTTTGACCTCTAATTCAGACATAATTCATATTTTTCAAATCTTTATTTCATACACCCACTTTAGTTCTTGTTCCTTCGTCTTTGCCATTGTAGACTATTTTCCATGTATTGATGGCTGGCTCATTCACAAACCAGTGAATAATCAATTGCATACTTGATATATCAAACGAGTAAACATCGTATAACTCATTGCAAAATACTTGTACAAGATAGGAAAATTTGATACTATATGAATATGAGAAAGCAATTTCGAGGTGTATTAGAAAATAATTGCAACGGAAAACGGAATAGTCACAATACATTTATGATTTGGAAATATATCACATTTTTGCATTGACTTGCTAATAAGGAGTAGATATGCCTTTAAAAAATGAAGTTAAACAAGGAGGATGTTATTGTGAATTGAATTACCACTACCAGAAAATCCGGCGAATTCCTTCGTGTGACATACGAAAACACTGGTCAGCAGTTCAATTCAATGCATCATATAATTCCCCTACTTAAAAAAAGAAAAATGATAATTCAATTCACAATATAATTCTTCTACTTAAAAAAGAAAAAAATGTTAATTCAATTGACAATATAATTCCTCTACCTAAAAAAGAAAAAAAAAGTTAATTCAATGCACAATATAATTCTTCTACTTTAAAAAGAAAAATATCAATTCAATTGACAATACAATTCTTCTACTTAAAAAAATGTTAATTCAATTGACAATATAATTCTTCAATTAAAAAAAGAAAAAAAATATCGATTCAATTGACAATATAATTCTTCTACTTAAAAAAATGTTAATTCAATTGACAATATAATTCTTCAATTAAAAAAAGAAAAAAAATATCGATTCAATTGACAATACAATTCTTCTACTTAAAAAAATGTTAATTCAATTGACAATATAATTCTTCAATTAAAAAAAGAAAAAAAATATCGATTCAATTGACAATACAATTCTTCTACTTAAAAAAATGTTAATTCAATTGACAATATAATTCTTCAATTAAAAAAAGAAAAAAAATATCGATTCAATTGACAATATAATTCTTCTACTTAAAAAAATGTTAATTCAATTGACAATATAATTCTTCAATTAAAAAAAGAAAAAAAATATCGATTCAATTGACAATACAATTCTTCTACTTAAAAAAATGTTAATTCAATTGACAATATAATTCTTCAATTAAAAAAAGAAAAAAAATATCGATTCAATTGACAATACAATTCTTCTACTTAAAAAAATGTTAATTCAATTGACAATATAATTCTTCAATTAAAAAAAGAAAAAAAATATCGATTCAATTGACAATATAATTCTTCTACTTAAAAAAATGTTAATTCAATTGACAATATAATTCTTCTACTTAAAAAAATGTTAATTCAATTGACAATATAATTCTTCAATTAAAAAAAGAAAAAAATATCAATTCAATTGAGAATACAATTCTTCTACTTAAAAAAATGTTAATTCAATTGACAATATAATTCTTCTACTTAAAAAAATATTAATTCAATTGACAATATAATTCTTCAATTAAAAAAAGAAAAAAATATCAATTCAATTGAGAATACAATTCTTCTACTTAAAAAAATGTTAATTCAATTGACAATATAATTCTTCAATTAAAAAAAGAAAAAAAATATCGATTCAATTGACAATATAATTCTTCTACTTAAAAAAATGTTAATTCAATTGACAATATAATTCTTCAATTAAAAAAAGAAAAAAATATCAATTCAATTGAGAATACAATTCTTCTACTTAAAAAAATGTTAATTCAATTGACAATATAATTCTTCTACTTAAAAAAATATTAATTCAATTGACAATATAATTCTTCAATTAAAAAAAGAAAAAAATATCAATTCAATTGAGAATACAATTCTTCTACTTAAAAAAATGTTAATTCAATTGACAATATAATTCTTCAATTAAAAAAAGAAAAAAAATATCGATTCAATTGACAATATAATTCTTCTACTTAAAAAAATGTTAATTCAATTGACAATATAATTCTTCAATTAAAAAAAGAAAAAAAAATCGATTCAATTGACAATACAATTCTTCTACTTAAAAAAATGTTAATTCAATTGACAATATAATTCTTCAATTAAAAAAAGAAAAAAAATATCGATTCAATTGACAATATAATTCTTCTACTTAAAAAAATGTTAATTCAATTGACAATATAATTCTTCTACTTAAAAAAATGTTAATTCAATTGACAATATAATTCTTCAATTAAAAAAAGAAAAAAAATATCGATTCAATTGACAATATAATTCTTCTACTTAAAAAAATGTTAATTCAATTGACAATATAATTCTTCTACTTAAAAAAATGTTAATTCAATTGACAATATAATTCTTCAATTAAAAAAGAAAAAAAATATCGATTCAATTGACAATATAATTCTTCTACTTAAAAAAATGTTAATTCAATTGACAATATAATTCTTCTACTTAAAAAAATGTTAATTCAATTGACAATATAATTCTTCAATTAAAAAAAGAAAAAAATATCGATTCAATTGACAATATAATTCTTCTACTTAAAAAAATGTTAATTCAATTGACAATATAATTCTTCTACTTAAAAAAATGTTAATTCAATTGACAATATAATTCTTCAATTAAAAAAAGAAAAAAAATATCGATTCAATTGACAATATACTTCTTCTACTTAAAAAAAATGTTAATTCAATTGACAATATAATTCTTTTATTTAAAAAAGAGAAACTTGAAGTCAATTCACAATATAACTCTTCTACTTAAAAAAGAAACATGTAAAAGTAGAAGAATCATTTTACTGACATTTTTTAAGAAAAAAACCCTTACGATTTAACTGAATTATAAAAATCCTATACTGACTAAATTTATATGCAAAAAATGTCCCTTTTGGGGGTTTAAGCAGAGTACTAATGTAATAATCAAATGTAGAGTATAAGTAAAAATCTAATGAACAGTGTATGCAACATAGTCACTAACGACTGCTCTGTCTGTGATGGTTTATAGTCGCCAAAAAGATAAAAAACAAAAAACAACTCTTTTCAAGCGAAAGGAACTCAACATTATTCACAACGTTTATTTTCTAAGGATGTGGAGGCAGAAAGAAATAGTTAACGAACATCTCTTACGCGCTAGTTTCTTAACTCTCCTCGGATCAGAACCCTTTTCGTATCTTTGATTCGGTTCGTGTTTACCGTTCATGCAAACTTTCCTCTCTTCGTAAAGCAGCCACAAAAAAAGAGATATTTAAGAAATCCGTCGGCACATAATAGGCTAAACTGAACAACTCACTTTTATCCCTGCATCAGGAGTAGGAAGCGGATTTTTTTCTGGCTAGCTTCCGCAGCTAGTTGAATGGCCGATCGCTACTGACCACGGCCAGACCGAGCCTGGGATTTTGCATCCAAAATATATTGTTACAGCTCACTCAAGATCGTCAAAACGTCTTTCTTTCGGCTACTGGCCTTTTTAATAACTTATCTAATCTATCCCCGATACACTTACCTAACAATGCGCGTACAGGTAAACAAACAAGCCGACTTGCGCGTACGAACACAATCATAAAAAAAATCCACCAAAACCCACTAACAATTACGCTCATTCAAGCACAGATACGCGCATGTGCATAAAAAAGACTGACATAAGTATACAGGCTGTTTGAATGATATACATTTCTATGCTATGTTGGAGCATGCAATGTTGAAACACTCCTCGAAAGACACAAGCATAAACAGTGGTCACTTGCCGACAAGCGAGGTTGGTTTATCAAATAATAAAAGATTTGACTATCCATAAAGATACCTGACCCACCCTGATATAATCTATAAAAGAATATACACATACTTTTATGCAACCACATGCTCTCTCATATGCACATATGCACAGATATTTGCTTGCACAGGTATACATATATAGCCCCAGACACATATGCACAAAGAAGCTCATCGAAATACCCACACATATGTGAACATACACATGAGAAGTAACGCACGCACGCATCTAGTTGCATCTAAACGGATCTGCATTGCAAAAATGAATGGATTAACAATAAATAAACACATAAATAAATGTGTTTCCTGAACACATACATTGAATTTTTCCTTTATTCTTTCACAGAAAAACGTTCTAATTCAGGGATTTCAAACTGCAGCATTCATTGAAGCTTACCAGTCCACTCTCTATCGTAAGATTTCACTTTGAATATCCACTGGAGATACACCATCCATCGGGGGAAACTAAAACATAGAAAAGCAGCTAAATTTTAGAAAACAACCTTCACCTATCTTTAAACGTATGTTTCTTCTTTCATAGTAGCAGAAAATCATTTTATTATTTACGCACATTTTCGGGTTTCCTTATACATTTTTTGTGATTGATTCCAATTCCATCATTCATTCTATTCAAACCTTTCCAACATTTTTTCTTTACTTCTGTAAAGAAAAAATTCTGTAGAGGTCTCTGACCTAAAATACAATTAATCATTATATATATATATATATATATATATATATATATATATATATATATATATATGAAATCGCCTTCCAGTTTTATTTATAAAATGTTCTACCTTTGTGTTTGATCCTAGAAGCACGTCCCTGTCTCAATCTCACACTTTCTCTGTCTCTCTCTCACTTTCTCTCAGTCCACTCTATCCCCCCTCTCTCACTTGCACGCGCATGCGCAGCATTTATTTCGGGTTACTTGTTTGCCACCTTAGAGACAAATGGGTAAAACAATATTCGATAACAAAAATAGCCTCGGTCAAATCCTTGCACACAAGTGCACACACACACACATATATATATATATATATATATATAAATTGAAAGAGAATCAAACAGAGACAAGGAGAGTAACTCTACTTGTCTTACAGTCCACTAGTAGAGAGTAATATTAACATAAGATACCTCAGAGATAAACTTATCTAGGCAATACAAATAACAATGAAAATGGCAACTAGATTTTCCTTTTCTGTGATTTGCAGTTCTGAATTTACCTAAATCGACTGTCAAGGGCGGTGTGACACAGGGTAATTTTTTCATACAACCCTTGCTAGTTTTAATTCAATACTCGTTGCTTAAACGAGGCTTAAGAACCCAGTCCGGTCGACTATATTCGAATAAGTGAGCGAAATTTCAGTTGAAGACGATAAACATTGAATTATGAATGCCCCTTGGTATATTAAATGAATAAACAAGTTAAGAAATTAATTTCTGTATCATATTTCACTTTCAAGGAGACGGATGCTTTATCCACATACTTATTTATACACAATCTTTAAGCGTGTCTTGATATCTGAGACAGAATTGCATATATATATATATATATATATATAGTCATCCACAGACAGATCTTTTTCGTTCTATCAGAACTCATCAGTGTGGCTAGACAGTATCTTCCCGTAGCTGGGATCGAAACCCGGTTGACTCAAATACCAAGCCAAAGCTTCTAACCATTCAGCCACGAGGAGATATTTGCTGCGAAGTAAATTTTAAACGATATATGAATCACAATTACTATTGTTTAGATACATCCGTTCAACGGTTGCCGAGACCTCAATTCATCTACGAAGAGGCTTGCAATAGACCCTAATGGCAACACGATTACTTCTTCGCCAGAGAACTCAACCCCACGAAAGTAGCGGAGTATATATGGATTAATGGATATCGTCATTGGAAATAGACAAACGTTTCGAGTTCAAATCTGAAACGAGGCTGTTTGCCTTTAACAATTCTCCCTCCAGTGGTCGTTTAAAAATAGGGTAGACAGTGCTCTTTTACTTTACTATAATAACTATGAAAACAAGAAAACAAGAAAATTGACTTTCAAACAAGAAAATTGACTTTCTGTCTAACTTTACTAGTATGCATATTTACCAACCCCTCCACTCAGGCAGGATATGAGACAAGGTCAATTTTTACCTAGAGTTTAACAGGTTTTGAATTCAGAGTTTTCCTTCTCCTAGACTAGTTGCCTCAACAAGGCTGAAGAACGAAGTCTGCCCTACTATTTACCTATAGCTGGAGGGAGAATAATTGTATTCATAACTTTCCCAAGGGTATTAGAGCTATGTGAAATGCAATCAGTTTCGTCCAGGATTTGAACTCGTGTCGATAACTATAACACCACAGGCACCTCCAAGGGGTGGCGAATGAACACAAACACACACACACACGTACACATTTATTATGACTTTAGTCCATTCAATAGAATGGCATAGAAATATTCAGAATTACTGAAAGCGATAAAATTGCTACTTAACATCTATCCACCCCGTTGCATTTATTTTCCTTCTCTTAATTTTGTTTTAGGTGAATTATTTTCTGCGTATGAAACTGACATTATTATTTGCTCAAGCTAGATGAGACCAAAAGCTTAAGTAACTAAAACATTGAAGTAGTATCGACTTGTGATCCGTCAAGTTTTGCGGACTACCTGGGAAGAAGAAGAAGAAGAAGAGAGAGAGAGAGAGAGAGAGAGAGAGAGAGAGAGAGAGAGAGAGAGTGGAGGGGAAAGGAGAATTTAGAAACAAAACGAATTTAACCATACATTCGTATTGTCCCTTTTATTTTCACTACGAACTTCCTAGCAGGCGTGATGGGTTGGGAGTACTTAACGCTTCGTTCTTCAGCCTAAGGTTTGGTTTCCTGGTTTTATGGTATATCAATCTTCGTTATTTATTTAATGCCAAAATATTCTTGAGGAAGAACATTTAGAAGCATTTATACAATATTACCAGTAGGAACGCAGCTAAGATAGTTCAATATGTTTTTTTTCCAAGAGTATCAGTACAAAAGTAAGCGTAATAGTGTGCCTGGAGTTTGAAATCACTTACAGAACTTTATCCATTATTCCCGTGGTGTAATTGTCATCGTCGTAGGAAATGAACACGGCGACACGAGTTCAAATCCTGGACGAGACTGATTGCATTTCACATAGCACTAATACCCTTGGGAAAGGTATGAATCCAATTATTCTCCCTCCAGCTATGGGTAAATAGTAGGACAGACTAGGTTCTTCAGCCTTGGTGAGGCAACTAGTCTAGAAGAAGGAAAACTCTGAATTCAAACCTGTTAAACTCCGCTTAAAAACTGACCTTGTGTCAGATCCTGCCCGAGCAGAGGGGTTGGGTAAATAGGATAATACAATTACTCGATCAATGTATTTACACTTATTCTTTGCATCTCTCCATCTAGCTAAATAACAAACTAGCTCAGTTTATTTATCTATATCACCATGTCATTCTATTTATATCTAGATGGTTTCTTTGTTTAATGGTAAATTAACATTTATGGGTTATTTAATGCCCAAACCATCCATGTAGAAGAAAGTACTGGTACTACTAGAGACAATAGATGAAGGGATAAAAGGGCTCATACCTTTTTCCGAAGATGCTAGTACAAACGTTAATGTTATCGAAAACTGGTATTCGATCTCGCTATGGGTAAATAGTAGGACAGCCTAGGTGCTTCAGCCTTGGTGAGGCAACTAGTCTAGAAGAAGGAAAACTCTGAATTCAAACCTGTTAAACTCCACTTAAAAATTGACCTTGTGTCATATCCTGCCCGAGCGGAGGGGTTGGTAAATAGGTTTATCCATTATACCACGAGGTTTACTCCTTTTGAACCTAAACAAGTAGCCTCTGATGATATGAAATTATCCAACCCCGCACCGTAAAAGCAGGATATGGACGCCAGACAAAAAAATCACGCACTATTCAAGTTTCTTTCCCACTTGGTTTCTAACGTCCAGCTGCTGACTTCGGCCACTTGGATTTTTACTCTTCTATCAAAAAACTGTAGTGGGCAGTCGGCGTGGGAAAAACCCTCGCTAGGTCTAGCAAACCTTTTTTCCTGCATCTAATGACTAACATAATTTCACTTCTCTCGGACAGCCATTTCTCGATCTGAGCCACCAATATATGTGGCTCTTGACTTCCAGAAAAGAAAACTGCACTCCAATTTCAACAACCCATGCTAAAATATGTATAACAATGAAATACTTGTTTACTCAAGTCTCACCCTACTAACCTCAAATAATTCATTCCATTAGTTAGACCGAATAAAAATATTTACTTCCATCAAGAAGATATTCTTTTTCTATTTTATCACCTTGTAATGTCAATCAAATTCTCTAACTCATTCATCCACCCCTTCAAACTAAATTATCCACATGAATAGAAACATATATTCACAAAGGTCACGTCTATGGACCCCCACCCATATATATATATATATATATATAGTGATACACTTACAAGCACAAGCACATATATTAATTCTGCACATATTTGCATGTGTACTCATATGAATACATGAACATCCACATTCATAAAAATACCAATACACATAACTACACATATAGGTTTGCTCCCAGCCATTGTCACATACATACATACATAGAAGCTACTCATATATGCATACAGCTTAATGAGAATAGGCTCGCACTACATGCACATATTTTACAAAACCAAAACAAGTACACCAAGCAAGGGAACAACTTTTAGTGACATATCGGAATAGTAGAATGTTCAGGAAATGGAATTTGAGAGTTCTCGTGTTCGTGCACATGTGTACGTGAGTATTTCTTCAATAATTTTCTGTGCAATTTGTTTAGACTGTTAAATGCCAACGGAGGACACGTGTCCTTTAACTTTTTCGCGTGTTAACCAATGTCCATTTTATTATGGTGAAATGTGTTGCTCGATATTTTTCAGAATTTGATGTGATTTTCCTTTTATATTCAAACCTGCTTACAACAATTTGATTTCGATTTTTTTTTTCATTTTTATATTATGCAAATTCGATCGCGAATGTTTTTGCTTTATATTCCTACTTATGTTAGTAACCATATTTTCTTATTTAACTAATATTTGGCGTCTCATCTTTCTTTTTGTCATTTTATTTCTTTTTAATTCTTCTTCTAGGCCTTTTAAAATCAATTCCCTTTCTGGATTGTTCATTTTGTCATATTCTATATAGATATATAGAAGTCTTCAAATATATATATATATATATATATTCGTGTGATAATTACGAGAGGTACTTAAAATTGTACATTCAATAGCATATATTTATGTATATAGATGTATACACGCACACAGAGATATATTTGTGTAACATACATATATATATATATATATCATCATCCCCATGATATATATATATATATCATCCCCATGTCGTGCTGGTAGCACGGATATCCCTGACCCTCTCTTGCCACTTTTCCCTATCGTTCATCACCTCATGCAGGTCTTCTGGACAACATCTCGTATCCTCACATAGTTGCTGAATGTATGTTCATGCTGGTCGTCCTGCTTTTGCACGGCCATGTGTGGGGGTCCACAAGAGTACATCACTTATGTTTTCGTCCCTGCTTCTCCAGCAGTGTCCTGCTTGTCTGGTTCGTCTAACTTGAATAGTTTCCGTAATAGGAGGCAGGTGGCCGTACAGTTGGTGTCTTGTGGGGTGTTGCCGCCAGGACTTGTTCAAGATTGCTCGCAGCATTCTTGTGTAATTGCCGTCTAGCTTCTTCTCCAGCCGTTTTGTTAGAGTCCATGTAGTGCATCCATGTAGCAGTATTGATGCGACCGCTGCCTGGAAGAAACTGTGTTTCATTTTATCGGTTAGGTCTGATTTCCATATAATCAATAACCTATTGATAGCTGTCCATGCTTTCGTTAACCTCGTTTCGATGTCCTTTTCGGTTGATGCAACGCTGCTTCCTAATGTGTGTGTGTGTGTGTCACATTCAATAAGTTTCTAGCCTTTTTTTTTGTAAGGGCATTTAAAATTGTCATATATACTTGAAAATTCAGTTTATTGCTACACGTCTTATTAGATGACTGACCAATTTTTAGGTTTTCAGGTTCAAAGGAACAGCTGCAGCAGAATATACCCTACTAAAGCCTGATTGTTACAGCTGGTGAATTTCAAAAATACAATCTGAACGTGATGACACTGTAGAAGAACGATATGCAAAAACAATCTGTTTTAAAATTGGAAAAAATGCCACAGAAACGTATGGAATGCTTCATACTGACTTTGGAGCATCTTGCATGAATCGAGCATCAGTTTTTGAATGGCATAAGAGATTCAAGGAAGGCAGGGAGTCTGTGAGGGTTGATGAGAGGTATGGGAGGAGAAAGGAAGTCAGAATACTGGAGTTGATTGGCCAAATAAAGAATTTCATGGATAAGGACCGTCGTGTATGTACAAGGACAATAAGTGCACAGTTTGATGTTAGTGTGGGAACTGTACACACAATTATTCACAAGGAACTGAAGATGCAAAAGATTGGGGCGAAGTTTGTCCCAAGGGTGCTCTGAGAAGATCAGAGAGAAAGACGTTGTCATGACAGCAGGGAGGTGGTCGAGCTGATCAATTCAGATCCTGCAGTTCTTGATGCTCTGGTGACCTGCGATGAAAGCTGGACCTACTGCTATGATCCAGAGACGAAGAGACAGAGTTACCAGTGGAACCATGCTGGCGCTCCCAGACCCAAGAAGGCCAGGCAGAGCAAATCCACCTACAAACCTTTCATGATTCCGTTTTTTTTTTTTTTTTTGACAGCACTGGCATGATCTACATGCCCTGGGTTCCCACTGGACAGACAATCAACAAGGAATACTATGTTGAGGTTTTAAGTGAGTTCAGTAAGAGATTCCGTCAGAAGAGGCCAGCACTCTGCAAATTATATTTGTGGCGTTTCCACCAGGACAAATCACCAGTCCACAACTTCATCCTTGTCACAGACTATTTGACCAAGATGGGCAACAAGACATTTCCTCACTGTCCCTATAGTCCAGACCTTGCTCCCTGTGACTTTTGCTTATTCCCTAAGCTCAAAGAAAACCTTAGAGGCTATCGTTATGAGACAATTGAGGAGATGAAAGAGGTTGTAACCAAGGGCATTGACACGCTCAAACAAGAGGACTTCCATGGAGCTTTCCAGAAGTTGTTGGAACGGTACAAGTGCTTTGCAGCCGGAGGAGATTACTTCGAAGGGGACAAGAGTTTCATGTGTGTACTATCAATAAAAGAGCCCATACGAAAAAAGTCTGGAAACTTATTTAATGACCCTTGTATATATATATATATATATATATATATATATATATATATATATATATATGTGTGTGTGTGTGTGTGTGTGGGTGGCTGTGCCTAGTTGTAATAATCATTGTCGGAGGAAATGAACATGAGGACACGAGTTAAATTCTAATGCGAGGCTGTTTTGCATTTCACCTGTCGCTAATATTCTTGGGAAATGTATGAATCCAACTATTCACCCTCCCTAAGGGGTAAATAATAAGGCTTTCTGGGTTCTTTAGCCTTGGTTAGGCTAACAGTCAAGGAGAAGGATAACTCTGGTTAAAAACGTTTTAAAATCCTCTGAATGTTTGACCTCGATTCACGCCATCCCCATGAAGTGTGGGTGGGGTATATATATATATATATATATATATATATATATATATATATATATATATATTTAATAAATTAATAGATCCACGATGAGATGGGAACTTTTTAAATGTTTATTCATTTATTTTGTGTTTTCGTATACGTGTATTTTTCCAGGTTGTTACTTTTGTCAGAGAACATATGTAACTGGAGGCCACGTGAATGGGGTAATCAATGAGACTTGGAAACCTTGGTGTTTGAATTATTTTCAGTTGTGGGTTTTTATAGTGGTCACTTTTTTTCTTCCTCCAAGCGTGTCTATTTTTGTCTGTTTTAGCCCTAATTGGTCTTTGATATTTTTTAGAGTTTTTGCTGTTTTACACTGGATAGGTTTTTGTGTGTGTATGTGTGTGTGTGTGTTGGTCTTGTTTTTTTGCCAATGTGGTTAGAAATTTACTTGAAAGTACTTTTTACTAATTATTTCTTTTAATAATTTGTATATTTATATATGTGTGTGTGTGTGTCTGTCTGTCTCTGTGTGTGTGTGTGTGTGTGTGTGTGTGTGTGTGTGTGTGTGTGTGTGTGTGTGTGTGTGTATGATTTTTCCATTTGTAAGTATAATTCATGTTTTATTCAACGTGGGCTTAAATTTATCCAATATTTTTTTTCTTTTATTTGAAGTAATGTGTAATCTTTGGTTTGATTTATGGGCATAACATTAAATTCATCTAGTTTATATTCATATAGGTGTTTCGATACATTTAGTTTTTCTATTTTCTGTTATTTTAATATTGCTCTTGTGAAGTGATATCCTGGTATTGAGGACATGTGTTGATCCTATGTATATTTCTTTAAATTAGTTACAATCGATTATGTGCACTTGGTTTTTTGAGTCGCAGATTAAGTCTTTATGTACTCTAAATTTTGTTCGCAGGTATTTAAGATATAGGATTTTCCTTTTAAAATGTTATTACATATTTTGCATAGTATATTATTGCATTTTGTAACTCTCTGCATTGTGCTTTCCCCGAATGTAGAAGAGTTGAATATTCTTTTCTTATTTTTGGGCTCTCTCTGGATTTTAATGACTTTTGTTTTGTTGAGTATTTCTTTGATATTCTCATTGTTTGTAAGTTCTTCTATATTTTAATGATTTCAGTAAATAGTTATTTTTGTTGTAGTTTTCGACGTATGCAAGGATTTTTTCGTTTATTCGAGTTCCGTAGTTCTTTTTCTAGTAATTTATCTATTAATTTGAATACCTAATTTATTTGGGTTGTTCGGTATCCTCTCTGGTGTATGGTTGTGTGTAGTTCTTTAAGGCAAGTTTTTCTGACGTTTTTATCCGTGATTCTGGTGGATATTTCTTTGTAAGATATGGATTTTATAGAGTTTTAGGGTGGTGGCAAATGAAGTCGGGGGCTTGTTGTGTGTCTGTTTGTTTATGTTAGATATCTGTGATGATTTGGACATTTACGCTTTCTTATGAGGTGTCAAAAATGGTAGTGTTTTTAAGCTGTGTTCCATTGTAAATTTTTGTTTGGGGTGTAGGTTTTAGACTTGCTTGCGTTATTCGTTAATGTCTCTCCGTCGGCATTTTAAAAATATTAAACAATCATCTAAATACTTTTTTCCATGACTTAGTAAATATATGACACTCAGTTGGCCAGCACATAATTTTTTAAATTACAGAATGTTTTCAAACACCATCCCATTGGCCTTGCGGGTAGAGTGTTGGCCAATTGTCCGGGAGATCGGTGTTCAACCCCAGGTCGAGTCATACTAAAAACTCAATAAAATGGCACTTTATACGCCCTTGCTAAACGCTCAGCATTATAAGTTACGTATCAAGAGTCAAGTTGAACGCTCCAGGGAAACGAGTAAGGCAAACCTCTAAACCTAGGTGTGGCAGCTATTGAAAAAGGAGCCCTTGGTTAGCCCTCGACTACAGTTACCAGCATCACTTGTATATTTAAATTATAATTCCTTAAATACTTTACTTAAGCTGAAATATATATATATATATATATATATATATATATATATATATATATATATTTCTGTTCAAATCCCATCTGAAGAACCAGTTAATGACATGATGAAATAGATTTATAATGGAGTATATCAATTAATTTTCTTGTTATTAACGTTATATATACATATATATATGTGTGTGTGTGTGTGTGTGTGTGTGTGTGTGTGTGTGTGACATACCGTGCAGTTTTATCTACGGAAAATGTATGTGTTTAACATAGTGACTTCAGATCACTTGAGGAAAATGAATCAATGAGGAAAACACTAAAAATTGCGTCAGGTAATTATGTCCCCAGAAAAGACAATAGGTAAAACATCACATTGTCATTATCTTGGCTATCTTATGTATGGAGTCAATTCGTTTAATTTATAAAAGTATCCTCTCCGCCATTTCAAATGCTTCCCTATTTGATGTCTCCACAACATACAACGTGTGCTCTTTAGTAACCTGAATGGTTTTATCATTAAAGTGGCCTCAACTCAATCAGGGTCACATGCATTGAAGCTATGATATAAAAATCACACATGCTGTAGAAAAAATCTATGTGGGGAAAAGGAATTATTTTCTGTCTACAATAGGGAGTATTTTGCTAAACTAATCGCTACTTCGGAGTGTTGAAAAGACACAAGGGTTCCAAAAATTGTAATTGGGCCATAGGTGACATGTACTTACAGAAAATTCACCAAGAAAACTATCTTACCTAAACGACCTCTACAGAAAGTAGCAGTAGGCCAACTTCAATCGATATAAAAAAGACTTTCCCTTTTGTGCTTGTCTCAATGGCCACCTAATTGCCTATACTAGTCGTAGAAAACTGACCTGATTCTTTTTCCAAGATGACCTGCCATAAAGATAGTGATTATGTGATGTAATAGATTCATAGAAGAACAATTCAGATTCAGACGAATTAAAAGCCAGTCGGCTTGACATGTGCTGTTTTAAAAATCGGTACCATATTAGTAAAAGTGACAAATACAAATGTTATCTGAAATATATATGCTATCCAAGTTTCAACAATTTAATAAAGATATCTAATATATGAGTCAGTGATGTATTCTTCTCCTGTGGCTAGTCCAGAAATGTTATTACCGAATTGATTATAGACGAAAACAGAAACAGATCTTAAGGGATTCCAAATGAAACATTCGTTATATCACTGTTCTAACCGAAAGGAACAATTTATGTGTTGTTTGATGTGACTATTCCTTATAAAACATAGGAGAGTAGCATTCTTTGTTTCTACTTTTATCAGAGAGCTAACAGACACGTAATATTCTTTCATGCCTTAGTTTCTGTGAAGTTTATCTCTATGCACACACACACACACACACACACACACACACACATCTGTATGTTAGTGGTAAAGTGGATTTGGCCCAAAAACATGCATCATCCCAGATTCATTCTATGATGAAGACTTTGTTAGCCACGGAGCTGTTTTTGTTAGTTTTGCAGAGATAATATAATTCACAATTCGCTTCTGGGAAAAGCGGAATGATACTAGGAAACACTATTAATGTTTTTCTTTTTCAAATATAATAGCTACTCATAAATAAATAGTATACCCAACCATAATGTTGGGTAGAGTGAAATTATCATGTAAGATGAAAATACGTATCCATCTCATTAAAATATTTTCCACTATATTGATAACAGCGGAATTCTGAGAGCAATGTTTATACATCGATTAAAGGGTTCAAGTCAATAGTAATGCAGGAGTTCCCTTTTTTATCTGGACGCATTAACATGAAAAAAAATACTTGAACAGGAAGTATGCACTATGTGTCTCCAATTTTTTCATGAATTTAACTTATTCATCTTGTCATATAATATGACTTAACATCATTTAACTAGCAAATAATATTCATATCTTGTACAGTAGGTTCGTATGTGATTTTCAAGCAAAGTATGTGCCCATTCATTGTAATTGCAAGTAATCTTGCCAGTCAAAAATAATAGAGTAATCACAGATAAGCTTGTACCTACATGTATTATTGCACTAAAATATGGTAATCAAAGGTCAAAAGAATGGGCAACAGCCCAATTGTCTGGGACAGTAAAATGCACCGACTGTATCTCTGCAGAGGGATGCTCCTCCCCCACTAATGAATGCACTTGTTATGACATTAAACGAGGGTTAGATTACAGTAATGCTGGAGCTTTAGGGAATGTGGATTTCCCCTTAATTGCCATCGCTTCCAGCTCCATTCTGGCCCTGAGTGGTAGCACCTGATAGGGTCCTATCCCTGGGTCAAATAGAAGTTAACTGCGTACATATGCTAAACTGAATTGCTTGAAATGGAACTTTTCTTCTATGCTTAATCGAATTCTTTTGAATAGAACAGTTTTAACATTTAACTGTGTGTAAACAAAAACTAAACTAATACTAAAATGAATTGTTTGAATTAGAACTGTTAGACTGAACTGAATACCTTGAAATAGAAAAGTTTTTGACGAGTAAATTGTGTACTCCTGCCAAAAAGATTTTTTTTTTAAATAGAACTGTTTATTTGTATAAAAATGGATTTAGCATTTAATAACATACAAAGTTTGAAATGCGATAGAAGCCAAACAAACAAACAAACAATAATTTATAAATTCTGGTGGCCCTAGATGACCATATTTTGTCACATACTGTTAGCATTAAACATTTTAAATTTTGTTAGATTGCCCCATGGCCTGACGACAGTTTGGTTTGGATTCTTTGTTAAATTATATATCAACCTTCAGGGGTTATCTAATGCTAAAGAGATCCTTGCTCAGGATAAGTAGTTGAACTATTTAACATATAACTGGTTTTATAATAGGTTTAATACTTTTTTTCCAAGAAATGACTCCCTTAGGAGACTAAGTGAGGTCTGCAATTATAAAAAAATGGTTTGATGTACCAGGGTATTCGTAATCATGGCTGTTTTTTAATCTGAATCTTTTGCTTCGGTGGTGACCTTCTGGCATGCTTGTTAATATGCTGGACTGCATCATTGTTGAATTATTTCCAAAGAAAAGTTTATCTTCATTAACGTGCTTTTCACTTGTCAGTAAAAAAGAAAAGAGTATGAACGAAGTATTGATCGACTCGACTTGTCTTTCTAGCCTGCTAAGTGACTGTTGATTTGTATGAAAATATTTCCAACTAATTACTGTTTTCACTCTTTTGTAGATTTGAAGATAGAAAGATGTACGATGATGTAAATTAAGTACAAAGTCATATTTTTTTTTTTTTGCAATTTTAAATAGGATTTTATAAAGCTAGAACTAATAGAGAGAAGAGATCGGGTCATGGGTTCGGAGGTGTCTTGTTTACAGCACTTTAGTTTTAATTCTCACTGATTGTTATTCTCGTTATTTCTCGTCGGACATGAAATTCTTTACCAGTGTTTCAAATTATGCAGAAGAACACGCAACTCTAATTAAACATCACGAGAAAGTTTTCATTATATTCCTTCGATCGATTTTAAAATGTTTTTATCTTTCACGTCTATTGTTCTGCAAAAGGTGAACTCCTATAGATGTATCGTTGTCTCGTTTATGATATAATGAAGATCACTAGTCTGATTCCTTTCAACATTATATTTTTTAGTTTATTTTACATGTTCATAGATTTCTATTTAAATACTCGATGCCAATCTAGTGATGGTCTAAAAAAAGTTTTTATTGTATAATAGTAAGTTTATTTAAGACGGAATCGAGAGAAAGTTTGTTTTGTATAAAAATTTAGTGGTAAGTTTTTTGTTCTGGTTTGGTTTTGTATGAGAATTTTTATCTTTCAATATCAGCTCCAAAAATGACAATGTGTTGTATACTCTAATGATCTCAATAATAATAATAATAATAATAATAATAATAATAATACAGGCGGACTCTGTCGTTTCTGATACGAACGGGTTTAATTTTTCTGCCTTCAGCCCTTGGTGATACGCGGAGAGAGATACGATACATAAGGGCCGGTGATAATCATATTATGCTGACACCCACCACGCGCAGTGAATCTAGTAATGTCAAAGATCTCCATTAATATCTGCCGGTTGAGACCCAAACTTATCAGTTCTAATTAGATCCGAAAAACTCAAACGTCCACGTGACGGTCGAATCTCAATTCCTGTATTGTCGAAATTCTGAAATTCCCTGGATGTGTCTTCCGGACATGACACCATCCACCAACTCGATTGCTTTCAACGGCGTGTCCTGTCCCATTTTCAGCCTGGTTGTTTATTATGACAGATGATAATTTTCATATCCTTCCGGCGCGGGCATGCAACTGCACTGTCTGTCAACGACACGTGAACAAAGAACACTTTGTAATTCAAAACCTTACCAAACTAAATTATAAAATGAAATTAAACAAAAAGGGTTAACATAATTCAGCATTACCTTAATTATATTATACAATATATTGGTAAAGATTTCAATTTTAAAATAATTTCGGTTTCGAGAGTTTGCTTTGTACGTTGTATTCAAAGGAATTTAAAAGAATATTTTTGGTTTGATGGGCCTCCTTCACCATGCCATCTTTTAACCATCTTCTCCCATCAACATTTAAAAATTATCTTTGCTATCTGGTTAGTAATTCATCCAATTGATTACAAAAATTGCTTCTTAATTTATTTTCATTATTCTTCAATAAGTATTCAAAAAACATGCGATACAATCTAAAACTTTATAAACCTATTTTTGATTTTTTTAAAAATTTGAATGGGCTGTGTGTTACTATACTGCCAAAAATAACAATCGGTAAATAGACTTCGTGTTGGAAATCTGTCTCGACAGAAAATTTCCAGTTTGACGATTAATTTTGAAAAAAATACCTACCATAATTAGAAATTCCGTTTTTTAAAAAGTCTCTATTTAATCACCTCTCATTACCATTCTATTAAAATAGTTAATCACAAATTATCACATTTAATCCTGTAACTGTACATTTTTTTTAGTTTGGTCTCTTTTCATTTTATCTCTTCACGTCTCAATATTCCTTTCCAATTTCCATGTTTTTACAGTGGAACCTAGACATCAATAAAATTTACTTTATGAGGTTTTTTTAGGTCTTACATAATCTTAAAACAACATTGAAATAATATCGGGTAAAATTTGACGTTATTGCTAACAAGAAAAGGGAAAAAAACTTGGTTTTTTTTTTTAATAAGCTTTTATTTATTACATCTGCTTAACTGTGTGGATTTGATTTATTCATTCTGCCTTTCATTTTTTTTATATCATTGAGCATTCCACATTAGTGGTATATTAATTCAAAAGAGTTGATATGTTATTAGAGATCCGAAAAATAACCTAGTGATGTTCCTTCTTCGAATGGAAATTATTTTCTGGTTAATGGTTGATGATAATAATAACTTATGACATCAGCTTGATTGTATTATATTTCACTAGTATTAATAAGATCCTCTTTTATTCTCTGTTTGAAAAATAATTTACGTTTTAAAATTTTAAATTGTACTTTTATGGACTACGCCACACACACACACACACACACACACACACACACACACACACACATACACACAAACACGCTCATATATATATATATATATACTGATAAAATGTAATTCTCATCTATTTATCACTGAACTAATTATTTTCTTAAAAAAATTTACTATTTTCCTTCTGTTTTTTTTTTTAAATAGAATATCAACTTTCGCGTTTTATTTATAGCCAAAGCCATTCTTGTCGAATAACCATTGTGATACTAAACTTTTAGTTACGTGGATAATGGGTTCATACCTTTCCCATGGGTATTTGTCTAAAAGGAAATGCAGTGGCGCCACTGGAGTTCGAACGCATTTAAAACGATGTCACAGTGCAACACGTTAGCCACTACGCCCAAGGGACTATTCCCTATCCATTTTCTGTATCATTATAATATATTTTTTTTCTATCATATAATATATACATTTTTGCTAAATCATCAGTCAGACACAAGCTGGATTACCTCTGAGTAAAATTTGTCTAATGTCAATAAAATGAGTAACATTGTTTTTGATTGTATGAAAAAGATTTAGCTTAACACTCCCAAAAACTCTAACTGAAGCCTACTTATGTATTGCCAACCTTCCTTTAAGAAAAAAAAAAACGTAAATATTCTCCATTTCGTAGGCAAAGTTAAAGCAGATTTTAAAACCTACTTTCTTTTGTTGAATATTCAGAATGAGTAAAACGACGGATAGTGAACACGTGGGTCTACTAAGAGAATTGATTAAAAGCATTCCCATTTGACCGATTCATTAATCAAACATAAAAGGTCAGTTGGGAACTGCTTGACATAAATCGGGATATGAACCCATTGGATTTTAGCCAAAACTGCCCTTCTTTAATTAAACGACTCTAAACTAATGATTTCCTCCAGGAGATCAATTCTACGATGAATCCGTGTCCTGGAACCTATGAGAAGAGTAAATATTCAAGTATACAACCTCACTTATGTCTTATGTCAATGTACCAAAAATATAAAGGAAATAGAAATTTTAAAACAAAAATGCAATATGATTTAAATAATATTAATAGAAAGTTTGCACTGACTGAACTTGTTTAAGACCAAAACATAATCAATTTAGCTGGCAATATTTGCGTTGAATTTAAAACACGCTTTCTGCTGAATATTCTTATTGAGTAAAACCACCAATTAGGTGTTCTACTTAAGTAGATTAAATGCATTCACATTTAAATATAATATTCCACAGATTAGAGCTCCTTCTGTCATCTATTCAGGATTACGAATTGAACAAGTTTGATAAGATATAGATCTTTCAGTATTGATGTAATTATTTCTATCTAGAAAATATGTTTCATCATCTATTTCTTTATTATTGTGTACGTGGAAGAAGAACATATGAAATTAATTAAAGATTTGTCATTCTTTTGTGGCGAAATTAGATTTTTAAAACTTAGAACTTTCCCGTTTAATGGTACGCCCTGATGGTTGATTTTAGAAAATACGGGCTGCATCCCTGCTGATAAAAATGACTTCCTCTCGAAAGGGGATTCGTGGATATGACACTAAAGTACTGATTCTTCAATTTTAAAGTTCTTGAGTGTGTAAAATTGTACCCGTCCTTGGCATTGTATGTATATGTGTATGTAACATACCCATACATGAATATGTGAAATGTACATAGAATGTTCATAACTCATATATAGATAACATAGGAATCCCGGAACACGAAAAACACTTGACGACTTCTTAGTTCAGGTACGAAACTTTTTATTACCTTTGAGTTTAAAGGTTTTTCGACATAAGGAAGAGAGAGGAAGAATCTTTCTATGATGAATTTACATCTGCCCCCACCACGTGCAGCACCCGCTGCAAGGCCTCGGCGAGCTCCGAAAGTCAACAGTCATCCTCGGACGCTAAAACTCAGCTCCCTGATTTTTCTCAATTTTCAGCCCACGCTTTCGGTGCGTGACGTCATTCACACATCCTGGTCCTATTTCCCATCTGGGGCTTTATTTTGACATCTGTGAATGACGCATCCTCCCCACACGCGCGTGAACACCTGCGCTCAAGTTTACACCTAACTAACCCATGCGCTAAGCGGAAGGTTCTCACCGAAACCGAAAGGTAAGATATAGAAAACGAAATCCCTCGGCCATTATATTACATGTATATATGAAAGGATCAGATGTAAAGGTCCGAAAATATATGTATTTTCCTCATAAAACTTTATTTAGGCATGTTTTATTTATTATAACATTTTTTTCGATTAACTTTATATAAATATATAATCAACATTTCTGCTGGTTGTCCAAGTATATCTTTTAAATTCTGAAATATGAAACAAATATGTAAAAAAAAAATGCTTATACAGCACAAACTTATACGATAATCAATATGCTAAAAATAAGAAAGAGTAATGAATATAAAAAAAGCTACGTTAAACAAAAACGTGTTTCATCCTAGGAAGCTGGAGCTTAATATACATCTAATTTATATACAAAAACCCTACACTCTAAGGGAAAACAAAATTTTGTCACCTTAAACTTTGTTTCGCAACGATCTAGCAAGCTTAAGATTTGTTCTCATTACGTCATAAATAATTAAGGAAAACTGTCATAGGAAAACACATCACAATGTTCCACTATCGCTATACTTTTCTTGAAGAAACAAAGTATTTTTGATTTTGATGTTTCTTTTTTTTTATTGATATCTTTTTTCTTTATACTTTTTTTTTAAAAGCAAATTGTAAGTCGGTTAAAAGGTTTCACATGATACAAAAGATAAATGTAATTTTCAATGTTTCATTGGGTCTTTTATAAACATAAAAAAGATGTTTGTGTTGAATGCTGTGATAAAGTATTATGGAAATTTTGCAAAATAAGGACTTGATAAAGTGACAGCTCGACGAGATTCCATCAGAGTAAGAGCCGATTCTAAAAAGAAAAGTACGAATATAAAAGTATATAAATATTTGTTGTCTTCTATCGCCACCTGGAAAAAGTGATTATTTAGAGTTTGGGGTCCTTTATGGAAACGTTACTACATGATATACCCAACACAATATATATATATATATATATATATATATATATATATATATATATATATATACAAGAGTCAATTGGTCAACAAGGTGAATTTTCCAATATGATAACTTACATTTCCCCCAGGATGAGATGCTTAATTTTGTCAAAATAATTTCCGTTCTATACAACTATTTTCTCATCCCAAATGAAGATTTTATATTCCTTCGGCATAGAAATCTTAGCCTCTAAACATTCAGTGATTGTACAACTATGCAAGTAGCTGATATGTCAATATATATATATATATATATATATATATATATATATATATATATATATATATATATATTTTAAAAAAGGAAGGTCCACGAAGAGATTTGTATTGTTTAAATTTAAAATTCAAAAACTTCAAAAAAAGAAATCCCTTCGTGGACTTTCCTATTTTAAATATATCCTTATTCTTTTTGGGACCTACAACAACCATATATATATAATATATATATATATATATATATATATAAAGATGGTTGTTGTTGGTCCCAAAAAGAATAAGGAAAAAAAAGAAAAAAAGAAAATGTAAACAAAGGCTGCTGCTGCTTTTTCTAAAAATAAAAATACCTTAAAATTCCCTTAGCCAACGTGGTCCGCTTGGTGGACGAGTGGTCTGAAACACTGTCTAACGTAAAGTTGGACGGGCTTCGATCCCGTCTTCGAGCTTCCTGCTTGTCTAGCGACACTGAAGTTTTCTGATAGAACGAAACAGTCTGTCTGTGGATGAGACTATATATATATATATATATATGAAGAAAAACTATTTGAAAATTACAAATATTTTTGTATTGATATTTATTCCAGCAGACCCTATAATTTTTTGATATTTAGATATTCATTTTCAAACAAAAACATCATGAGTAATTTCTCAAGAAAATTTTTGTAAATCCCATATAATCCACGCCATACATCTCCCTAATCCAAAATTCAACTTCCTTTTTTTTATAAAAGAACAAACTATTTGTTTTCCTGTCTGGTTGACGAATGACATTAAATTCCTCATTTGTTTATTCATTTCTCCTTTTCACTACATTTTTATATAACGACAAACAAACTTTTAAACGCAAACATAGGAAATAAATAAAACAAGTATTAAAGAATAAATGAATTTCAAGTGAGAAATTGTCTACTTTAAATAACTTAATTAATAACCACTTAAGAAAATTAAATTATATGATAAAATATTATATTGTATATTAATACTTTTCAATCAAAAACATAAGAAAAGTGTCATACAATAATTTTTATACTATTCAGTTTATGTGGACACATTAAAAAATGTAAAAAAAAAAATCATACCTGTTACTGTTAAGACTGTCATCTAAAATTATCAACAAATACAAAATTATATTATATATACTCTACGTTACAATTACATCTACCAAGTTATCATAATTATATTCATGTTATTACTAAACCTTAAATCGTTGACATCTTAAATAGGGAAAGGAGTAGCGCCTTCCCCTACGATCGAAAAGGGAGCCTTCGGGTCACCCTCGACTATGGTCGCCAACTTTACTTACTTACTATATTGGCCTAGTGGGTAGAGTGTTCACCAATGGCCCGGGAGAACTGGGTTCAATCCCAGGTTGTATCATACCAAAGACTCAAAGAATGGTACTTTCTACATCCTTGCTTAACACTCAGCAATATAAGGTATGTATCAAGGGTAAAGTGGATAAATCCAATGAAAGGAGTAGCGCCCTCCCCTACACTTGTGTAGTAGTTATTGAAAATGGAGCCTTCTGGTCACCCCTTCTACAGTTGCCAACTTTACTATAAAATACTACAAACTACTATTTAAGATATAACTATTAAAACTATAATTTAATTATAAATAAAATGATACTGAGTATTATTATTAGGAGTTATCATCACAGTTAATATTACTATTATATTTATTACAATTAATTTTAATTTTAATATCATGAAATCTAATCATCAACTCATTATTATTTTAAATATTAATAAGAGAACAAAAACAATAATAAGCATCAACAATTACCATAATATACTATTACTTAATATCAATAATTGACAATTGATAATTAGCACTCATAAGGTGTCCTCGTGGTGAATGGTTAAAGCGATGGACTGTTGAATCGTAGTAAGCGAGTTCGAACTCCAGTCGCGCTATTACGTTCACTTTCGGGCAAATACCCTTGGGAAAGGTATAAATCCCCTTACCCTCCCTACTATGGGTTAAATAGTACCACTGTTCTTATAGGAGAATGGCTTTGGCATTAAATAACCTACAAAGGTTGATATGCCATTAAACAATGAAACCAAACCAAACCAAGCACTCATAAGAAAACATTCTGATTAATATCTATCTATCTATCAATGTATGCGGGCATGCTTGTATGCATATATGTATATATGTACACATTAGTTTATTTCGGCTTGTTCAATTGCATATCAACATTTGTGAGCGAATTCATGCTAAAGTCATCCTTGTAGAAGGAAATTAGAGGGAAGGTGGATAAGAGAGTTGGTATCTTTCCAAGCGTAACAGTCCGAAAGAGAATGTAAAAACCTGACTGGAATTCGATCACGCTAAATAGAATATAACAGCCCAGTACCTTAATCACAACTATAAAATGTTTCACTTCGCGCTAAAGTCCCAGGAGAAAGAATGGCTCTATCTGTTCTTCCTCTAGCTCTAGTCTAATTGTAGGTTGGACTCAGGTATTTCGTTTTTATCGGCAAACTGTCAAGGAAAAGGAAATGTTCAATTCAAACCGGCTTAATCCGCTTTAAAATCGATTTAGAAGGTAAATAAATACATGTTAAATTATCACTGTTAATTATCAGGACTTCGTGCATTATTTCCAGTTTTACAATTTGATTAAAGACAAACATCTTATTGTAAACAAATTCATCTTTTAATTATTTCAATACATTCTTTATTATTTTGTTGTTAGTTCTGTCCATGATCTTTCAATGATTTGCAAAGAATTTAAAGTGATGGCAGGTATTTTAATCATATAACAATAAATCTGTTCTTTCTAATGAAAATAGCATTTTTATCTTAAAATCCGGTGTTGTATTGTTTAAAAAAAGGAGCTTCGTTTCTAAACACGGATCCAGTAACCTTGACATTTTAGAAGTTTCCATGTTATCGAAAGGATCCTAATTACATAAGGTCAGCTTGAATAAATGGATATTGCAGTTTGAAATATTTTCTCTCACTTATCTTTATTTTCAAAGAGAAATAATGAATAAGCTCAACATTAATATAGCTTTAACGATATACGATGTTCTTTCATATTATTAAATAATACATTACAAACTTTAGAAAATTTGGCTGGCAATTAAAAGAAGCATGGTTTCGACAGTGACTTCTGGGATCTACTTATAGAAATATACCTGTCATACACAAAATATAGTTTTTTTTTTATGATCATTAGTTGTTCCATTTATGAAAATATAAAATTTACATTAACCAACGTTAAACGTTTCAGTTTAATAACTTACACGACTCGATGAAAGACTAAGCATCAAGACGTTTTACGTCAACAAATACTTCTGAAAATAAAATCATTCTCTGAAAAACTTGTTTATATATATATATATATATATATATATATATATATAAGCGTTACTATGCGTGCAGCTGCTCGTTCCAGATTACGTGGCTGGGTTTCTGCTTGGGCGGGGGCATTTGTCAAAAGCGCTATGTCATCGTAATTGTTTGTGCGGGGTACCTTCTGCTTCTTTCCTTTGTTTGCTTGAAACCATTTTCGTTCATTTTATCAATGGATGTTCTAAGCACATTGTCTAGACAGATGATAAAGAGATATGGGGCTAATGTGCCTCCATGTAGAACACCAGCTACAATGTCGAAGTATTCTGCGTCTCCTTCCGGAGAACGGACTTTTACTTTCGTGTTTCTATGTAGCATCATTATAGCTGCGACGGTTTCTTTTGTAAGGCCGTAGGCAAGTAGAATTTGCTCCATTTTTCCTCTGTGAATGGAGTCAAAGGCTTTGCTAAAGTCGACAAATGATATTGTTTCCGGTATGTTTTTTGCACTTATACCTTCAAGAATTCGACGGATCGTCAAAATTTGTGACGCCGTGGATCTATACACCCGGAAGCCATTTTGTTTTTTTTCCAAGTATGTACTCAATTTTGGTTCTATGCATTTGCGTAGTAGAGCATTGTATATCTTGGCCGCTATTTATGTAAAGGTTATAAATTGGTAGTTCTTGCCTAATCTGTGGTCGCCTTCTTTAGGGAAGGGGTGTATGCATCCCTTCGTCCATCTGTCTATTGGGCTTTGATTATAGTGTCGTAGCAGTATGTCGTCGATTTCCCTGGTCTTCCAAATATCTGGGGGTATTTCATCAAGCCCTGATGCTTCTCTATTTTTAGTTTTTTCTTAGAACCTAGTTCATCTTGCGTATCAAAGAGGTGACATCTTCACACTAAACGTTAGCTCTTTGAAATTAGTAGACAAGTTTACCTACCTAGGAAGCAGTGTTTCATCAACCGAGACAGACGCCAACACGTGACTAGTAAAGGCATGAACAGCTATCGATAAGCTATGGGTCATAAGGAAGTCAGACTTGGCCGATAAATTAAAACTCATTTTCTTCCAAGCAGCGGTCGTGTCGATACAGCAGTATGGTTGCTGTTTATGGACGTTAACTAGACGTAAGGAGAAAAAGCTTGACGGCAATTATACAAGAATGCTGCGAGCACTATTGAACTAGTCATGGAGGCAGCGCCCTACAAATCAGTAGCTATAAGGCCACTTACCACCCATCACGAAAAATATCAAAGTTAGACGAACCAGACATGTAGGACAGTGCTGGAGAAGTAAGGACGGACACATAAATGATATACTCTTGTGGAATCCTTCACAGGGACGAGCAAAGGCAGGACGACTAGCTCGAACCTACCTACAGCAGTTTTGTGTCGATACGAGATGTAATCCTGAAGACCTGCCGGAAACAATGGACGATAGAGAAGGGTGTCGAAAAGGGGTCAGGGATATTCGTGATGATGGCGCGATATGATTATGATGATAAAGCCTCACTATGATTTATGCTTCTTTTTCTGTCAGTCATTTGCAATTATTACAAGTAAATATAATCCTGTTTATTCGTAAACTTAAATGTAAGCAAAGATTATACTTCTGGTTAAAACTATTTTCTCCCGCCGTCCAAGTCTGCGGTATTTTACTGTCTAAATTACACTGGCTTTCAAAAAAAAATTCTGGTATGAGGCAAGAATGGGGATAGGTGTTTTTTTGTTAATTTGGGTGAGCTGAACTCAAATTTAAAAAAAAAGTTTTGCTCTATTACCACTAGTTTTTTCTGGCTTTGAAATAGTCTCATTTTAATATAAACAGAGAATATGTGTGCATATTTCAAGAGTTGCAGCAGTTTATAAATGATAAAACTGGATAGATAAAGAACACTGATTGAATCAATATACTTGGATGACACAATTACACAATTCCCAGTACCATAGACAGTCAAAAGTGTGTTTTCTTAGAAGATCTGGTGTATTTTGCCTCCGGGATGTCACGCAAGAGCATCCAGCAGAAGTCTCCCATCATGCCGGGGGTTCCATTTGCATTGATAGTTGCTCTCCATCTTTGTAATGTCTTGGTGGAATCTTTCTCCATGCTCATTACTCACTGCTCCAAGGTTTGGATGGAAGAAGTTGAGGGTGTGAATGGAGAAAATGAATCTTGAGTGACATTCAGCAACCCATATCCACGTAAGACTTTAGCAACTTCTCAATACAGGCTTGGTAATCTGGAACGCGCTTTTTACAGAGGAAGCCACTACAGACTGACTTGAATGCTTCCTATGTTCTCAGTTCATTTAAGTTAAGAAGCTCCTCAAAATCAGTATCCTTCAGCACTTCTCGGATCTGAGGTCCGACAAAGATGCCCTCTTTGAGCTTAACAGCACTAAGACCTAGGAACACAGTAGACAAGTGTTGGAAGGCAGCACCATTTTTGTGCAACGCCTTCACGAAATTCTTCATCATACCAAGCTTGATATGAAGAGGAGGAAGAAGCACCTTATTCATGCCCACCATAGGATCTTCTTTGAGGCTGTGTTCGCCAGGCAGGAACAAAAGATCTCCTAGACCCCCAGTCTTTCTGCTTGTAATGCTAGGATACAGCTAGACTATCCCAGAGACAGAGAAAACAACAGTACTTTGTGAAACCCGCTTGCATAGCCATAAGAAGACCAATGACCTTATTTGTTCCAATTCCTGAAACTAGTGATCCTTACATCTTCCTGGACTAGATTCCACTGTTTAAGCCGAGAAGCCATGAGCTCTGACTGCTGTTTTGACACATACAAATCACGAGCAAGATCATTCAGGTCTTTTTGCGTGATCCAGTGTGGCTCATTGCCACTTGTTCCTGAATATGTAGACTCAATATCTCCCAAAGATATTGACTCGGCAGAATCTTCCCTTGAATGCATTTCTTCATCTGATGAGGAAAGAAGATCCTTATTTAGTGGAGGTGTGGGTACAGGAAGATCATCTGAATCGGGAACGGGTCTCATTGCAGATCGAAGGTTGGGATATTTGATATTTTTCCTAGAAAATGCATTGAAACCAGTTATATTAGTTAAACAAAAATAAAAATCATCTGCGTGGTTTCGCGGCTCTCTATAAACCATCGGGATGCAAAGTTGAAAGTAGCTTTCTTGCCATTAAACAATGCAGTTAGGCCTTTGTAGCAGGGTTTATAACAGATGTGTGAAGCCCAAGACTTGTCCTGATCACCAATTTTATAGTCAAAATTGTGAAAGTAGATGATTCTGAGGAGGGAAGTGATGGTTCGACGCTGTGCAACTGTTGGGAAGTCCCCACATACGTAGCAGAAAGAATAGGCCTTGTTTAGACATCCTCGACATTTTGACGTGCTTGAAGCCATTGGAGAATCTGAAAATATAACAAAGTAAAACTAAATGTGCATTTGAAAATGTAATACTAATATTTAGTAACCCAAAAGATGTGTAACACAATAGTTGAGGGACACCAACCCACTTCGCCGCCTGCGAGACAACCTCTTCCAACGACTGCTAAAGTGTGGATTGAGACCTGCTGCCTTAACTGTCAAAATCCGTCTTGATATATATATATATATATATATACATATATACATATATAATGTAATGCCATCACTTACATTTAGTGTATAATAACTAAAAAATAAGCCCTAAGTCTCACAATATTAGAATTAACCATGAATTCATATACGCCTTTATGTACCGTATGTGCACAAAATGCACACTATGCATATCTAAACAACTAGAGGTGATGATTAAAACGGATTTCAAATTTGAATTCAGCACCCTCAAATTAGGTAAAAACGGGTATTTTTGTGCTTGCCTCAATTTCTTTGTAAACCAGTGTTATAATTGTAAATTTCTTTAAACCGTATAAAAATCAGGAAAATTTGCAATTCATTAAACACTGATCATTAAAAATGTTTTCATCTCTTTACATAATTTTTGTCTAATTTCATAATGTTGAACTCGAGAAGTGACCATGTTTTCACAAATAAAACTATTTTTAGAACAGAACGTTTGATAAAAAATCTTTTGAAGTATATATTTTCTATAGTTTTTTTTTTCTATTATAAATTTGAAAGAACTACATATAGACTGCGTGTCTAAATAGGTAATGAAACTCTCCTCGTCTTTGTATAGCATGGTTAGTTCATTTTGAGAATCAATATATGTTATATACATTGTATTTACTTATGTAGAACTGAGCGGTGATATTTTGTATTAGTGTTCATGAGAAACGATTTTTAGAGCCCGGTTTTTGGTTACTGAGACAAACTGTTTCATATTTTATGTCAACACAGCCGTCATTTGCTTTGTTTTCTTATGTTTATACACAGTAGTATCTTGCATGTAAGAAAGGTGAAATTTTGACTCACATATTGGTATAACATATACTATTTTTAATAAATAATCAGATAGCCTTTTTGGTAGTATTAATTGCCTTAAACAGTTTGATATTTTGTAAAAAGCAAGATAAGGAATCTTATTTTGATAATCGTGTAAATCTATACTTTATAAAATAGAGATGTTTCTTTTGATTGATGAAATGAATATTTGCAACTATTTCTTTTATACCTTTTGAGAATAACAAAGTCGTTATTTGATAAAAATCTTCTGCAGAGCTTCCTTTATAAAACTACTTGCATTTGGAAAACACCCATTGCAGAATCTGCAGAAGAGTAAGACCTCTTTAAAAAAGCATATCAGAGAGAATATTGTATCATTATTCGGTGATAAAACTTTTGGTTCTGGTCACCTCTTTGTTGACACTATTCTAAGGTCCACTTTGATAGAAGTAGTAGTGTTTGTTATGGCTCCATTTATGTGTGAGATATGATTTGATTTTGAATAAATTTTATACAATGGATTTTATTGCATTGATATTGCAACTCATTATGAATGGTTTGTCTTTTTAAGTCGTTTTAAAGTTTCCTAATTAATTGCAAACTTGTAATTGTTTGTAAAATATTATTATTAAAGAAGAATACAAATGACTATTGTCTACAATTGTTTTTACAATGAGACTGAGAAATTTGAAATCTTTTGTGCTAAGATTATTTGTGCTAAGATAAATATCAGGTCAAGTAACTTAATTGATGTTATACTTCATACAAATTATTATTTTCCTCCTTGTGGGTTTTTCACATCAGCACCAACTGGTAATTTTTCATCACATTCAAAGTAACAATTAACGTCAGATCAACTGGACCCTTCAAAGTATCTTTACCAATTTTAGTAATGCTGATGTCTAGGTGGTCTTAATCTCTGGCAAAGTCCAAGTATATTTTACAAATTATTACGAAAACTTTAGAAAATAAATAAAAGTAAACATGAGTGCAAGTGTGTCTTGGTGTATTTTAATGCATTACGACATATCCATTTTATAAAAGAGAAAATATTAATATATATATAATATATAGAAAAGGATTATTCTCGAGTAAATTCCTCAGGCCATGTTCAAAGAATTTGAATCAGGCTATACTTAAGAACAAAATCGCGTTTTCTAAGTGATATATATATATATATATATATATATATATATATATATATATACAGAGAGAGAGAGAAAGAGAAAGAGAGAGAAAGTGAGTGAGAGAGAGAGAGAGAGAATTTAACGAGGAAATTAAATCCGACAGTATGAAGAAAAGTTGTAAAAGCAAAATAATCCAAAATTTGATGAATTTATTCTGAAAGTCGACGTTGAACATTTCGGCTGTAGTAACCTTTTTCAGAACTTTAAATTCATGTTATCAAAATAGCGATGGATGTTCAACGTCGACTTCATAATAAAATCATAAACTTCTACATTATTTTGTCCCTCAACTTCAATTCATATATATCTATACTTATCTCTCTCTCTCTCTTTCTCTCTCTCTCTTTCTCTCTATATAAACCTATTGAATGCACCACGTATATATATATATATATATATATATATATATATATATATATATATATATATATACGAGGTGCATTCAATAGATTTCCAGATTTTTTTGTACAGGCATTCAAAATCGTTGGAGACTCTTGAATATTCAGTATGTTATTGCTATACAACTTATGACATGACTGACCAATTTTTTATGATATCAGGTTAAAACGAACAGCTACAGTAGCAATTGGAATACACCCTACTAAAGCCTGATTTTCACAGCTGGGGATTTTAAAAAAATGCAATCTTGACGTGAGGACACTTTAGAAGAACGATATGCAATAAAATTCTGTTTTAAACTTGGACAAAAAGGCCACAGAAACGTACAGAATGCTTTAGACTGCTTTTCGATCATCTTGCATTAATCGCGCATCAGTTTATGAGTGGTAAAAGAGATTCAAGGATGACAGGGAGTCTGTCAGGGATGATGAGAGGTGTGAGAGGAGTCAGGGAGTCAGTACACCAGAGTTGATTGGCCAAAAGTTTAGGGTTGGAGTTATTATGTTGAGGTTTTAAGGGAGTTCAGCATGAGATTCCGTCGGAAGAGGACAGCACTCTTCAAATCTGGTCTGTGGTATTTCCACCAGGATAATGTACCAGTCAACAACTCCATCCTTGTCACAGACTATTTGACCAAGATGGGTATCAAGACAGTTCCTCACCTTCCCTATAGTCGAGACCTTACTCCCTGTGACTTTTGGTTATTCCCTAAGCACAGAGGCTGTCGTTATGAGACAAATGAGGAGATGAAAGAGGCTGCGACGAAGGCATTGACACGCTCACACAAGAGGACTTTTATGGGGCCTTCCAGAAATTGTTGGAACGGTACAACAAGTGCATTGCAGCCGGAGGAGATTACTTCGCAGGGGACTAGAGCTTTATGAGTGTACTATCAATAAAAGTGCCCATAAAAAAAATCTGGAAAATTATTTAATGATTTTCGTATATATATATATATATATATATATATATATATATATATATATATGTATATATACAAATCGATATTTAGCTTACAGCAGTCGTGGGTAACCCGAAGGCTCCTTTTGCAATAGTTACTTCAGTCACGTGTACGGTAGGAGATATTCCTTTCCCTTGAATGCTACATTTACACTTGATCCGTATCTTCTAATGCAATGAGGCGTCAAGTACCATTTTTGAGTCTTTAGTATGACCCGATGTTTGATTGAAATTACGGTAATTGATTCCAAAATTCAACATAAATATGTCCTGATATATATGCTTGTTCCTTGAGACCATTTGTTTATCGACCCGAATAAAACCTGTGTGGTTGCATGGGTATTTTGAGTGGCTTAAATTTTGGATCTTCCGTCTGAAAATTTTATCTGAAGGGTTACTTGGTTAATGGAACGGTTTTCCTAGTAGGAAATTGAAACCAAGATATGAATTCAAATATCAGGACGAAGCATTTTGTGTTTCACATTGTGCAAATACTCTTTGCAAAGACATGAATCCGTATCGTCTTCCAGTTACATGTAAACAATAAAATAGACTAGGTTCTTTAATCTTGATGAGACAACCAGTCTAATAGAGGGAAAGATCTAAATTCAGAATCAAAGTCTGGCTACAACACTCTGTAAATATGTACTTGTTTCTAAAACAGTAGCACCTTGACAGTTGTACGCTGCAACTCTAATTTCCGAATAATCTGAAGTTTGTAGTAACTTTCAAATGATATGCATTACAAAATGTTCACCTTTAATATCATGGGAAACAATAGAAACCAATTTAAGTTTAAAACTCATATTTTCACCTCAAAAGC
>OY757924.1:43456871-43464371 GCA_963585895.1 Sepioteuthis lessoniana
ATATTTTTCTTATAGTACCTGTATATGGTATTTCGTGGTTGGTTGGGTTTTAGGGTTTCGCAACCTTTGTAAGTTATTTAAAGCAAAATCCATTTTTATACAAGTTGTCAATTCTATTTAAAACAATTCAGTGTAAGATGAATACAGTTTAATGGTCAAAAACATTTCTATTTCAAGCAATTCGGTTTGTTCAAAGAGTTCTAATTCAAACAATTCAGTTTAGTATTAGTATAGATTTTGTTTATACAAAGTTAAATGTCAAAACAGTTCTATAATAAACAATTAAGTTTAGGGTTATCAGTTTTCATTTAAAAAACTGTTTCATTTCAAACAATTCAGTTTAGCATAAGTACACAGTTTAAATGTTAGTACACAGTATAATTGTCAAAAACATTTCTATTTTAAGTTATTCAGTTTAGTCAAACAGTTATAACTCAAACAATTCATTTTAGTATAAGTATGCAGTTTAGTTCTATTTTACCCATAGATAAGGCCCTATCAGGTGCTACTATTCCTGGCCAGATTTGACCTGAGAGCACTAGCAATGAAGAGGTGCTCCGCATTCCCCCGAAGCTCCAGCATCACTGGAACCTCACCATCAGATTTTTTAGTGCCATATCTAGGACACTCGTTTAGGGTATCTTAAGATTCAGCAGAGGTGCAGTCGGTGTATTCTACAGCCCAAGCCGACTGGGCAAAGTTCTTGTTTGAGAAAATTCTTATTCTTAAAGATGTGTGTTATTTTCCATCACTTCTTTCAGAATTTGATTTTGAAGGTTATATTCCCATAATTATGGATTTAAAAAAAGAAGTTGTGTAGTTTTTTGAAGCTTGGTCATAATTTTGCTTCGTGACAGTGTTTGGACACATGTTGCCATGATGATACTGCAGAAGCTTACTGCCGCGAACATTCAACATATTCTCCAGATCTCTCATCAGCGGACAACCATGTTATCAGTCATCTAGACCTTTTGTACAGACAAAAAATTCCGATCCAAGAAAGGAAGAGAAAGTAAATTTATAGATTTCTTGGCATTAAAGTTTTATCGTATAGGTATATATAACCTTATTAATCGATGGCAGAAATACATAGACATTCAGTGATTATATTCTGATTGATTAAAACAATTTTTATTCAGTAATTAAAAAAGAATGAACTTATATTCATATTTTTGGTTGTTCTTTCTAAAATGAATATGTGCACACAGTTTAAGGATATTAAGTTTTCCTTTCAGATATAAATTTGAACACAATTGTTTGGTTTCAGATATTCTTATCTAATACAAATAATTATGTTTTCAGTGATCAATGAATGATTTAATAATAATCACTTATGCGATAAGAATTATGTTAAAGCAAGATTTGACAAGATGAAACAAAATAGTAGATGGAGATTATATAGGGATGGAAACGAAACAATCACTCATATGATTAACGAATGTAGTAAATTAGCGTAAAGAGAGTATACGACAAGGCACGACTGGGTTGGGAAGGTAATTGTCTGGTAATTGTGCAAGAAGTTTAAATTTGACTAAACAAACCCAGAATACGCCCTTGAAAATGAGATGCATAAAGTTCTATGGGATTTTGAGAAAAAAATCGGATCACCTAATTCCGGCCAGACAACTAGATCTTGTGATAGACAGCAAAACAAGAAAACATCTCGAATAATCGATTTTCCCGTACTGGCGGACCACTGAGTAAAATTGAAGGAAGGTAAACAGAGAGATAAGTACCTAGACATTGCTAGAAAACTAAAAAAACTATAGAACATGAAAGTTATTTCGTTACCAATCGTAACTGGTACGTTCGGTTCAGTCACAAAAGGATGGCTACATAGACTGGATAACTTTGAAATAAGTGGACGAGTGGAGACCGTCCAAAAACAGCATTGTTGAGATCGGCCAGAATTCTGAGATGAGTCCTGTAGACATTAGATTTCCTGTCACTCCGACTCCATCCGCTTACAGTGGTGTGAAAAACTAACAAAAGTGAAAAATAATTATAAAGATTATAAGAGTCCATAAAATTTCAACTAACAATTATAAATAGAAAAATACCGTTATATGGCATTAAGTATTCCTACCTCATACTAATAATGTTCCTATATATTTGACTCATTGAGGAAATCCGACATGGGTTTTACCTCTGCAGGTCAGAGTGAACAAGTGAGTAATTGCAATGAAAGGGGTACTCTACACTCTCCATAGTTCCAGAACTTGATTATCATAATTACTATTTCCTTTTTATACAAAATCCGTTCTTGTATATTTGTTGTAGAGCGTCTTACTCATTATTAAAGGATACAGTCATCATTTTCTCCGGTTCGCTAAGACAGCGGAGAAATGTTCTGTTCATGCTAAACAGAAACTCTGATGCTTCTCATGGTCACCAGTCAATTGCTATTCAATTACATTAACTGTTTGGTCTCTATTACATCATAGCCTACATTTTCAATTGACCTAATTTCTTCAATGTAACGAGATGTATATATATATTTGATATAATATTTGAGACGAGATAATTGTATAATTAATATTTTATTCATTTTAAAATTTTTCTCGCCAGCATTAGGTAATGGTTTTCCTCTGGATTCTGAGTGACAGCAAGTCTTCTCAAGTCTCCACGACAATACTTACTATTGTGGCCGATCGCAGCAATGCTGCTGTATGGGTAGTCTACATTCGCCCTCTTATTTCCAGGTCCTCCAGTCTTTGTATCTATCTTTTGCTTACTGTATTGAACTAACCAATTACAATTGGTATCACAGTCACTTTTATGTTCCATAGCTTTTTTTCCAATTCCCTAGCACGGTCCAGGTATTTATCTCTGATTTTGCCTTACCTCCTTTTTTCCATCTGGTCAGCCGGAACGACAAAGTTCACTGTTCGGCAAGTTCTCTAATTTTGTTTACTATTATTAGGCTTGGTTAATAAATACCACTGGCGAATACACCCAAACAAGCCGAAACACTACTGTATAGTTTGGAACGAGCCGCTGCAAGCATTGGCCTCCATGTCAATGCACACAAAACCGAATATATGTGCTATATATCGTCTGGCTGAGATCAGGTGATCGCTTTCTATCTCAAAATTTCAGAGAAGTTCGTGTATCTCATTTTCTAGGGTGCATTCTAGTTTCTGCGTACCATTTTTTCGTTTTTTCAAATTAAAAAAAATTCTTGCACAATTCCCAGTTGATCGATTTGTTTTTCAGTCGTATCTAGTCTCATATTTTCTTTGCGCTAATTTACAGCATTCGCTTATTATGCGATTGATCGTTTCATCTCAATAATTTCCTTGTCTACAGCTGCTATTTTGCTGTGTCTTGTCTATTTTCCTTTGACTTAGTTAATTCTTATGACACTGTTCTGTGCTGTTGTAAGAAGAGATTTACTTTCTCTTTCAAGGTGTCCCTTTCACAGTCATATCCAAGTCGTCTCGTGGGAGATTTCGCTGGAAATGCCCATTGAGTTGCTTTTCTTCTCATTTTTCTGTTTATTGTTGTTCTGATGATGATAATGTTGTCTGTTTTGTTTATGGTCGCTTTAACCGGTCTCGCCCTGCATTGTTTAATGTACTCCTTAAGGTTCTGTGTCGATTCATCAACGCTATCTTGAATGCTGCCAAGTCCTCTTTCGTATCCTTTTCTTGACATATATAGTCTGTCGACGTCATGTCTGGAATGTAAGGACTAATGCAGTGTCATTAGTTTCCGTGTCGTGATACGCAGGATAATCGTGTATGTAGCCAACGATAGATACGTAATTGTCAATCAGAGAATAAGAGAATGCAGCTAACTAACCCAGACGAGAACACTCCCGACTGGTAAGGAATGTGATTCACTGCTAATTGATCAAGACACAGAAATCTTACCCTACAACAAATGGTATATGCACAAAAATAAAACGAAACGCATATAATTATTGAAATAGAGAAAGATCATCGATAACCTAGTTTTGATTAAGGAAAATACATGTCATGTAGAAACCGAAAACCTGAAAAATACTTGGACATTGCCAGAGAACGGAAACTCCAGAGTACGTGAAGGTAACACTGAAACGAATTAAAGTTGGATCTCGGAGAACAATCCCTAAGTAAAATGAAAACAGATTGGATGACTAGCAGATGAGAGGAAGATGTGAAACTTCCTAGACTAAAATAGTTTAAGATACAATAGTCCTTGAAGCGTCTTTGTGATATGAGCAAAATAATTTCACTCGGACGCTATTTGCAATTTACTAATAAGAGTAACATTATATGATTGAAAGCGAAAAATTACAGTTTCACTGGGGATGAATTCAGTAGGTAGCATTTATAAATAACTTTATAACACGAGAAAAAATTCATGGAATTTTGTAGACTAATTGCCTGGTATTGCACAAATACCAGAATGTCTGAGTAAGATCAGCTAAAATACTCAGACAGGTTTGGACACCGGGAGAGACTTGCAACTGGACACTCTCTATCGATCTATCTATCTATCTAAACCATTACAGGGTGTGTATTTAGAGGGTGTACTTATTTTGAGACTGTTGCTTTTGATGGTGTAGACTTGGTTAATAAATACTACTAGCGAATACACCTAACCAAGCCGAAACACTACTGTATAGTTTGGAACGAGCCGCTGCAGACATTGGCCTCCATGTCAATGCACACAAAACTGAATATATGAGCTATAATCAAACAGGGGACATTTCAACACTAGACGGAACCTCTCTGAAACTGGTAGACAAATTTACCTACCTAGGAAGCAGCATCTCATCAACCGAAAAAGACATCGACAGGCGGTTAACGAAGGCATGGGCAGCTATCGATAATCTATCGATCATATGGAAATCAGACCTGACCGATAAAATAAAACCCAGTTTCTTCCAGACAGCGGTCGTATTGATACTGCTGTATGGATGCACTACTTGGACGCTAAATAAACGGCTGGAGAAGAAGCTAGACAGCAATTACACAAGAATGTTGCGAACAATATTGAACAAATCCTGGGGGACAACACCCTACAAGGAACCAACTATACGGTCACCTGTCTCCCATCACGAAAACTATCCAAGTTAGACGAACCAGACATGCAGGACACTGCTGGAGAAGCAGGGACGAGCTCTAAGTGATGTACTCTTATGGACCCCCACATATGGCCGAGCAAAAGCGGGACGACCAGCTCGAACATACATACAGCAGCTATGTTAGGATACGAGATGTAGCTAACACCTGCCGGAGGCGATGAACGATAGGAAAAAGTGGCAAGAGAGGGTCAGGGATGTTCGTGCTAGCGGCACGCCATGATGATGATGATGATATCTGTTTTAATTATATAATTTTACTCGGAAAAAAGAAAATCCTTGCATGTTTAGCTTAAAAAAATGCCATGGATCTCTTAGGCTGATAATCATTCACGTACATACTCTATGTATCCATTGAAATATATACATATGCGCATTTACGAGCACGCCCGTGCATATATGTTTGCATACATGCAAAATAGATAAGTGTAAGCTGTTTCAGTGAAAAGGCTGTTTTCTTGTTAGGTTTCACAGTAGAGTTATCAAATACGATCATAGGAATGTGTGCACAAAAATAATGTAGACGGGAATATAATGTGAGAAGACACATATATGTATAACACGAAGGTATATATATATATATATATATATATATATATGTGTGTGTGTGTGTGTGTGTGTGTGTGTGTGTGTGTGTGTGTGTGTGTGTGTGTGCCATGTACTAAAATGTCTACACCGTTTTTTTTTGTTTGTTTTATAATTACAGCCAAGTTTAAAGAAAATATAATGAAGAATAATTGTCATAATAAATATGAACGTCGGTTTTGCAATTATTCAATAATTATTTCGGAATGAAAATTATAAGCATAATTTTTGAAAAAGTTTATCAACTTAGAAATGTCTAAGTCTTTCTTTATTGGACAATTTGAAAGCTTCAAATAAAACATCGTGGATTATAAACGCCATACAATATTTATCAAGACTAATCTCGATATCTTTATATATATTTCCATTTGTACATTTTTCAGTAAATACAATTATCCTATATTAAAATAAAATCCGTTGGTACATCAATCATACCGAAGTTTAATGATGAAAAACTTTTATTGAACAATATGTATATATTTTGTCAGCGACTACTTCCCCCCCCCGATACAACGTTCATATTAAACAACTAGTTTTTGTTTCCAGCTATCACAAAAAAAAATCTTCTGCTAGCATAAAATTTTAGTCGATGTTATTCGTTTCTTAGAACTGGTGCCGATTTCTGAAATCTGTGATTGTTTAATTTAGTGATATTCAATCTTTTGACATAACGTTACCAAAAAGACGTTGAAATGTTACACGCTTAATGTACGGTTGTACCATCACGTCTGCGCATAATGGTTTGTACAACCACGTGCTCGAACATGTTAATGGCTGTATTGCAACGTCTTAAGTAGGAGTTGGAGCCTGCTGTACGTCACCGTGGGTAAGTTAACAAACTCGCAAAATATTGTCTTAGTTCATTAGCACACAAATTAATTCGCTAATACAATTTTTTAGTAGTCGCGGGGAGAAAGAAAGAGAGTATGAAAGTTTAGTCGACAGTACTAGCAAGACAAAGAGAAACAACGTCATGAAGAGTGAAAGAGAGAGACAGACAGACAGACAGAGAGAAATAAAAAGAGAGAGAGAGAGAGAGAGAGAGAGAGAAACAGACCTTGAATTTTTCTTCTGGTTTTCTGTTAGCAGTTCTAACGTGTTTGTTCGCTGGTTTTATCTTCACTGGTTCACATATGATGTGAGACCCCTATTCGGAGCCAATCCCAAAAATAGGACTCGTAAATTTTCGTCTGTCTTTATATATATATATATATATATATATATATATATATATATATATATATATATATATATAATTTACCTTTCTTTTACTTTATAACTGACCAACCATATTACGTTACAAACAGGCCAAAGAGTTGATATTCTATTATTTTTTATACTTTTATCTGGTATTTGATAAATAAAGAAACCTTACATAATTGTTTTTTGCCAAATAATCAGAAAAAAATCCCTACTCTATACAACTGTCACTTTTTAGGTTGGTATAAAAATAACAAAATCATCCACCAAATATCCCAAAACTTCTAATAAAGTGGGGTGGTTAAGCAAAGCATTTATTTTTTTCACATCTTTTCTTCACTTATTCAATATTCGGTCAACAAAATCATCAACAGGTTTGGGGGTTTTTTTTGTGAGTGATATTTTCTCTTTTCCTTGCTACCTTTATGATATATAAGGTCGTTAACATCAAGTCATAATAGTGAAGTCTTTTGCAACAAGATACACTTGCATTGTAATTTTCCAGTTTCATAAGATAATGCGATTGTATTTTAGTAACAACGACTTTCTGAATCTGACCAGAGAAAGATATGATAACAATGAACGTTAACCCATTCATACTGTCAACTTCTTTATTTCAAACACTGATGAGATCTTTGTGTATA
>OY757924.1:43469371-43636871 GCA_963585895.1 Sepioteuthis lessoniana
TTTAAATGCAAGTAGAGTTTAATTGTGAAAAACGTGTATTTCAACCTATTCAGTTTAGTCAAGCTGTTCTAATTCAGCTAATTAAGTTTAGTATAAGTACAGGTTTTGATTACACACAGTTAAATGTCAAGACAGCTCTATATTAAACGAATTTGTTTAGTGTTAGTACAGTTTCATTGTCAAAAAACAGTTCCATTTCAAATAATTCAGTTTAGTATATGCACGCAGTTTAAATGTAAGTACAGTTTGAGAGCCAAAAACATTTCTATTTCAAGCTATTAAGTTTAGTCAAACAATTCAGTTTAGGATAAGTATGCCGTTAATTCTGTTTAACTCATACATAGGGCCCTATCAGGTGCTACCACTCCGGGCCAGAGTGGACATGGGAGTTATGGCAATAAAGTGGCACTCCAATTCGCCAAAGCTCCAGCATTACTGACACCTCACTATCAGATTTTTATAGTGTTATATCAGGACACCTTTTGGGTGGGGGTCTTAACACTATGCCGAGGTGCAGTTGGTGTATTCTACAGTACCAGGCGACTAGGCAATGCCTTTTATGTGAAGATATATCAACTACAAACACGCATAAACACACACACACACACATATATATATATATATATATAGAGAGAGAGAGAGAGAGAGTGAGAGAGACCACCTGAACAGGATATGACAAATAGTAAATTTTAAGCTGAGTGTAACGGAGTTTTTCTTCTAGACTGGTTGTCATAGCAAAATTAAAGAGCCCTGTCTTAATATTTACTCATAGATGGAACTAGAAGAGTTCGATTCATTCCATCCAGACGTGTATTTGCATTATGAGAAAAGCAAGGGGCCCCTCCCAAGATTTGAACACGAGTTCCTGTGTCCATTTTAACGAAGTAAATCTTTACACCACATCGATATTAAAACACTTAAGCAATGGCATTCTATATATATATATATATATATATATGTGTGTGTGTGTGCATGTATGTATGTATATATATTGCAAACAACGTTGTCCAAGATTTCAATTCGATTTGCCGATTCCATTATCTACAATGAGAAATGTTTCGCTCAAGGCTTTTACACACACACACACACACACACACACACACATATATATATATATGTGTGTGTGTGTGTGTGTGTTTTGTATGTAGTTTAATGCGTGGCATATTGTGTGCTTTTTTTTATTAACACGTCAGTGTACCATTCGATGTGAACCTGTAAGGTATGTCGAAACATTTCACCTCCGTATACGTATCAATGCTGCATTATTCTTTATTTGAAGCTGCCTGATTTGTGTCTGTGAATGCGAGCGTTCGCAGCAGTGTGAGGATGCGCTGAAGCGTTTGAAACACTTGCATCTCTCGTTTGTCGATTTCTCAAAGGCGAGGAGGACCCAAGCAAAAGCTCCTCCGACACTCACCTCGGTGCAATCGAGAAGCATTTCACCTTCACTAGCCACGAACCCTGAAACCGTCAATATACAAATATGGAGCCTCTCTGACGTCACCCCATCCACCTGTGTACGTGAATGAACAAAGATAAACACGCACGAGCATACGCTTTTCACAGATCTTCACATTGTTCATCTCATGTGTTTCCATTTCTTGCGACGCTAAGCCGATGTATCTTCTTTTCCTTTACGTCGATTACTTCTTCAATGCATCGAAAAAAGTTCGAAGCGTTTGAATAGCTTAAAGATTGAGTATGCTCACATGTACATATCATTCGACAAAATATGGCTTAAAACAGAGAATATTCGATTCAAGCTAAAGCCAAACTATCAGTTATTATTTGAGATTTTCTTTGGAATCAAGCAATAGCAAAACAGTTCTATATTATCAAGTGACATTTGAATTCATTAAAAACAAATGGCAATCGATTTTTTCAATGTATTTCTATCGTAACAAAAATATCCTCTGTAGCACATCATTATATAATAATGATAAAAACAAGCATTTATAACGCATCTATATAACGGCTGGAGAAGAAGCTAGACGGCAATTACACAAGAATACTGCAAGAAATCTTGAACAAGTCCTGGCGGCAACACCCCACAAGACACCAACTGTACGGCCACCTGCCTCCTATCACGGAAACTATTCAAGTTAGACGAACCAGACATGCAGGACACTGCTGGAGAAGCAGGGACGAACTCATAAGTGATGTACTCTTATGGACCCCCACATATGACCGAGCAAAAGCAGGACGACCAGCACGAATATACATTCAGTAACCATGTGAGGATACGGGATGTAGTCCAGAAGACCTGCCAGAGGCGATGAACGATAGGGGAAAGTGGTGAGAGAGGGTCAAGGATATCCGGGTTACCAGCACGACACGATCATGATGATATATCAAACAACAAAGGTAAACAATGTCATCAACCTCATGCCGCGCTACCAGCATAGATATCCCTGACCATCTCTCGCCATTGCTTCAGGTAGGTCTTCAGGAATACACCCCTATCGGCACAGAGCAGGTGTATGTAGGTTCCAGCTGGTCGTCCTGCCTTTGCTCATCCATGTGAAGGGGTCTACAGGAATACATCACTTATGAGTCCGTCCTTACCTCTCCAGCAGTGTCCAGCATGTCTGTTCCGTCTAACTTTGATGGTTCTCATGAAGGGTGGTTGGAGGCCGTACAGCTGCTGCTTTGTGGGTGCTGACTTGTTGAATATTGCTCGTAGCATTCTTGTGTAGTTGCCGTCAACTTTTTCTACGAACGTTTAGTTAGCGTGCATGTAGTGCATCCATACAGCAGTATCGACACGACTGTTGTGTCCATGCCTTTGATAGTCACGTGTTGAGGTCCGTCTCGTTTGATGAGACACTGCTTCCTAGGTAGGTGGACATGTCGATATATCTCTTTAATAAAAGTAAATATTTGAAAACATATCCATAATTTTAAAAAAATCTACCATTAGCAATGTTCTTTAGGCGGAAAAAAAGCAATTCGCAAAATCCCTCTAAAATGAAACGAATACATTAGCAACATATCTCTATGGTACAGACCTTAGGATGGTCTGGTTTGGTTTGGTTGGTTTTATGGCAGATCAAGCTTTGTAGGTTATTTAACGCCAAATCCATTTTTATGTAAATAATCCGTTCTATAGAAAACAGTTCCGTTTAGCATAAGTACACAGTTTAATTGTCAAAAACATTTCCATTTCAAACTATTTAAGCAGTTATATGTAATAATTCAGTTAAGTGTAAATACAGTTTTATGTCGAAAAACAGTTCTATTTGAAATAATTCAGTTAAGCATAAGCACGCAGTTTAAGTGTAAGTGCGGTTTAATTGTCAAAAATGTTTCTATTTCAAGCTATTCAGATTACTCAATTCATTTTATTGTAGGTATGCTGTTAGTTCTATTTAACCCATAGATAGGGCCCTATCAGGTGCTACCACTCCGGGCCAAAGTGGACCTGGGAGCGATGGCAATGAAGGGGTACTCCACATTCCCCAAAGCTCCAGCACTGCTGGAACCTCACCATCAGACTGTTTAGTGTCATATCCAGGACACTGGTTGGGGAGGTCTTACCCCTCTGCAGAGGTGCAGTCAATGTATTCTACAGCCCCAGCTGACTGGGCAAAGATCCTAGGAAGACATATTTAGGATAAAAATCACAACTAGAAACGCATCATTAAGATTATCAAAAATAGCAATATTTGTTGGCCGTCGTAATTGAATGCGATAAATAACTAAGTCATCATCTGCCGTCTATTGTGCATTAATTAGAAGTTAGTGCCCAAATTTACTGCACGAAGTGTCACTTGTGATGAGTGACTTGGGACATAGTCCCCCACTCCGATCGGGTTAAACACGATGAGTGAAAATGAAAGAATTAAGAAATGGAAAATCTGAAAATGATAGGTAACTATTTAAATAATAATGACAAAGAAAAAAATCACAAAAGGAAAATCAACTACAGAATTTTCCTGAAAAAAAGAAAAATCGAAAATTGGATTAAACTGTATCACTTTTAGATTCACTTTCGGTTTCTTTGTTTAATGGCATATCAACATTCGCGGGTTATATAAAAACTTAGCCATTTACATTAAAACTCAGGAGTGGTGCTATTGAACACAAACGTAAGAGGGTTCAAGGATTTGCTCCAGTATTAGTCTAAAAGTGAACTTATGGCGTTTTTTTCCCTTTTCGTGGAGCTAACGCGTTGCTCATTAGTTTCGACAAAAACAGGAATTCAACTAATTTTTCGTATGAAAAATCACAATATTAGATTGAGTCGTTTAGTAGGAACTGCTGTACTTGCCGAAGGCCATACTACTGCATCTGACCACGCACATATTCAATTAAGGACACTGAAAATGATTTGGTTATATTTCGTGCTGATACTTAAACGAAAAGATTTATAATTGTTTACTGTTATGAAGAAACCATGACTGTATCTTTAAATATCTTTTGTGAAAAGAAAATGTAAATTACAATAGCATTTCCCATTTTGCTATTTCTTTCAATAGAACATATTAAAAGAAACAAATGATCGTGATGTAAATGATCAGCTTTTAAATGGCTTTATAAAATGATGCTTTCAGTAAACAGAAATACACTTTACAAATAGTATTTATTTAACAGGAGTTACAGGTAATCAATATAAATAGGTTAGATTTATTATACATGTTCTTCATCGTGTTTGTCTTCGTATTTGTTTCGGTTATTTTTTGTGGGGAGGGATATGCTTTTTTAGAAGTGTATTCTTTCTGTAATTACTCTTTCTTTTTTTAATACGAGTCATTTATTATTTCCTACTGAAGAAATATACATACTCGTCAATTATTATAAATCGCCATTCAATCAAATTTCATTTTTTTTTCATTTAACACACACACACACACACACACACACACACACACACACACACACATATATATATATATATATATATATATATATATATATATATATATATATATATGTATCATCATCAATCCCCTTTTCTCTTCCTCCGATTTTGCACTTTTTCATCTATCTATCTATCTATCTATGTTTTTTCACTTCACACGCACAGACACAGACACACAGACACACACACTGACACAGACACAGACCCACACATACACACACACACACATATATCCTACTACGAAACCGAATAGAACCCAAAATCGACTACATACTTAGAAAAAACCAAAATGGCTTCCGAAGAAATAGATCCACGACCTCACAAATATTAACCATCCGCAGAATCCTTGAAGGTGTACGGGCAAAGAACCTAAAAGCGACATTAATATTTGTCGACTTTACCAAGGCTTTCGACTCCATTCACAGAGGAAAGATGGAACAAATCCTACTAGCGTACGGCATACCTAAAGAAACCGTAGCGGCAATAACGATTCTCTATAGAAACACTAAAGTAAAAGTACGATCACCAGATGGAGACACAGAATACTTCGACATTGTAGCAGGAGTACTACAAGGGGACACGCTGGCCCCGTACCTCTTTATCATTTGTCTAGACTACGTACTTAGAACATCGATTGACAAAATCAAAGACAATGGCTTCGAACTGACGAAGAAAAGAAGCAGAAGATACCCCGCAACAACAATTACCGACGCCGACTACGCCGATGACATAGCGATACTGGCAAATACACCTGACCAAGCCGAAACACTTCTGCATAGTTTGGAACGAGCAGCAGCAAGCATAGGCCTCCATGTTAATGCACACAAAACGGAATATATGTGCTATAACCAAACGGGGGACATCTCCACTCTAAAAGGAACCCCTCTTAAACTAGTAGACAAATTCACGTACCTAGGAAGCAGCGTCGAATCAACCGAAAAGGACATCGAAACGAGGTTAACGAAATCATGGACAGCTATCAATGGGCTATCGACTATTTGGAAATCAGACCTAACCGATAAAACGAAACGCAGTTTCTTCCAGGCAGCGGTCACATCGATACTGCTATATGGATGCACTACATGGACGCTAACAAAACGGCTGGAGAAGAAACTAGATGGCAATTACACAAGAATGCTGCGTGCAATCCTGAACAAGTCCTGGCAGCAACACCCCACAAGACACCAACTGTACGGCCACCTGCCTCCTATCACGAAAACTATTCAAGTTAGGCGAACCAGACATGCAGGACATTGCTGGAGAAGCAGAGATGAACTCATAAGAGATGTACTCTTATGGATCCCCACACATGGCCGCGCAAAAGCAGGACGACCAGCACGAACGTACATTCAGCAGCTATGTGAGGATACAGGTTGTTGTCCTGAAGACCTGCCTAGGGCGATGAACGATAGGGAGGAGTGGCGAGAGAGGGTCAGGGATATCCGTGCTGCCAGCACGATATGATGATGATGATTATATATATATATATATATATGTCATCGATCCCCTTTTCTCTTCTTCCGATTTTGCACTTTTTCATCTATCTATCTATCTCTCTATCTACCTGAGGAGTCCAGATGACGTATTTCTCTAAGGTTGTGGACTGTGATATCGTACTAAGCAAGTTCACTTTTGAACAAATACTATCCACCCAGTGTTGGTTAAGTAGTATCATTGCTTTCATTTGACATTAAATAATCCCTGAAAGGTGATATGGATATGCCATTATTCAATGAAATCCATATATATATATATATATATATATATATATATATATATATATACTCGTACTATACAGTTCTTGATTATGGCTGAGTCGGCTGGGGCCGTAAAATTCACCGACTGCATCTCTACCAAAGGGTAAGACGCCCCAAAAATGTCTTGAATATGGCACTAAACAATCTGACAGTGACGTTTCCTTAATGCTGGAGATTTGGGGAATGCGGAGTACCCTTTCATTGCCATGGCTTCCAAGTCCACTCTGGCCCTGAGTGGCAGCACCAGATAAGGGTCCTATTCATGGGTCAAATAGACTTCAACCGTGGTTTCTTATGTTTATTGTTTTGCATTTAAACTGCGTATTTATGCTAAATTGAATTGTTTAAAGAAGAACTGTTTTGACATTTTAACTGCGAACTTATGATAAACTGAATTGTTCGAAACAAAACTGTTTTATCATTTAAACAAAAGGTATACTTATATTAAACTGGATTTTTTTAATTAGTACTGTCTGAGTAAAATTAATAGCTTGAGATAGAAATGTTTTGACAATTGAATTGTGTACTTATGCTAAGTTGAATTGTTTGAAATAGAACTGTTTATTTGTATGAAAAGGGATTTGGCATTAAATAACCTACAATATTTCATATGCCATAAAACTCAAACAAACTAACCAACCAAAATTCTTGAGTGATCTATTTTAAAGGCATGTAAATACGTCCTGGGTTATCTTTTTTTTTAGAGTTTATGGAATCCTGATTATTCTAATATTCTTTAAATATTTTTTGAATCTGTTTTCTTAATTTTTTTTTTCTTTAGTACACGTTTGTATTGAAAGCGAATAATTTTTAAACAGATCAATTTGAACCTTTGAAGGGACCATAAATGGTATAACTTTCACAGCTCAGACTAGATTTTGGAGAATTGTCGATGAAAGCATATTACCCCCGCTCCATATCTGAAGAACCTAGACCTCATCATCAAATGCAGTTTAATACCATACCCAGAAAACCCTCAATTTTGGGAGGGTTGGCCATTACAGCATCCCTCTGTAAGGATACAGTCAGCGTATGATTAGATCCACCGACAGGACGTTACAATGGTTTGTGAAATTGATTGAGAGAGAAATGCACTTATTGATAAGTGACACTATTTATAAATAAACGAGGCCTTAATCGGTGTAAGTAGACCTTTGACAATACTGCGAAAGATAATTCTTAATAAAACTGATAATTCAAACAGAACCTAAAAGCTGTTGATCAGTAATGATAAGATGACAAATACGCTTCCTCCATGTGCTAGATCATTCTCAAGAGTATTTAACTGTCCTAATCTTCATACTTTGAAGATAAGAATAGCCGAAATGTTTTAATCGAGATAAAAGTATTAAGAAATGGCAGGTTTGAAAGTGATGGGTGAATATTTTAATAAAAGTGATAAAAATACAAGCTACAATAAGAAAATCAACAATAGAAGTTTCCTGAAAAAAAGATGGACAATTGGATAAATCTATGTAACTTTTAGACGATCCTTACGTTTCTTTGTTAAATGGCATGTCTACATTTCGGGTTACAAGAGTACGAAGACAGGTGAAGTACTATTCAACACATAACAGGGGGTATGAGAAAGTTCATACTTTTTCCTAGAGTATCACTCTAAATGTGAACTAAATCACGTTACTGGAGTTAGAACTCGCTTACAAAGATGTTACAGTCTTTCACATTAACTCCTGGGATTTTAAGTAGTGTATTTATGTTACACACTGACCCTCGACCGAACCGTCAATTAAAAGATTCACAGGTGTAAATAAGCGGAAGAACAGCGGAAGCAGGTGGATGTTAGACAATAATATAACCAGGTGCCCAGACGGTTCGAGTCAATTGGAAACAGGGTGCCAAAGTGAGAACCAGCTCCAGACAGAGGGCTTTGGGCCCTCAGTGACCCATGCTTGAGCAACCCCATGCCAAGATGAGAAAGAAGTGCTGGTATAGTCGAGAGAAGAATTTAGGGTAAATATAGCAGTCCGTCCTTGTTTCCATTCATTTCTTTCACACAACAAACATCACCCATATGAATATAAAGTGTGAGAGATTTATATTTTTATAAAGAAATGTATTCGTTCGTTATTGAAGTCGTCATTAACGGTTAATGATTGTTTCCGCATATATTTGATTATGTTCCCGTGTATATTTGTATACACGTGTATAATATACTGTATTTATGTGTGTAAGTATCAATACCTTTACAGGAACGCGTTTGCATTCAGAATTTTCCTTCTACAAGACCAGCTGGTATAGGAAGATTAAAAAGAACCATGATAACCTATTATTTACCCATTGCTGGTGCGAGAATTTGTGAATTCATACATTTCCGAAGGTATTAGAACTATTGTGAAATATAAACAGCTTGTTTGAGGTTTTGAACTTGATTCTATGATCTATGATCTAAGTGGCTACGGCTGAAACTATATATATATATATATATACTGTCATCCAAATACAAACTATTCCTTTGTATTGCCACTCATCAACCGATAACTTTACCTTACAGCCATCGGTGGTGTTAACGTAAGGAAAAGAATTCTTACGTATATGCATTGATTTTACTTTCGTTTACGTTTACCCTAACGGAGACTGGAATGCTCAATTTCTTGGTAGACCTTAGCATTACGCGAGTAAGAACCATTTATTCCTTCGCGAGAGTACTGAACACACACACAGAGACACAGACACACACACACACACACACACACACACACACACACACACACACACACACATATATATATATATATATATATGTATATTTAGGCAGCATTTCTTCGTTAATGCAAATTTCATTAAACATAATAGACATTTTATGTCTACATATTTTCTTTTGGATCCGTTCGAATTCCCGTATTACTTTTATTGTATTCTGGGGGAACTGATTTATGTATTGTCCATAGTTGCATGTATCCCTAGTACTTTCTGCCCGACTTTGGGCCATCATCAGGGGAGGATCTACTACAAAAGTGATGTAACTTTTGTTTTAGCATATTACAACTGTGTAAGGGCGTCTTTGCCGTTGAAGGTTGTGGCGTTTGTTTTTGAATGTGATTCTATATTTAGTGCCAGTAGCTAAAGACATTTAAGTACATTAGCACTGGTTTGAAAATTAATTCTATTAAGTGTTGGCTGTAGGTTTCTGATATGTAATGCTTCGAGAATCTGAAGTTTTTGTTTATTATTTTGATGTTCTAATATTGTTGTGTTGTCGGTGAGAATTTTCCGTAGCTGTGTCGTTGGGCATGAATGTTTTTTTAAATGTTGAGCTATTGAACTTGTGTCTGAAAGGTGCATTGTCAGCCTCCTCGACAGGGTAGTTGAGGTTAAACCAACATATATATTATTATTATCAGAGATACAATCTCCTAAAGGACATTTAAATTTATATATAACGTTGGTTTTTTGCAAAACTCCAATCGAGGGAGAGGAATTATTTCTAATGACTAGATTCGAGGTTTTAAACTAATTATAATATATAACGAGTTTTATTTTTTTATTAGGATCAGTGGGGAGTATGTTTTTGTGAATCAATGTTTTCAAGATTTTTTCATCGGATTTGTAATTGTAGTGCATTTGGTTACGATAAAAAAGTTTGATATATGTTTGTTGGCTGGATGGAGTAGTACACTGTTCATTTTGTTGGTTAACATTTTTGATCATACGTTTAATTTGTTCATCAACAATATAGTTAGGAAACCCATTGTTGATGAGAGCCTGTTTTATGTTTTCTACCTCTTTATAAAATATTGTTTTGGAGGAGGAGATTAGTTTGGCACGGGATATTAGATTATGAATAATTGCTTTTTTATATCTGAAGGGGCATTCACTTTTAAAGTGGAGGGTACAGGAGTTGTTACTAGAGGGTTTTTTGTAAGTGGAGGTAGTGAAGTTATTATTGTTGTTAGCATCAATAAGAACATCTAAAAAGGAAATTTTATTGTTTTTGTTTATTTCATGAGTAAAGTTAAGGACTGAATTGTTTTGGAAGGTGTCTTGTAGTATGTTGATTTCGTTAATATTATTAGTAAGAATAAGGATGTCATCAACATATCTTAGGTATATTGGAGGTTTTTTTGTGCTATTAAAAATTCTATTTTCGAGATCGGACATGTAGAAATTACTGAAAATTGGGCCTAGGACAGACCCCATAGATACGCCATCAGTCTGAACGTAAATATTTCCAAGATGGTCATAAAATGGAACTTCAGTAGTACATGTTAAGAGTAGTTTTCGAAGTATATTAGAGTTGATTTTAAGAGGAGGAAGAGATGGGTTATTATAAATATTATTTATAATAATATCAATTGTTTCATCAATATTAGAACATCAAAATAATAAACAAAAACTTCAGATTCTCGAAGCATTACATATCAGAAACCTACAGCCAACACTTAATAGAATTAATTTTCAAACCAGTGCTAATGTACTTAAATGTCTTTAGCTACTGGCACTAAATATAGAATCACATTCAAAAACAAACGCCACAACCTTCAACGGCAAAGACGCCCTTACACAGTTGTAATATGCTAAAACAAAAGTTACATCACTTTTGTAGTAGATCCTCCCCTGATGATGGCCCAAAGTCGGGCAGAAAGTACTAGGGATACATGCAACTATGGACAATACATAAATCAATTCCCCCAGAATACAATAAAAGTAATACGGGAATTCGAACGGATCCAAAAGAAAATATGTAGACATAAAATGTCTATTATGTTTAATGAAATTTGCATATATATATATATATATATATATATATATATATATATATATATATATATATATACCATCCCCTCTGCTCGGCCAGGATATGACACACGGTCAATTTTTAAGCGGAGTTTAATAAGTTTGAATTCAGAGTTTTCCTTCTCCTAGACTAGTTGCCTCACCAAGGCTGAAGAACCCAGTCTGTCCTACTATTTACCCATAGCTGGAGGGATAATAATTGGATTCATACCTTTCCCAAGCGTATTAGTTCTATGTGAAACGTAATCAGTCTCGTCCATGATTTGAACTCGTGTCGCCGTGTCCATTTCCTACGATGATAACCTTTACACCATATATATGATAACCATTACGCATATATATATTGTATTAAAACAAGAAATTTAGAAATAGTATTCCATTTCCATAATTGATCTATTTTGCTTATTCAATCTCACTAGAGGGAATTCAATTTATTTCGATATTCAGTCATTATCTATCTATCTATCTATCCAAAATATATAAAAGTGCTTAATTTTGAAATAACTAGAAGTAAGATATTAAAAATACAAACTAAGAATCCTTTCGTTGTCAAGATTTCATTCAGTGTTCATTCAATTGCATTTTTTCTTTACGCCTACGCAATATTCTTCCTTTTAATAGGCTAAAAAGTTATATGAAACTTCAAATCAAATTATATAAAATTTGTTATTAAAAACTGCGACGGACTATTCTTTATTTACATCAAATACAACCTCAATTGAGTCGAGTAGTATTCTGTGAACAATACTACCACACAACTATAAAGATACCCATGCTACCCTGAAAGATGCTACAAAACTGCTTAGGACATCAAGAAGAGATTGCAAACAGTTTCGAATATGTAAAATGTCTATAATATGTATAAATAACATATACCAAATTATAATAGTTTTTAAAACATTTCATTTTTGCAATAAATTTCCTTTTAATCAAACATTAAAAACGAAAAGAGATAGATCATTTAGGAACATGAGACATTTGATTCTTTAAATGTTTATACGTTGTGCGTATATCTTCCCAGATGCTATTTTTCAGATAAGAACAAGACACCAAATATACATGAGAATACTATATCAAATAAAGCCACTCACTGACATGTTCATAATTACTTGAAACAAAAGCTACGTTATTAGGTAACTATTGCTGATGCAAATATAGTCGAATTTTTTTCTGTATTTTAATTATCTATTTTCACCAAACGTTTCATTCAAGCGTTTACAACTTTGATATCATCTCTTTGAAATTATGGAAAAAGGAGTCAGCGTGAAGAAATAGCTAATGTGCTGGACTGTATCTTCCTAATACGGGATTTCGAACTCCAAATGTGATATTTGGTTAAATAGTGCATCAAATCTTCATAGTTATTTAATGTCAAATCCTGTTTAAACATATATACAATTGGTAAGCAAATTGTTTATGGGTAGTTTTATTTTAAACAAGTCAAATTTTCAAGAACTGCGATTTACCATAATTAATTCTCTTTTTCAAGTATTCTTATCAAATTGAATATTCTTCTTTTTTCACACATTTAAAAGCTTTGAAATATTTCTCTCAAGCACTATTAATTTTATTAAATACTATTTATTTTTTTGAGCATCTTTTAATAGTTTTTATGTTTGGTTTGGTTTCTTTGTTTACTGGCATATCAACTCCTATTAGGTTATTTAATGCCGTAGTCATTCTCCTAGAAGAACAGTAGTGGTACTATTTAACCCATAGCTGGGAGGATAAGGGGGTTCATACCTTTCCCCAAGGGTATTTGGTCGAAAGTGAACGTAATAGCGCGACTGGAGTACGAACTCGCGTACTACGATTCCGCAGGCCATCGCTTTAACCATTGCACCACGAGGACACCCCCCCTAATAGTTTTTGCTATAATAAATAGTTACACGGTTCAATTCGACAAATTGACTGGATCTTATCAGTTTTTCCTAATCTGGATCAAAGTAGAACTGGAAGTATTAGTAATCAGAGTATCCCACATTCCAAAAACCTCCTTTACTTGTAAAGTTGCGTTCGTTGTATTCGACAGCCCCATTCAACATGGCAGTCTTCGACTATAATCAAATTTCAAATTTGGTGGAGGTGCCCGTGGTGTAATGGTTATCGTCGTAGGAATTGGACACGACGATACGAGTTCAAATCCTGGACGACACTGATTGCATTTCTCATAGCACTAATACCCTTGGGAAAGGTATTAATCCAAGTATTCTCCCTCCAGCTATGGGTAAATAGCAGGACAGGCTAGGTTCTTCAGCCTTGGTGAGCCAACCAGTCTAGGAGAAGGAAAACTCTGAATTCAAACCTGTTAAACTCCGCTTAAAAAATTGACCTTGTGTCATATCCTGCCCGAGCGGAGGGGTTGGTAAATATGATATGATAATCAAATTTCAACGGCTGTATCATGAATGCCGATGGTGGATTTTTAAACAAGAAGGATGTAAGCAAATGTATGCCAATTGTTGAATTTCTAACACGAAAGCTGCAAGTAAATAGAGTTGCGTTTCAGAATATATTCTGTCTCTTAGTATGTTTGAATGTAGGATATTTGATGATTTACTTATCCGCCAGAGGCGTCAAAGAAACTCTTCCCTATTTAGGTGTATCATGTATATTTATTTAATGTGTAAGCGGTCTCAAATCATTGAAAAGAGCCTACTGCAAACTAAATGAATATAAAAGTGTGTAATAAGCATTGCCTTTCAGAATTATTTCGTCTTGATTACATCTACATGAAATAAGTGTTACCACTTTACGCAGATTGCTATATATACCCAGGTATCAGTCAACCTAATTTTTCATGCATATACAATGATTGACTTATACATTATTAATAATTTTGTTGGTTTAATTTCAGAGGATGGCGTGATGTTTTGAGAAGCATTACTTTACGTCAGAAACTAAGTATTCATAATTCTCTCTCTATATATATATATATACATATATATATATATATATATATATATATATATATATATATATATATATAGAGAGAGAGAGAGAGAGAGAGAGAGAGAAGCTGGCATAGAGAGCAAACAGAGGAAAAGAGAATGAAAGGAGACTCGATTGCAGTAATTGATCATCCCAAATGCTTGGATAGAAATAATAACAACTAGTGCATATATTCGACTACGTCAGGCAAAAAAAAAAAAAATTCATAGTACAAATGGAAAATATTCCTTAGTTTAATTCATATTTCCAAAACAATTTTTATACTTGTTATCAATTACATCGAACAGTTAAATTAGCAATTAAAACAATAACAATAAATCCTTATAGAAAAGAAAAGATTTACAAATTACGTTTTGTAACGGTATAACGTAATAAAACTTCGTGTATTGAAACGATTATTACTTGATCTCTGCAAAGTAAAGTGAAGTTATGCAATTTGACCACAAGAACCATTCGCGCTTATTTGCATTATGTTTCTTCTCTTTTCGGTTACTCTAAGAAAAAAGACGTGCAGTGCCGTTGACATGTCCATTTATGTGTTAAAATACTCAATTTTACTCGCTGAAAACCCGTTGTTAATTACTTCTTTTCTGGTCTTTAGCTAACAGAAGAACGTCCACAAGATTTTCCTAGTCGGCTGGGACAGTAGAAACACCGACTGCTTGTCTGCAGAAAGATAAAACACCACTCAACGAGTTTCCTGGATATAACACCAAACAATCTGATGGTGAAGTTCCAGTAATGCTGGAGCTTTGTGGAATGAAGAGTACCTCTTATTGGCAACGCTCACTGGTCTACTCAGGCTCTGAGTGGTAGCACCTGTCTATGGATCTAATAGAACTAAACTGTATACTTATCCTAAACTGAATTGTTTTAATTAAAACTATATTAGCATTTAAACTGTGTACTTATGATAAAATGGATTTTTAAAAAAATAGAACAGTTTATGTATGCTAAACTGAATTGTTTTAAATAGAACTGCTTTGACTTTTAACTGTGTAGAAGCAACAACTATTCTTATACTAAACTGAATTGTTTGAAAAAGAACTGTTTGAATAAACTGAAATAGAAATGTTTTCGACGATTACACTGAATATAAATGGATTTGACATTAGATAATCTACAATGGTTGGTATAGCATAGAACCAATCCAAACCAAACTAAACCCAACCAAACCAAACCAAACCAAACCCAACTAGTTTCTTAACCTTAGCCTCAACGATCATGGCCGGTCCCATTTCATTTAAAGTGCGTATAACAAAGTAAATAAATAGAAAATTTTATTATAAGTATTGCCTTTCAGAACTTCTACATCTACAAATACTTGACAAATCTCTAATTCTCAGAGCTTAGGGTAGCAGGGGCAATTTTAGGACAACTTTTTATTTTCGTCTTGAAATCTACTACAATGTCCAAATTCATTAGATAGAATGCTTTTCTTTTTTGTTATTTTATACTTAGTTGAGGGTTTTGGCTCGGATTAGTTGATTTGTGTGTATCTAAAGTGTCAGAAAAATGTGCCGACTCATTTTCAAGGATATATACCACTTGACAGCATAGTAAAATTTTAATTGGTGGCACAGACATGTAAAATTATTATTCAAAAGTATCAGCAACGTTCGTTTGTATCAAACGATTATTCTTCTTTTGGTTTAATGACAAATCAAGCTTCGTAGGTTATTTAATGTCAACTTCATGATTGTAGAAGAACCCATAGTTGGAGATAAGGGGTCCATGTATTTCTCAAGGGTATAAGAGGCTACCAAGACTCCACCTGAATGAATTTTCTCCTCCTGACCACACTTTGATCAAGAACCACCTTGAAACTACAGCAGAAAAATGAAATCAAAAACTAGTCCTGTTAAAAGCGTAACCTGGTTTGGTATGATTTGATAGTTTTTTTTATGGCATATCAACCATTATAGGTTATTTAATGCCAAATCCTTTTTATACATATATATTCGATACATTTTTTCTAAAAATGGTTTGTTGGTATCATTTTTGAACGAGCCGAAGCTAATTCTTTTTCACTCAATTATGTGGTTTCACTCAGTTAAATGGTTTCACTTATTTCTATCAAATTATTAACAGCAAATAGAATTAGTAATTCTATTAATTGTTAATAATTTTGTAATTGTCTTTATTGGGAATCCTTTTGGCGCAACGGATAAAGGCGTTGAGTCTCAACGGTTCTAGGTAAACATTGTCTGAAAATAGCGGTTTCAATTCCTACCGAAGCCGGCCAGAGTTTCACTTGGTCAAAAAAATGGTGCTATAGACAACAACTATGGAAGGCACTAATTACTGGGGATTCGGTTACAAGACTCAGCATTCCTATCTGAGGTCGTAGCCGATCACCTGAAGAAGACCAGAGGTGAAATTTTGCCGAAACGTAGTGAGAAGAATAAAATAAAATTCCAAGATAGGGACAAAAATCCGTAATAAATAAAAAACAGATCTTCATTTTATAATTTGTTTGCACACTGTTGAATGGTTTCAAGTATTGCTATGTATTACTAAAAACCCAATTAAATAGCAGTCATCTTTTTACAGACATTTGAATAAACAAACAGTTCTATTTCTAACATTTCAGTTTAGAAAATAAAGTTATATTGTTCCAAGTAATGCTATGTATCACTAACAATTCAATTAAACGCCAGTCATTTATATACACACAGTTAAATGATCAAACTGTTCTATTTCTAACAATTTAGTTTAGCATAAGTAAATAGTTTAAATTTAAAATAGTTTTATTTAACCAATAGATATGACCATATCCGGTGCTACCACTCTGATCAGTATGGAACAGGGAGCGATGGAAATGAATGGGTACTCTACATTCCCCAAAACTAATAATTGGATCTTCACCATCGGATTGTTTAGTGTTATACACAGGAAACTGGTGGGGAGAGTCTTACTCCTCTGCAGAGATGCAGTCGGTGAATGTTACAGCCCCAGCCCCAGCCAACTAGGCCAAGAGTAACCTGCTGAATCATCTCATTTATGACAGAGAGAAATATATCCTATATACGAAGTTACCAAAAAAGAATCGTTGGTGAAAGGATGGGTATGATTTAATTTGGTTAATTTTTTTGTAACTAAACGTTTTCGCTGTCCCTTTACACAATTTTGATTTATATTCGACTGTTGTGGTTTCTAGCTTTTTATATAATGTTTTCTGCTTTTTTTATACTGTAATTACCTCGGGTATTTTCACTGTATTTGTTTCTTGGTTAATGTTCAGGTATTAGTTACTTGGTTGGTGTTCCATTGCATACAAACTATTGTGGGTTATATAAAGCTCAATCATGCATACATATATATATATAGTTTATGATTATAATGGTAAGCAAATACTTTGTTGGTAACTTTATTTTTAATCGAGTAGTTAAAACTCATTTTATTTGGTTTATTTTGTTTAATGGCATCGGCATATCAACACTTGTTGGTTATTTAATGCCAAATTAATCCTTCTAGAAGAACAGCAATGATGCTATTTAACCCACAGCTCAGAGGATAAGGGGATTAATACCTTTCCAAGGGGAATTTGTCCGAAAGTGAACCTTATAGCGCGACTGGAGTTCGAACTCGCTCACTACGATTCCGCAGTCCAGCGTTTTAAACGTGTCGCTACGAGGACAACCTGTCTTATATTTTCAGTTTGAAGAACTATATATATACGGAATTATTAATGTTTACTAATGTTGTGTGCCAGTGAAGTGATAAATGAAGGAATGAGGAGACCATAATACGTTTCTTTATAAATATATAACACCTCTTTATTACTCAAAAGGATCGAAATTGGCTGTGTGAGAGAAAGAGACAGAGACGGTGTCGGTCACAGGACTCAGACGACGGCTGACGAAGGACTACTATATTGACACTTTTCTTAACCACGAGGTGAGTCTATATTCAGGGCCTTACGTTTTTGCTTCTCAGTTGGAGGCCCCCTTCCCCGCCCCTGTGGGTAGTCGCTGATCGCTCTCTGAATTTGATTGTCTACTTGTTTGACTGACTGCTTGTCTATGGGCATCTGTGTCTAAATATATTTTTTATCGTTCCTTCCGTTTCTTTCCGGCTCTACCCCCACCTGATCTACTTCGGTTCTTTTGTTTACACGACTGGAAGACCCAGTTTAAAATCTTTAACTACTGGGCCGGTCAAAGGTCAATATGCAACATTAAATCTATAAAAAATGTTTTAAGAAGACAAATAATTTATTGTTTCTTTTGAAATTTGCTCATTTAAAATCTTTCATTTAATTACTTCTTGCAGTAACGTGGCTTAAAATTTGCTATTCTTGAAGCAATTATATCGATGATGACCCTCTCTTCTCTATCAGCAAAAGACAATATTTCAAGTTAGACTGTTACCATATATCTACTAATCATGCATCCGGATTTCGGTTTCAGTTTCTTTGTTTGATAGCATATCAAGATTCGTAAGTTTAATTAATACCAAAGCCAACCTTATAGAAGAACAATAGTTGTACTATTTGTGGCATAGTTGTCGTCGTGGTTAATTATCTTATTACCTAGTTTGGTTAGGCTACGAGCTTTGCAGCTAGCTGTTAAGTTCGCTATGGTTATTGAGCGGAAATGTAAGTCAAATTGGAAAGTTTAAGCAAGTACATAACGTTCAACACAGGAAGACCAAAATGTAAACAAAATGGATTCATATCTTTTCAGAGACAGGTTTGATTAGTGAAATGAATCGGTGAATTTTGGACACGTGAGAGATGTAATAATAATAATTGAGCAAGATGACATCACCCCCACTGATATCCTGAATTTGAATATATAGAAATTACCAAATTTTGAAAATGTCGTCAGTTAGCCTATCGGTCAGTTGTCAGTTAGAAGTTTGCATTCTTTGAGTTCTTTCGGGCTGGAAGGGTCGTGTCCCTTTGTGTCTGTTCATAGACTCTCTCTCTCTCTCTCTCTCTCTCTCTCTCTCTCTCTCTCTCTCTCTCTCTCTCTCTCATGCTACTGTATCCAGTCTGAACATCGAACAAGAAATGATTGTTAATTGACGACAGAGAGTTCTTGCTTTTGAGTTGCAAACACCAAGGCAACTTGTTCCAATGGATCACCCCGACCGTCAGAAGAATTTCCGGATGGATTGTATCATTCTTTGTCCGTGGATCTTTCAAACACAGCGTAGGCACAAACAGCGTTTATAAACAAACTATCCAATCTATGATACTATAGAATCAAATATTTAACGCCCCACCCAGGGATAACCGGGTTCATACCTTTCCCATAGTTATTATTTCTAAAGTGAACGTAATAAAAGGATGGGATTTCTGAATCTCTTATTACGATTTCGCTGTCCAGTAAGTTAACAACTTCCGATCAAGGACTCACTCTCTACCAGGTGAATTCCAAAACTGTAAATAAAAATATCTGGTCATCTTGAAAGACTGAAAATCTAACCTTTCTTAATTATTCATTTCATTTTTTTTTTTAATTAATCTGAAAAATACAAATCTGAAAAAATATATTGTCGGTGATTTATCTTTGGTTTGGGTTGTGTCCTTTGTTTCATTGTATATCAACGTTGACTGGTTATTTAAATGACAAATCAATCTTTATAGAAGAACAATAGCGATTCTATTTAACCCATAGTTAAGGAGCATAAAAGGGTTTATAGTTTTCCCAAGAGTATTATTCCGAAAGTGAACCTAATATCGTGACCGGAGTTCGAACTCGCTTACTTCATGGTCACAGTCCAGTAATTTAGCCACTAACCACAGCGACTCCTTCCTCATTGTTTTAATTTCATTCCCACTATCTGACTGTTTATAATATCAACATTGGCCCAGCGGTTAGAGTGTTCGCCAATGGCCCGGGAGACCTGGGTTCAATCTCAGGTCGAGTCATACCAAAGACTTTAAAAATGGTACTTGATACCACCTTGCTTAACACTCAGCATTATAAGGTACGGTTCAAGGGTAAAGTGGAGCAATCCTGGGAACGGAGTAGCGCCCTCCCCTACACCTTGGTGTAGTAGCAATCGAAAAGGGAGCCTTCGGGTCACCCTCGACTATGGTCGCTAACTTTACTTTTATGACGGTTTGTAGTAAAGATTAGAGTGTTCGCCTTTGAGACGGGGGTTCAATTTCAGTTATACCAATGAATCAAAAAGTAGTACTTGATGCCTCCTTGTTTAACACTCATCATTATAAGGTATCGATCAAGGGTTAAGTTGAGATATCTTGGGAAAAGAGTAGTACGCTTCCCTACGCTTCGGTGTAGTAGCTATTGAAAAGGGAACCTTCGGGTCGCTCTCGACTACAGTCGCCAACTTACTATATATTACATATTGATAGTCATCGATCAACTGATTTTATGGGCATGCCAACCTATATATATATATATATATATATATATATATATATATATATATATATATATTCTGCCGTTCAAATATTTTACCCGATGACCATTAGGTGTAAAGTAGACATTCATTGGCTATTACCAAGAACAAACTGACCAGAGTAGTAATTACTGTTGGAGTCAAAACTATAGGTCAAAAAGAAGTTCTCAAACTATTTATATTAGATGAGTATACTTGATAACGGAAAACGGTGAGATAAATGTCTTGAAAAACTACACAAGAAATGCCAATGTCAATACCTAATGTATGCAATTCACTATCTTACGAGCCTAAAATAACATCATATTGGTTGACATGCCCATACAATTAGTTGATCGATTACTATTAAATAAAATACATACATATACATTTTATCAATATTTTCAAGCCAAAATTCTTGTCTCGGCAGATACAAAAGATTTATATACTATATTACATTGCCCGGTTTCCAGGCCACGCATGGAAAAGTTTATTTGAAGGGAAAAATATTTTAAGTAAACGTAATCTTTGGATATCTTATGTTCTAAATAAAAGAAATTGAAGAGATTAATATCATGTCAAAGGATCACCATGTCATTTTTTTTATAACTTTTCTGCAAAATATGAAATCCCAAAAGGACTAAAATAGACCAGGGGAAATGTATTTCCAAGATTGTAAGCATGAGATTTTTTAATAGAAATTGGGATTTACTTTTTCATTTGTATTTTAAATTAAAGTCAAGTGATTCAGATGGACTATTTGGCACTTGGCTTGTACCTCCCTCTCATCTTTTGCTCAACTCTAGATAGCATCTTACGTCGTTTTTATCTTTTATTTGTTTATATTTTATTCGTATTTAGGATCTTATATTATGATTTCTATTTTTACAACTCGCTGCAGTTTCTTGGATTTACAGAAAACATCTTATATTCCACATTTTATTGTTCATCTTAAAATCTGTGTTCACTTAATATGCATATAATTAGCATATAGGTTTCAGCAGGTGTCTTGCTTGTCGATGATTATTTTCAGCGTATAGATTACATGATTGTACCTGTATCAATATATTTTATGAGCAACTGGTTTATAAGACGATTCTATTTGGGTTTTATGAATTTCAATTTTTATGCAATTTCATTAAAACTAATAGATTGTTCTGCATGAAAGGATTCTAAAATTCCTAATGTGGAAATATAAGAACAGTATCTCTAATACCAGGAAATACATATTTGTTGTGTTTAAAACCTATCAAAACTGGCATGAAATGCGGAATTTTACCCACTAAAGATCCAGTGATTAAATGTAAAAAATAGTTCAATTTCAAACAATTCAATTTATCATTAGTACGCAGTTTAAATTTAAAGACAGTTGTATTTCGGCATGGTTTGGTTTCGTTTCGTTGTTTGATGGCATATCAACCTTTACAGGTTATTTAATGCTAAAGCTATTCTCCTACAAGAACAGTAGTGGTACTATTGAATCCATAGCTGGGAGGATAAGGGGGTTCATACTTATATGCCCGAAAGTGAACTTAATAACGTAACTGGAGTACGAACACGCTTTCTTTGATTCCGCAGTCCATTGCTTTAACCATTACATCATGATGACACCCCCATGGTATATTTGATATTATGCATAGAAATATAGACTTATTTATAAAGCTTTGTTTAGTTGTTGCATAAAACTGGATATTAAGGGAACCCAATGAGTCTCGAACTCATTAGTAATTATTTTCTAGTCTACTTATGTAAGAATATCTGAGAAAGTAACCTAGGCGTAGTAGGTAGCGTTCTGGCCTGCAACATCTTAGTAAGCTTGTTCAAATTCCAGTCACACCATTACATTTACTTTCGGACCTATACCCTTGGTAAAGAAATGGTCCGGGAGACCGAGGTTCAATTTCATGTCGCGTCATTCCAAAGACTTTAACAATGGTACTTGATAACTCCTTAATTAACACTCAGCAATATAAGGTACGTATCAAGGACAAAGTTGAGTAATTCAGGGAAGTGAGTAGCGCCCTCTTCGACACCTCGGTGTAGTATCTATTGAAAAGGGAGCCTATTGATCGTTCTCGACGATAGTCGCCAACTTTACTTACTTATGCCCCTAAATAGGGATTAAATCGAGACATTTCTGTTCTTCAACAGGAATGACGTTTACATTACATAACCCACAAACGTTTGGAAGCCATTAATCGAAGTTATCAAAAGCAAAAGAAATATATATGTTAAGCAGCGATGGGGCATTTTCAATCACTGGAATAATCCTTAATAGTTCAAAAGCAAGTATTTTTGTTTGTTGGTTTGTTTTTGTCAATTTTTGTTCTCCCTCAGTCAGAAAACATACAGTGTTTTTCTTATTTCATTTTTGTTTGTTCTTCTACTTTAAATATTTAAGACTTAATTGCAAAAGGAAAACAATCGTATCTTGTTTTTCTTTCGTTATTTTTTTTCAACCAATTTCCGCGGGATTCCCTATGAAAACAAATATAATAAAGAAGCAACAAATCACAGTGCCTAATCATGTACAAATCTCATGTGACAGATTAAGGGGCCCATGCACTGCAATCATGAATACATAATGTTAAGTAAAAAGTTAAAAAACAAGACTAATTTAAAAGAGAGAGATTGAGTGAGAAAGAGAGAGAGAGAGAGAGAGAGAGGGGGGAAGAGAGATGCATAACTATCTCGTAATTAAAAAATTATTTTACTTTTTTGGTGAAAATTATGAACGGAATTTACGTACAAGATTTGTTACAGATCATTGGAAATATTCAGAATGTTAAATTACAGCCAAGCATGTCAACTGTTTTTTCATATTCTATAAAAAATAATTACTGCAAATCATAATTACCTTATGCACACTCACACAGACACTCACACAGAGACACACGGACTTATATATAAATATATATATATATATATATATATATATATATATATATATATATATATATATATATATATATATATATATATTGGTAAGGAAGAACAGACAAAAGCCAGAAGGAATGTTATGGAAATATGTTGCAATTATATAATTTTATATATTCATCTTACAGTTCAACACATACAGTACATCGGATCTCAAGTTACTTTAATGTTAGATGAAAAAAATCCATCTATCGCCTATGTCGAGGCTATTCAAACAGATCTCTCTCTCTCTCTCTCTCTCTCTCTATATATATATATATATATATATATATATATATATATATATATATATATATATATATATATTTTAAAATGAATCTGTCTACAAGAAGATTTTCTTAGTAATCTATTATTTAAACGCATTTCTAGAATTTTACACTTTCTTCAGGAAGTTATAATCATTGATGATGATGTTGCTTTTAGTTTATATGGTGGTGACTGTTATGATAAGGTTTTAGCTTTCAATCCAGGATTTTTGTCTGAGAATTTTCAGATCACGTTAATTGTCGTTATATATATATATATATATATATATATATATATATATATATATATATATATATATATATGTGTGTGTGTGTGTGTGTGTGTGTGTGTGTGTGTGTGTGTGTGTGTGTGTGTGTTGAGAAGGGGAGAGAGAGAGATTATTCGTTTCGTTGGTAGTTATGTTTTTTAGCATATCGATTCATTTAGGTTATTTAATGCTAAATTTTTTATAGATAAGCAAATATATATGAATGGAAAACGTATTGTTTGTAGATCACAACTTTTTTTGTTTACTATGCTTTCGCTCATTTGTTTGTGTATAGTTAAATGGTTCCAAATATTAGTACGTAACACAAATCACTGAAATATTTGCCCTCGGTTAAACGGGATCAAGTTTAGAAAATATTCTTATTTGAACCATATATTGAAGCCTAAGAAATACAACCACTCTAAAGATAGATAGAGAGATATATAGAGATGTGACGTTGTTTTTACTATGACATTCCGTCAAATTCATTAAGATTTATGGAATTACCTTTTAAGACAAAGGATGACACTAGTTCTTTATTTCATATTTGAATTTCAGTCTTGCAAATGAATGTTCAAATATACGGCCTCTACAACACATTAGCGATATATATATATATATATATATATATATATATATATATATATATATATATATATATATATATGCGAGTGTGTGTGTGAAAGTGTGTGTGTGTGTGTGTGTGTGTGTGTGTGTGAGTGAGGTGGTGGCGTATTGGTGGATTGCTTCCATGCCTGGTTTCTTATATATTACTAATTTCAACCTCAATGATTAAAAGGAACAATTGTTACTGTAAAACTACGTTTGGATCGACACTTTGGTCTCTTGAATTACGTCCATGTGCCAGTTTAGCTCAACCTGCTTATATTAAGTATACCCCTTTCGTAACGTAATTTTAACAACTTCGTTCGCAGACCAAATGTAGTTTGCGTTATTCTTTCGAGTGCTAAATTCCTTTTGCCAATGTAAATTTTAATACCTACTTTACAGAAGAAAGAAGACAATAGTTATAGCATGACTATGTACACATTAACCTATTTTCTACTTCCTCCATCGAAGTGCAGAGAAAGACATAGTCGGACTACATGCACATTTTGGAGAATCTTTTGGTTTAACATGAAAAATCTACTCGGGGAACCGATTTCACATCTCTGACGTGACTGTCAGCGTTAACTTTCCCGCTCACGCTCATTAGAGAGACATGAATCGATCTCTACTTCACATAGATATGGGTAAATATCGGCAGCGTTTCGGACTATTAACCTTCGTAAGGCATTTGATTTACGACAAGGAAAAACTCCGCAATCTATCAAAATTCCAGCTCTTAAAAATGAATTTGTGCCACATTTTGCCCAGTGGAAAAATGTTCGGGAAAGTACAAGTTATGTAGATTCGTATACCTTCAGAACTGGCACAAAACCATTGATATGAGTCCTCAAGTGAGAATCGAACTTACAGACGATGATTTACTGACAATCTCGTTAAACATAACACAATTCAAGGCGCAGATGCATATTAGTACATATATAAATTCTTTTACGAGGATTATTTATTCAATTACATTTTCAGGGACAATGTTTTATGCCGAATATGTATGAGCGAAGAAAAAATCGAGCTGCTTTACCTACCAAATCAAGATGAAATTTTCTCCTGTTTTTTTTATTGAGAATCACTTTAGATTATTTCTTATATCCATGCAGCAGCGCGACATTTACTTTCGCTGGAGACAGTATGGTTGGCGAAACGTTGTGAGGACAAATGCTAAAGATATTACGTTGTCTTCTTTGGGAAGCAATTCTTCTCCGAAAAGCTTTCATCACAACATAAATACCTCATTCTTACTGTTCTTCCGTTATAAGTTTATAAACGGAAATGAAAGAAATCTTGCCATTTAAGGCCGAAACACCGAGCTGGAGCCCCTGCATGTCATCTCCAAGAAAAGAATGGTTAGGTACTGCGATTTAAGTGCCTTGAACTTTGTCTATATCTGTCATGAGCAGACTATCAACCATCCCATATTTCAAGAACATTAGATTACTAATCAGCTGGGCTGATGTTCAGAATTTATCATTCTTGTGAAAATGTTATAGTTGTAGTTGTGAGGAGAAGTATTATTATTCTCAAGGCTGGCACCAAAGGTCTTAGCCTGAAGGTGATCTGATCTAATCGGGATAATCAAAATGTCTTTCAACATTTGAATTTGAATTATGTCTTCATGGCAAATAATATTTGGACAATACGCAAGAGCTCAAATATTATATCACAAAGGCGTTCGTTCTACTCGGTGTGTTTATAATTTAAGAAATTTACGAGACGACCCGTTAACTTCTAGTGTTTCCGTTCTAATAGCGGTCGATGATGATAGTGTTACATCTCTTTAGAAGGAAGTCTTCACAAGGATTTAAAAATTGTAAACACTTCTTACTTAGCTGCAATATCTACGTTAATAACCAATGTATTAATGCAGTTAGTCTTTGTGACGTCGTGGCAAACGTCCTAGACTTGCGTTAACATAGTAAATATGTTCAAACAGGAATCGTGCAATTATTTTCATGTTCTGACAAATATCCTTAAGAAAGGTAGAAAAAGTCTTATCCCCTCCCCACAAGATGGGTTAAATGGAAACTCTACTGTTTTTTTCAAAGGGAATGACTTTGACATGGAATGTTAATATGGCATTAAACAAAGAAACCAAACTAGCCATTAATGTAGATAAAAATTATTTTAAGTAATCAGATCGCTTTGACTCACAGATATGACACTAAAAACTACAACCACTCTGGATAAGAAAGAACCTAGGAGTAATGACAATAAAGGCGTGACCCTACACTCCCCTGATTTTTGGAACTTGGTCCTCGCCACTGGTAATTATGCAATTCATTTAGATTTTCCCGTTATGTAAAGAATCTGGAAATTTAAAATAATTGTTCATCTCAGAAGCTTATCGAGTTGTAATAAAAAGGAAGAGAATTTGCTTTATTTACTTACTGAATATCATATTTATTGCTCTAACGAAATGACTCCATGACGTGTCATCATTAGTCAGTTACTAATACCAGCGAATCTACGCATAACTATTTTGATGGGGGTGATTTAATCCCCACCAAAATAGCTATGCGTAGATTGAATCTAAGGATAATTTGCGTGGGGGTTCCGTGGTGTAGTTGTTAATGTGCTCGACAGCGACATCTTTGTAAGAAAGCTCACACTTCAACAATGTTATTATGTTACCTTTTGGATTCAGACTATTGGAAAAGGTATAAAGAACTTTATCATCCCTAGCGATGGACTAAATCGTACCACTCCTATTGTTTTGAAAAAAAGTAGCTTTTGGAACAAATAAAACGCGAATATTGAAATTAAACAAAGAAACCAAACCAAATAAAACCAAATGAAAACTTACAAGGTGCATACGATAAGTTTCCAGATTTTTTTCGTACGGGTACTTTTATTGATAGTACACACATGAAACTCAAGTCCCTTTCGAGGTAATCTCCTTTGGCTGCAATGCTCTAGTGGTACAGTTCCGACAACTTCTGAAAGGCCCCATTGAAGTCCTCTTGTGCGATCGTGTCAATAACCTTCGTCACAGCCTCTTTTATCTCCCCAATTGTCTCATAACGACAGCGTCTGAGCTTAGGGAATAAGCAAAAGTCACAGGGAGCAAGCTCTTGGCTATAGGGATGGTGACGAAATGTTTGGATGCCCATCTTGGTCAAATAGTCTGTGACAAGGATGGAGCTGTGGACTGGTGCATTGTCCTGGTGGAAATGCCACTGACCTGGTTTGAAGAGTGTTTGCCTCTTCCGACGGAATCTCTTCCTAAACTCCCTTAAAACCTCAACATATTAACCCTAACTCTAAAGGTTTGGTCAATCAACTCTGGACTATTGACTTCCTTACTCCTCCCACACTTTTCATCATCCCTCACAGACTTCCTGCCTTCCTTGAATCTCTTATGTCACTTAAAAACTGATGCTCGATTCATGCAAGATGCTCCAAAAGCAGTCTGAAGCGTTCCATATGTTTCTGTGGCATTTATCCATGTTTAATACTGATTTTTATTGCATATCGTTCTTATAAAATGTCAGATTGCATTTTTGAAATCCACCAACTTTGACAATCAGACTTTAGTAGGAGGTATTCTAATTGGTGCTGTAGCTGTTGATTTGAAACTGAAATCATAAAAAAAATTGGTCAGTCATCTCATTTGATGTATAGCAATAACATACTGAATTTTCAAGAGGGTACGACAATTTTAAATGCCTGTACGAAAAAAGTCTGGAATCTTATCGTATGCACCTCGTAATATTTAATTTGGTGTTTGTAGATTGATGGAAAGCATAAATTGTGCCTTGAAGTAAGTAACCCAAAATTATCTCGAATTTGTTTGTTTGTTGGTTGTCAAAGCCGTGTAAAATTTAATGCCACGTTTATTGCTGGAATTATGATCCCCAAATATATGCACAATAAAATGTATCTTCACTGTAGTTTTAAGCGTGTAAACACTGCCTAATCAGGTGCAATATTAATGTTTTAAGAAACAATGCATTAAGGTGATTCACATTCGTTTTAGGCAGATTGTTACAGCATATCTGTAATGATATTGATGAGACAGTGTATTAGTAAATTTTACAATCTTTTCAACAGATAAACACCGAATGATTGGTAGAAATATCAATCTTTCTTTGTAAGAATTAATGTGTTATCCTAGAGAAAATCATTCGAAACATCATCTTAAGCATAACCATCTGACATATATATTAGATACTAATAAGCGTATGCGAAGGAGTAATACCAAAAAGATAAGACCATGTACAATATGATAGATAAATAGGTACTAATGTTACAACGATGCAGATATCACGGACATGTGAAGTGGAGATGATTGTATATCGTTGAGATGATTGGATGATTATCGGGTGAGGGTAAGAGTAGAATAGTTAGATCATGTGAATTTCGATCAGAGCTATACACACTCATAGATTATTCAAAACGATCGCCACCACCAACAATTATTTACAAGTTGTTTACAGATGATAAGAGGAATTCTTAGTGCTAAGCAAAAATACTTAAAAGACTTATTGCTAAAGTATGCCTTTTTTGTTTTCGTTGAATTTTAAAGTCTATTGAATCGGTTATTGTATTTTTCATGAAGAATAGAAAATAGTTGCCATTGGATTGATGTTAGGTCTTTGATGTCCTTTGGAATATGTTGAATTTCTTTCTCGACGTATCGACATGAATCATATTAAGGAAAACGAGAAAATTCAGTTTTAATCATTTCTTGTTTGAAGATCTGATTAAAGGGTCACTCAGTTATGGAAGCATTTGCATAACTCCTCTGCATGTATTATCTAAGGTTGTATATGCAAATCTATTTGTGATTTGAAATTCCCTTTGTGAGACAATAATCAGAACTGATTAAAGCTGTTTGGTCAAAATAGCTTGGAATCAATGGGAGAGCCCATTCTTTATATATATGTATCTATACTAATTTGACAAAATATTGTCACTGAACATCTATTCGTTTCTGCTATTGACTAACAAGATTATTTATGCCTGTACTATAAACGTTTAAATATTTGATGCCTATAAAAATTTACATGTAGTTTCTATTTCCCTAGAATGATACGATTTGAGGTGTAAAAATTTGGCAAGAATTCTTGAAAAAAGTATTATTATTGGGTGAAAGATCAGGAGAATATGATGGATGTTTCGACGATCGTTGAGATACAGCAGTGTCATCCTGGAAATATTTGGAAGAACATTCTCATCAAAGTAAATAATTATTTAGTTTGATGAGAATGTTCTTCAAATTTGATCAATTAAAATTTGTCAAACTTGAACGTATGAAAAAATATTAACGAATCACAACTTTAATGATGTTTAGGAATAGTCTAACCACCAAAATCAATTTCGAAAAGAATCAATTGACAATGACACTTTAATCATTAGAATGTGATTTTTTTATTTTCAACTTCTATTAAAATGATACGTTTGAAGGAAATTTACCCTGTTTATACGAAAATCGGACAATATTTTTAGAATAATCTAATTTATATATATATATATATATATATAAAGCAGAAAAGATATCCATCGTGCGGGACCTCAACCTCAAAAAGTTCTCTAGGCAGATATTTGGAATCCACAACAACATTTGCAAAAAAAAAAACAACAGTAAAAGTACAAAAAACACATGCTCTAGTCTGAGGAGGGAGACGTTTGATAATCTCCTGGAGTTCAAATAGCGGCTGAACGAGGGACAACGATCAACCCACTCGCTGTGGTCTTCTTGCTCCTTGCATTCTCTCAATCAACGAGGAAACAGGTCACTTATACGACAGCAGGCCGGCGGATGATTCTTGAAAAAAAGATGATGGTCCTAAGAACGAAAAACTAAAAGTAGCTCATCCTCCATCGCTACTACTAGATGAACGAACAACACCATCAATAGCAGTTTTATCATCAACAGCAACTCCAATAGCAGTTGAATAGCACCAACTACATCATAGGCAGAAGTACCAGCCACAGTAGTAGCAACAGTGGCTTCATCAGCAGTAGTAACAAAAAAAATAACAACAAAAATAAGCTGAAAAGGAGCATTTCTGTTCGTAACTCGTACGAAGATTTGGATGGTTACGAAAAGGGGGAAACGTCTGCAGGGAGGATTAGGATACCCAGCAGAGGAGAAACAGTCTCCAGCAGCAACAACACAAATACTTTAGGGTCCTCCAAAACTCAAAAATAGTGGATTGTAATGATATCATGGACCCGATAAACTTTCTCTTGGACTCTTATTAGTATTCTGGCCGTTACCAATAATGCTGTAGTTTGGATGGTCTCTACTCGTCCTCCAATTCCAAGTCTTCCAGTCCCTTTAATAATCCTTTAGTTACTGTACCAAAAGCAACAATCACGATGCCACTTTCATGTTCCATAGTTTTTTCAATTCCCTCGGAAGATCCAGGTCCTTATCATTCTTTTCAGTTTCTTTCCCGTTTTATACTGTGGTCAGCCGGGACAGCAAAGTCGACAATTTTGCAAGTTCTCCTTTTTTTGTTGATTATTATAAGGTCTGGTCTTCTTGTCGCTATTAGGTGACCTGTTTGTATGTCAAAGTCCCATAGGACTTTGTGTGTGTCGTTCTCCAGGACAGCTGCTAGGTTGTGTATTTACCATTTCTTCTTATGGTCAAATGTAAATGTATTGCACATCACCCAGTGGGTTCCCTTACCAACCCAGTCGTGTCTAGTCTTTTTGTGCTAATTTGCTCTATTCGCTTATTATGTGATTTATGGTTTCGTCTCCATCGCCAGATAACCTACATTTGCTATTTTGTTGCGTCCTACCAATTCTTGCTTTGATTTGTTGTTGCTGTTGTTGTTCTTCTTCTTCTTCTTCTTCTTCTTCTTATTATTATTATTATTATTATTATTATTATTATTATTATTATTTACTTTTAATTGAGATGATTAGTTGTATTTGATTAGATGTTTCTAAGCATAATGTTTTTTTTTCATTGCTATTCTCTTTCACTGTTTGTCGATCTGTCTCTTTCTTTCTCTCTCTCTCTCTCTCTATATATATATATATATATAAATATATGTATATATATATATATATATATATATACGCGTGCGCACGTGTGTGTATGTGTGTGTGTGTGTGTGTGTATGCATATGAAATGTGAGTGTGCGTGTGTGTATTCCGATCGACATCGTTTAAAAAAATTATTACTTATTATAATGCATCTTATGTAGCATCTTTATCACGCAAGAGATATTCATTTACATCTCAATGTTAAAATTTTAAAAAATTCAATATACTGTAAGAATAAGCATTAAGGAAAATATCAACCGCAGCAACAAGAACAGAGATATGCAAGACAATCCCTATATATATATATATATATATATATATATATATATATATATATATATATACGAGGATCATTAAGTAAGATCCAAAGTTTTTTCGTATAGACACTTTTACTGACAGTACACACATGAAACTCTAGTCCCCTTCGACGTAATCTCATCCGGCTGCAATGCACTTGTTGTACCGTTCCAACAACTTCTAGAAAGCCCCATGGAAGTCCTCTTGTGTGAGCGTGTCAATGATCTTCGTCACAGCTCTTCATCTCCTCAATTGTCTCATAACGATAGCCTCTGGGATGAGGGAATAACCAAAATCACAGGGAGCAAGGTCTAGACTATAGGGAGTGTGAGAAACTGTCATGATGGCCAAATAGTCTGTGACAAGGATGGAGCTGTGGACTGGTGCATTGTCCTGGTGGAAACGCCACTGACCCGATTTGAAGAGTGCTGGTTCTTCAGACGGAATCTCTTCCTGAGCTTCCTTAAAACCTCAACATAGTAACCCTAACCCTAACCCTTTGGCTAATCAACTCTGATGTAATGACTTCCTTACTCCTCCCACACTTTTCATCATCTCTCACAGACTCCCTGCCTTCCGTGAATCTCTTATGTCACTCAAAAACTGATGCTCGATTCATGCAACATGATCCAAAACCGGTCTGAAGCATTCCATACGTTTCTGTGGCATTTTTCTAAGTTTAAACGGAGTTTTATTGTATATCGTTCTTCTAAAGTGTCGGATTGCATTTTTGAAATTCACCAGCTGTGACAATCAGGCTTTAGTAGGGTGTATTCCAATTGCTGCTGTAGCTGTTCATTTGAACCAGAAATCATAACAATTGGTCCGTCATCTCATAAGATGTATAACAATAACATACACTTTTAAATGCCTGTATAAAAAGTCTGGAATTTTATTGAATCCACAATATATATATATATATATATATATATATATATATATATATATATATAGTGCGTTCAAAAATTATCGGGACTGAAGATGACCTTAGAAAGACGAAATGAAAAATGATTAATTTATCGTGAATATGGTATATACTCCATTTGCGAACACTAGTTTTGTTGAGTCTACCGTTAAACGACTTTGGATACCACTGAGAGAACGGTATCAGGAATCATTACCTTTGTTATATTCATTATATGACTTGCTTTAATCTTTAAGTTTGCAATTAAAATAGTTCTTCTATAAATGGAGACAAAAAATAATTGTCGACCTTAGAGAATGGACGTGTCATTTGGGTATCTCATGGAGTGTCATCACACCGCTACTGGCATCTATGTGCATTATTTGTTTTTATAAATATTGATATGTATATAAAAGGTTAAATCTTTTTGTAAATACAAATGCATTTATACCGTATTTTTTCTGTTGTTTTATGGGTTAGTATATCGCGGATATTGCTAATATTACTTCTTGGTGAGCGGGGACTCAATCCATTATCTTTGCTACCCACCAAGTGCAACGGTATTGATATTGTTTCTACATCTTGACAAAAATTCGGGAGGAGTAGTACTCATGACATAGTGGCCAAGTTTGTGGGCAACGACTTCGTAATTGGACACACTTATCCCTTCAGTAATGAGTTAAGTAGTACCACTTAAATGGCGTATAAATGTTGACGTGTCATTAAAGAAAGAAACCAAAGTACATGAACCTAACTTTACCAGAATGTTATTAATAACAGGGTTTTTTTTTCTTTTAATATGTATTGGCAAATGAGTAATGAATCAAAAATAGATATTATACATTATATAGCAGATAAAAAGAAATTGACATTTTTAATATGAGCTTTTTAGGTGCCAGTTAACAAGAATAATTATTTGATTGATCATGATAAACTTACCAAATTTGAATGTTGTCCACCGAAAAACAGAAAAAAATCAATATTTTTCTTTGGTCATTGAGAGAATGGAGCATTAAAGCTAATGTCTAATGAAGTACTTGTCAATAAATGTATGTACTGTGAAACGTTAAGTACATGAATGGAATCAATGGATCTATTAAACTCTTCGACGGCAGGAAATTAATCAAAATTAATAATCAGATAAAAACGTTCTTCCGACGCCATCATGCTTTAGGGCACTGAAAAAGAAGTATAAATTTTGCCGCTAAATATGAAAGAAAGCTGCACGAAACCATGAGAGTTTCTTGGCACTCGGTTGTGTGGTTACTTCGTATTTAAAAGTAAATTATGGTTACTAAACTTCTATCTCTTTCAATAGGATTCATTATTTTTATTTTGTTCAATGTTAGTATCATTGGCTGCTAACGCAGTTTCAACGGCTAAACGACCTTCCCTCAAAATTATACTTTTTTTTGTATTTTTCATAAAAAATGGTTAGTAGCTGAAGGTTTTGGTCGAAATTGTATAAACCACTGAGCATCTCAAAAAAGATAATATCGAAAAAAAAAACCCGATATATATATATATATATAATTAAGAAATATTTATGTGTTAATATAATTAATTCATATATATATATATATATATATATATATATATATATATATGGGAGTGTATGTGAGCGTGTGTATGTATGTATGCATGCATATCTTGAAGAGAACACTGACAAAAGAAAACACAGCATCAATCAAATTTTCACAAATAAATGTTGCTTAACCGAATAAAGGATTATACCTTGTGCAGTTATCGGCTCATAAACATATAACTACATATAAGGACACTTACTTCTGGAACCACCTATTAAAATGCTGAATTTTGATACCAACTCACATCTTTCATTTAAAAATTAATCTGGTTCCGTAAGTCCCAATACAGACATTTTTTTTCTGCTGCCAGTTTAACCGTTGCAATATCCAGTGCTGTTTTATTCTCCATTTAACACCTCAGAACATTCCATGATATCTAGTTTTTTTTAACTTTCAAATATAGAAGTGATATCTTCATATTATATTCAATTCAGCTGTGTAACGTTGATCGTCTGCACGTGAATTTGTTTTTTAGATTCATATTATCATGAATGAGTTATATCATGCATCATGGCTTATCTATTCTTGACGTCTTATTCCTTTCTAATCTAACTTTTTCTTACGAGAAAAATTAGATGTAGAAGTCCTTTTTTCATAGCTTCTGGTATATATATATATATATATATATATATATATATTATCAGAGAGAGAGAGAGAGAGAGAGAGAGATAGAGAGAGAGAGAGGAGATAGACAGAAAGAGAGAAATTGATAGATATATTTCTGTTTATCATTCAGTGACTGAATGTATGTGTATATTTAGGTTTATATTACAATAGAGGGATAGAGGGTTCTTTGCTGAGCGTTATATTCATTTTATTTCTTTTTAAATCTTAGCCATAGCTATCATTTTTCAGGTTAACTTTCTAAATAAATTTCGAAATAGAAGCCTTATTAGATGAGTTATATATATATATATATATATATATATATATATATATATATATATATATATATATATATATATATATATATATATATATAATTAACTTAAATAACTAGTCGGAAATCTCCTACTAAAGTTTCACCTTAACGGATCATCAGGAAGTCTAACCCCGATGAGTCAGAGTTAGACTTTCTGATGATCCGTTAAGGTGAAACTTTAGTAGGAGATTTCCGACTCGTTATTTAAGTTAATTTTATGATTAGCTCCACTCATGTTGAGCACTTTTGTAATTGTAGCATTGCAGTGTTCACGGAAGGTTTTAGTTTTCTTTTGACCAACTGACTGCATATCTCTTAATTTTTAATGGGTGTGACGGGGTTGGACTTTTCTTTCTTTTTGTCCTATAATATTTTTTCTTTTTCCCCTGGGCGGTGATTCAAGACATCTTTATCTCTTGGTCCTGGCGGGTTTTTTTCTTTTTTTCTGGTACCGTGAATGCTAGTAGATATTAGATTAGTATATATATATATATATATGTATATATATATATATATATAAAGTGACAGACAAAGAGATATTGCATATTAGACCGCTGGACACACGACAAAAACCCGTAGATATATAAAGATATAATCTATATTTTCTTTCTTGACGGTGACGATCGTGTGTAGTAGGAAATACAGTCTGATACAGTAAGCACATATCTTTCTTCTGTGGTAGGGACCCTTAGTGTGAAGTAGTGTTGCGGCTGGATAACACACACGAGGAGCTGACCGTTCTGCTTAGGTGACCAGCGGGTCTCTCCTGAGAGACCAGTGGACCTCTTCCCTTCGCATATCAGCCAGCGGATCTCTGCTTTTCGTCCAAAATTACAGACCTTATATTGTCTTTTCAAGTCCCATGCGGAAGTATGAATATCCTCTTCGTCTCACGAATTTTCTGTGTATGGCTGGTTATCGGAACATACATACTTGTAGGTTTTTTCCGATCATTTGCCGATCTTATCTACGAACGAAAATATATATCACTATATCATTAGGCAATAAATTATATTCTTGTCTTTATCTTTTATTTGTCTCTTTCCTGTGAGACCACTTTGTTGATGTTATCTTGCTACCGCCAGCTAAGCTAGTATATTACACAGACAGAAAATGAGAGAAAGGAAAGTTCGAGTGTGTGGTTTTGTTTGTTTAATGTCATATCGGACATCTTGGATTATTCAATGCCAAATACATTCATGAAAAAGAACAATAGAAGTATTTAAAGCATAGCTGGGGTTAAGGATTTTTATATCTCTCCCATTGGTATTGTCTTGAATGTGAATATTATAGAGCGACTGGACTTCCAGCTCTCTTACACAGCAGTCACATTTTAGCACGTTTGCCTCAATGTCACTTTGACTTCCCTATATATATATATATATATATATATATAGAAAGATACACACATGCATATATATATATATATATATATATATATATATATATATATATATATATATGCACATGTGTATCTTTCTCTATCTATATATATATATATATAGCCGTTAAACGGATATAAGTAAAAAATAGAAATTGTTTTTCATAAATGTTTAAAATTTACTTCGATGTTACTGTCTCCTCGTGGCTGAACGCTTAAAAGCTTGGATTGGCGTTTCAGTCAACCGGGTTTCGATCCCAGCTACGGGAAGCTAATATGTCTAGCCATACTGATGAGTTCTGATTGAATGAAACAGATTTGTCTGTGGATGACTATATATATATTTCAGCTTTATAATACAGTGGCATATTCCATACCCTATCAATCCATTTTACCTTATTCTTGACCTGTTCTTCTTTCGACATCTTCCATTTTTCAATCTCATTTCCTAGCATAACCGATATCATTGTCACGAAGGTGTTAATGGAAGTAAGTACAGTTGTGCATTTACATCGATATCCGTTTTGCTACAACCAAAGGCGATTTATTCATGGCAGTCCTGTTGTAGAAGGCATACTATTTGTTGTTCCCCTCTCACGATAGGATTCCGCCATACACTTGCCTTTGGCATGGCATTATAAATTCAAATGAATCAGCGTTTTGGGCTGATGTTTTTAAAAGTTTCCCTTGGCAAGCAAGAGAAAATGTTAAAATATTTTAAAAAAATATCCAATTGTCTTCTGTGATTTTATTCAACATTTCTCTCTCAAAATAAGTAACAACGTTTGCTTAAGAATCGGTAAATACAAAAATAGACCCCATGAAAGGCACGTTTCTGAGGGAAAAAGTAGGTATTTTCTATAAAAAGACTGAAGGTATATTTGTAAGTATAAAAGGACTAAGAGAGGAAAACAAAGAACAATTGAAAATCAAGATCAATGATGTTATGTAACAAAATAATTACAAATAAACAATTGGAATTTTTAAAAATTCAAAGACTCACAATGAAATCTGTGATTTTTTTTATATTAGATGCACTATTTCTCCTAGGTTTTCAACGCAGATGTTAGAGGTACATATTAGATAAGTAAAGTTGCTGACCTTAGTCGAGAGTAACCCCAGGGCTCCCATTTTAATAGCTACTACACCGAAGTGTAGTGGAGGCGCTACTTCATTCCTTGGATTGCTCCACTTTACCCATTATTCTTACCTTATTATGTTGAATGTTAAGCAAGGAGGCATCAAGTACCATTTTTGAGTCTTTGGTATGACTCAACCTGGGATTGAACCCCGGTCTCCATTGGTGAACACTACTTATTAGGCTAATAGCATTTATTCGGTTACATGCCTCACCATTTTCAGGATGAGATTACCGAAAGGAAGGTATATATGTAGGATGACCATTTAAAAATATCCCTAAACCGGATTTTAGATCTGTCTCACAGCACTTACTTTTGTATGGGTCTAAACTGCACAGGAAATCAGTAGTTTTCTTTTTCTATTAATATAAGAGGTAACCAATTCCCGAAATAAAATTATTCCCCTATGGCGTTTCTTTCCTGGTGAGGTTCCAGTGATCCTGGAGTTTTGGGGAAAGCGGAGCACCCCTTCATTTTCTTTGCTCCCAGGTCCACTTTGTCCCGGAATGGTTGCCCCTGATAGGGCCCTATTTATGCGTTAATTAAAATTAACTGTATATTTATGCTAAACTGAATTGTTTGAATTAGAAATGTTTGACTACCCTGGATAGCTTGAAATAGAAATGTTTTTGACAATTAAACTGTACTTATATTAAAACTGCATGCTTATGCTAAAATGAATTGTTTGAAATTGAACTGTTTTTAACATTGAAACTGAACTGCCACAAAAATGATTTGTTTAATAAAGAACTATTTTGACATTTAACAGCGAGGAAACCAAACCTTTCCTCATACTAAACTGAATTAACTGAATTAGAACTGTTTGAATAAACTGAAGAGTTAGAAATAGAAATACTTTTGACAATTAAACTGTGTACTCCTGCTAAACTGAATTGTTTGAAATAGAACTGACAATTTGCATTAAAATGGATTTGGCGTTAAATAACCTATAAAGATTTATATTCCATAAAACTTAAACAACCAACTAACCAAACAATAATGTTACTTAAGACTTATTTTCTCTAAGAATATATACCCATGTCTCAAAGTATAAAAAACACGGTATCCGGTAACAGGATGCAGGTGAATTTAGTAGCTTTTACTGATGTTATTGGGATTTTAGTTACACCACCAATGTTATCCGAATTGACCTGGTATAACACCTCATAAATGAAAACAGGTTTCCCAGAGGCAGAAGGACTGGTAAATTTGAATCTTACCAGAAGTTATTATTTATTATTGTTCCCAATTTGCGCTGTTCCTCATTCTTGAGAAGTCACAAACTAAGTGAACTGTGATAAACAGCTTTAAGAATTGGAAAGATAAAGTAAAATACGAGTCAAAATTTATAAGAAAAATTAATTACAAAATCGAAAGAATTAGTAGGGCGAAGGCTGATACGAGTGAGAAATTTTTTTTTGTGATAACTTGGGAGGAAGATATTTGGATAATTGATAATAACAGATAAAAACACTCAAATAAGGAACATGGAAGATAATACTAGTCAAAATTATAACTGATAACTTTTGCGAAGGAGATCAGAATTCGGAAGATAACATATAATACCAGTCAAATTATTTATAATAATGATGGATAAACAACTAGAATTAGAATGATGAAGGATAATACAAGTTAAAATTATCCATAAAAAGTAACTAGAAGAGAAAAAAATATGAAAGAGTCTACGTGTAAAATTATAAGTAAATATGATTGAAAAAAAGAGTCGAGTTAGAAAGATAAAAGATAATACTAGTCAAGAGTATGAATTATAAAAATATACAAAGTGAATAATTCTAGAAAGGTGAAGGAAAATCCGAATCAAGATTATTATTTATGATGATTAACAAAGCAACTAAATTAAGAAAGATGAAGACTGATACAATTGGAAATTATTTTTTAGAAAAATTGACGAAGCAGTACAAGTTATGAACATTAATGGATTATATTAGTCAAAATTGTTAATGAAAGATTGACAAAATAACTAAAACCAGGAAGATAAATGGATAATCCTAGTCAAAATTAGTAATAATACTAATTTGTAATTGTCTTTAATTGGAATCATTTTGAGATGAGGCTTCTTAATTAATGGCGCAGCGGATAGAGGCCTTGAGTCTCTACGGTTCCAGGTGAGCATCGTCTGAAGATAGCGGTTTCAAATCCTACCTAAGCCGGCCAGAGGTTTACTTGGTCAAAAACGTGGTGCGATAAACAACAACTATGGAAGGCAGTAATTACTGGGGATACGGTTACAAGACTCAGCATTCCTATCCGAGGTCGCAGTAACTCACCTGAAGAAGGCCAGAGGTGAAATGTGGCCGAAACATAGTGAAAGAAGAAACAACACACACAAAAAAAAAAAAAAAAAAACTACCAAGATGAGCACAAAAAGTCCGCAATAAATAAAAATTAATTCTCAATACTAATTTGATCTCCAGCCTAGCTATTTTACTTTCGGATTAATACCAATTGGAAAGGAATGAACCGCCTTAAACCGACAACTATGAGTTATATAGTACTACTACTATGTTTTCAATGATATTTTTGGTATTAAATTACTAACGAATTTTCATACGTCATTAAAAAAACAAAATAGAATATGGCCATTATTACCAATACCCTTATGAAATATTGATTTGCACTACTAAATCATTTACCTCTTCTTGGATTCATAACTTTTATTTTGTGCTTTTTTAACTATTCAGTCATCCGTCATAATGCTGTGATCGTGCTTCAATTCAATGAAAGCTTTCAATGAATCTATTTATATATTCGGCTTCAAGTTTATTGAAAATCATGTCTCTTTAATAAAAAAAGAGTTACACAGACCAGACAATAACTCTCTATAAAACGCCGTCGATTTATTCATGTCAATTCCAGAAATCACCGTTTTTATACAAATAATAAGAAAACCGTCGTCTGGACGCCTTTGTAAAACGTTAGGCGTGTGATGAAAAAGTCAAAATGGCTTCTTCTCCCTGTATATCCTCAAGCCAATACGATATGGCGCCACTACGTGTTCTACATTATGTGTGGGATGTTGTTGACAATTTTTGTTTGAGAAGAGCAAGATGGAAGGTAAGATGCAGAATGCTCGTTCGGAAAGTCACTGAGCAAGGCTTGGAAATGAAGAAACAAATAAAATATCCTCTTCAGTCGGTTTTAGAGAATTAGAGAAAAAGTACTGGTTATGAGTGATTACTAGAGGGGCTTTAAATTTTCTGATACGAAAAATTTGATTAACCTTAACAAATAGATAAAAAAAATGAAGATGAATAATGCTATTTCAAAAAGCAATAAACCCCTAATATATATATATATATATATATATATATATATATATATATATATTACCAACTATGAGTAAAATGCATCATCGATTGTGTTATCGAGCTTTAATGGGTCGACATGTTTGGAAAAAGGAAAAACTTTGAATTCAAAAGCTGAGGTGTTTTATGCACGAGCCAATGTGCCACACAGTAATACTATTCTTCCCTTATTATTTTATCCAAGAAGTTTACCTGGTTCCACTAAAACCTAAATAAACAAAACAATTTGGTTGGTAATAACAGAGTTTATATCAGTAAGCAAACTACTCAGCCTTCAAATTCGAAATCAAGGGAAAACCTCTATTACACTCACACATATATATATAAGTGTGTGTGTGTATACATATTTATGTATAGATGTTTATAAATGCATATATATATATATATATATATAGATATAGATATATACATAGATAAATATATATATATATATATATATATATATAGATATGTATGATCTCTCTCTCTCTCTCTCTCTATATATATATATATATATAGAGAGAGAGAGAGAGAGAATATGAGAGAGATGCATTGATAATATGACTGTCAGAGTTGATAACTTTTAAAATGCGTCAGATATATCTGTGGTGGCGAAATAAAGACCGCTGTTTGAAATGTATACGCACACACACACACGCATATATATATATATATATATATATATATATATATTACCAATTCATATATATATATATATATATATATATATATATCGCTACTTACCCTACAGAAAACAAAATAGATTATGTTGAATTACGTCCAAGTCTCGTTAAAAGCATTGTTTCACAAAACCAAATATCAAAGAGCTTTTTCTGGTGTCAGGTCACTAAGCGAAGGTACTGTAAATAATCTGTGGCCAGTGTGCCACATTAAAGAAAGGTAAGCAAATAAGCAAAGGAAATGATTTTCTAGCATTAAAATCATAATTTGCAACAAAGAATGCAGCTATACATAAAAAAAACTTGGGAAGAAAATAAAACAAAATATTTGAAGCCGTTTGAAATATTGTGAAGAATATTGCAAAGTGTAAAAACAAGTAATTTTTTGAGCTGTTTGCGTTATTAATTCTTTAAACAAGTTGAACATATTGTAAAATCCCTAACGTCAACGCATTGCAACATTTTAAAAATACTAGAATGCATTGGTGTAAAGCTATAAACACTATTTGCATGATTGTTTAACATGTTTTGCGAGTTTTTACAGAAATCAATAACCTTTTTAAAAAATACTGAAAACAAGTATTCCAAAAATCTCAGAACAGTTAGAACTAGAAAATATCAATATTATACAAACTGGAATGTATGTATATATAAACTAATTGTGTTGGTGCCTGTGGTGTAATGGTTATCGTCGTAGGGAAATGGACACGGCGACACGAGTTCAAATCCTAGACGTGACTGATAGCATTTCACAGAGCACTAGTACCCTTTGGAAAGGTATGAATCCAATTATTCTCCCTCCAGCTATGGGTAAATAGTAGGACAGAATGGGTTCTTCAGTCTTGGTGAGGCAACTAGTCTAGGAGAAGAACAACTCTGAATTCAAACCTGTTAAACTCCGCTTAAAAAATTGATCTTGTGTCATATCCTGCCCGAGCGGAGGGGTTGGGTAAATAGGATATATAAACTAATCGATTAAATGAGATTGTTCAAATGTAAAGATATATAAATATCTATATTTTTTCAATATATGTGTTTCCAATTCATATTTTAGTCAATAGACCCAGAAAATCTTGTACAAGATGTTTTATGATGGATTCAATCTTAACTATTAAAAAAAAAAGGTACTTTATGCTAGTGAATGGCAACGTGGCAACATTGTCTTGTAGACAACATCCTTAGTATTTATAACGATTGGTACAATGCGCCAGGCAAGCTGGTGAATCTATATCTTCTTGTTGTGTCTATTCTGTCATTTTCCAAGGACGAACGAATTCATCGTATAACATACTGACATGTGAGAAAAAGAATTAACTTAAATATTCTCTGGACTCGTTTCACAAAATATTTTTTGGGGGGTATTAAATCTGTCTCGTAAGTGAGAATGCGTATGGGATTAATGCGTCTTTGGTGTGTTAGTTTTGGTTGCTGCCTAATATCTCTTTCATGTGTTCAATTCTTTCATCTTTGAAATCTACCTTAGCACATTGAGTTTTCTAAAACTACCATTTCAAAGATATGTTAAGATACTTTTGTTAATTTTTTTCAACCGATAGGTGAATGCTTTCTCAAAATTCTTGAATTATCTTATCATCTATCCCGTTAGTTTTTACTGCTATTTTTGTTGGCAAAGCTCTGTTATTCAGAATCATCTATCTTGATAATTAGAATTAACTACCAGCCATTGGCTTAATGAGTAGAGTGTTAACCAATGGTTCAGGAGACCGGGGTTCAATATCAGGTCGAATCATACCAAAGACTAAAAAAAAAGGGTATTTGATGCCGCCTTGCCTAGCACTCAGCACTATAAGGTAAGGATCAAGGATAGAGTAGAACAATCCAGGGAATGGAGTATAACCCTACTTTAAACATCGGTGTAGTAGCTATTGAAAAGGGAGCCTTCGGGTTGCTAACTTTACTTTACTTACATATGAGTTGAAGCTCGGCTTAAAAATAAATGATGTAGTGTCTCTCTAATTGAATTTTATGAAAATTATTCACATTTCATTTACTTCTTATCTTTTCTATTTTTTTTTCTTCTATTTACTTCGTGTTATCACCTTGTTTACAATAAGCACGGCGAACTGAACCAGTTCAGTCAGAAATCATACTCTCAAAATCATCTAAAAACTAGTAAATAATGTTAACATAGATGTACAAAAATCAAAATAAAAACAAAACAAAAACAAAAACAAAACAAAACGAAAAACCAAGCAAAAGCCAAAAAGAAAGAAAAAACCAAGAGCAAAACAAATGTGTTTTCCAAGTTTTAGGTCAGGAGGCAAATGAGATTAAATGAAAACCCACTTAGCGTGGCAACTGCCTGCGTCGCAGAGGGTTTAAGTGCACAAATAGACAGGGGGAGTATTGTCTGCCTCATAACGAATATCAGAAAAGTTGATTAGAGATGTGAGGCAGACATCCTTTCATTGCGCGATGGAGAAAGACATAGAACGTGAGAGGAAGATCCCCGCCAAAAAAATGTAAATACATGAAACAACAAACCTTGAAGAAATATTATGAGTTAGATCACCTTATAGATTTAAAAATATTGTCAGCCATGACTCACAATTTATAAAAGTTTGGTTAAACTCGGATAAAAATGACAAAGCCTTTATTGCTACAATAGTTGTATTCTAGATTATTACTTAAGATGAATGAAGAATTAATGCGATGGTTGATAGGTTGCTTGGTTTGATATATAACATATTAACTCATTTTGTATCATTTAATGCCGAATCAAGTAATTTCGATAGAAATTTTGTTTAAGTTTGGTTTGGTTTGGTTTGGCTTCATTGCATATCAACCATTGTAGGTTATTTAATGCCAATTCCATTTTTATACCTTTAAAAAGTTCTATTTCAATCAATTCAGTTTAGCATAAGTACACCGTTTTAATGTCAAATATGGTTCTATTTCAAATTATTCACTTTTATCAAAAAAGTTGCATAGTACCGAGTATTGTTCTGTATCACTAACAATTCGATTATACATCAGCCATTTTTTTACACACAGTTAAATGCAAAAGCTGTTCTATTTCAAACAATTCAGTTTAGCAGAGGCACACAATCTAATTCTATTAGAATCATAGATAGGACCCTGTCAGATGCTACCACTGGGCTATATTGGACCTGGGAGCTATGGCAATAAAGAGATAGTTGGCATTCCCCAAATCTACAGCATTACTGGAGCCTCACCATATGATTGTTTAGTGTTATGTCCGGACACTCGTTAGAGAGGGTCTTACCCCTCTGTAGAGATGTAGTCCGTATATTCTGCCGCTCCAGCCAACTGGGCCAGAATTAATGTGAATGTATGTATCTAACCAACAACTTGCCACTAACAATGAAAGACAAGGTCACATTTTTAGTGTAGTAATGCTCTTTTGAATTCCCAGTTTTCCAGCTACGAGACTGGTGTCCTGCGTGTCCAAGCCTACTGAAACGTCTCTTCTATTATTTACTAATAGATAATAGAATTATTGATATGCTCCTGCCTTTTCTACGGGAAATATCACGAAGTTAAACATTAAATTCGTTCAGGATTTGAATTTTCCGACTCCATTTCTCAAGACGAGAACCATTACACTAAATACGCCAGTTACACTAAGCACACCAATTAATGAGAATAAAAATTAAGTGGATCATTAATAATCGTGTAAAAAATGTAAACTGTTGATATACGATGCTTAAAGAGAAAAGGACAAAAATAACTCAGCAACATAAAATTATATTGACATATAAAAGGAAAAAGAAAACGTTCCAGCAATTCTACAGACAAATAATAATGAATAAGATCTTGAATCAGCGAAATATATAAAGGGTAACAAAAAATACTGGATAGAAAAACAAAAAACAAGGAATATAAAAGAAAATGCAAATAAAATGAACTGGAAATGACAGAGAGAATAAATCTGATATAATCTTTTTTTAAAAGCTATTAGAAGCCTAAAACAAAAAATAATAATAAGTTAGCTTATAAAATTAAAAAAAAAACAACCAAAGCACAGAGAAATGTCAAACATTAGCTGTATTTGGAGGGATAAAAAAAACAGATAGTTAATCTTAAAACAAACAATCACATTTGTTTGAAATAACGGAAAAAAAAATGGTATGGAGAGTAATTTTCTGGTAAATACGCTAGCAACTTATTTTCAGGCAGTCAAACAAATAATATCAATACCATCCATAAAGTGTCATTGATAATAAGAGAAGTAAAGCAATTTAGGATTTCAGCATTCAGACATATAATCCAATCTAAGCCAAAAGATCAGACTTAATTATAAAGATGAAAAGAAGGAAACGGTATCCTGTAGTGGGTGTCACTCGTGTCGGTGAAATGAGGCAGAAGAATAAGATTAGGAAGTAGTATCAGATTCCTAAACTAGAATCACAACCTAGTGTTAACATAAAAAGTGCTACAGTGAAATGTTAGTGCACTTGTAAGTGTCAAACTTTACAAATGGAAGACTGCGTATCTCGGTGTGGTGCAAGGATTTGCAAGATCGGTTCGCGTATCCATTTCTAGTGAAATCAATTCTCCATCAATGCTCAATATTTGTGACATGAACCAAACGTAAGCCCTTTATAACGTTTATAGTCGTAATAAGGGGAATCTGTAATCTTGTTCAAATCCTGAACGAAGCTGTTTATAGTTTACGTCGACCTTGAGAAAGACATGAATCAGTTTATTTTTCCTCCCTATTTTGTGTAAACAGTGGTGTACACTGGGTTCGTTAGCCTTCGTTAGACTTCTAGTGTAGCTGACAAAAAACTCTGAATTCATACAAATTAAACTTCGCTTAAGCAGCTTGACCTTTTGTCTGAACCTGCTCGTACTATATGGACGGGATATATTCCAACAAAAGAAAGATTAAAAGACTAAAGAAAGAATGGAAAGGAATATTGTTTGATACATTTTCTGTTATCTAGATTTTCATATATGATTAAATAATATTAACTTGGGTAGGGTGCACATTTCATTTATTATACTGGCATGTTTTATATTTGGACTACATATTTCATTTCAATGATGTCAATTTAATAAAGCTATATATATATATATATATATATATATATATATATATATGGAAAGCTCAGTGACTGGTGCCTACGATAGCAGAAACCATATAATGATCGGATGAAGACACGTGGATACCAAAAGTATTTTTCATTCATAGATTTCCATTGCTGAATTTCATCGGTTTCACAACTACCTAATTTTAGCTGCATAAACTATCTCCTAGTTCCGTATTTTCTATCATATATTGAAATAATAGAATCCCTTTGAGACAATGATTATAGTAAAAAAATAAAACGTACCTTTTACCAAGCAGCAGTTGTGTCGATACTGCTAAATGAATGCACCACCAGGACACTAAATGCATGGAGAAAACTATCAAGCTGTCTATAAGAAAGAAAGAAAGAAAGCTAATATAATCAAAACATTATTATTAAAAAAATAATATATACTATAGAAATTAGACTGTGAAAAGTAGATAATAACATAATTATATAAGTGTTAGCCGGTTTGTAGCTGATATAATAGTATGTATTTCCTATCGCATTTATGTTCAAATCCAAACAAATCACAGCATGTTGTATGCTGATTTTCTTGTATGAAGTCAAACTCGAAGAACGACAAAGATATTTTCTCATTTCTACCGTTTTACCCTCGTAACAGTATTTTGGCCTCGCTGTCACTTACTCTGCTGTAGTGATGTAATATTCAGTCAATAGGTGTAGTCTAGATATGATAATAAACTGAATCAGGTGATGAGGCTCTAATTCAGAGATGTGGGCAGCATATAGTGTCTCTTCATTGCCATTACTCTGTGGTCAACTCTGAGCTGGAGTGAACGTACCTACTAAGTTTCTTTGATGGGTCAAATAGATATGTTTAAAAGATTATTCATATTCAATAGGAATACTTGATCTCAAATAACAGTTGTATGCTCTGAAGTATTCTTATCAAATTTGAATAAAATGCAGAGTTATGTTTTCAAGTATTTAATAGTTTACATACGTACGCATTTGAATAACAGCTATGGCGCAAACAAACATGACCACTTCAGGTCAAAGTGGGCCTGGGACGTAAGACAATTAAGATATACTACTCAATCTCTTGGCTCCAAGACCTTAGACTCAACACCAGATCCTTTTTCAGGGTTATTCACAGGTTATCTATTTTTTTTTTACTTGTGGTAAATGATTTAGCCCTCACCAAGAGATAAAGTCAATGTATTTTAAGTATTTCTGACGGGGGAATTTTGTTTTATAAATCAAATATTTTTTCCATTACAAAGTATATTATGACAAATGAAGAATGTAAAGCAAAATCAGTTTTTTTTTTCATGGTAAATGTCTGAAGAAGGCTTAAGTTAATAAAGCGATGTTTGACGTTTCTGTTTTTTTTTTTAAATAATTCTTAGTACTTATATCAATAAAATATCTGAATACCACACAATTGAAAACTTGTATGTAATTCGTTTTTTTATAGTTACTGCCGTCAGATGAGATATTAAATTAATTTTGCGTATTTTTTATTAATAAATTTTTCAATAAATGTTTGGTGCTGTCCTCTTCTCTTAAAGTGGCTTCTTTCGACGTTTACTGTCGGGAGAATAGATGTTGTTTGCTAATCTAAGGGCATCCAGTAAGAATCGAAGTTACAAACAAAAGTATACAAACTAACCAGAATAGATACTTACAGGGATTAATTTATTCTGATTAGAGAAGAAAAACATTCAGAAATGGGAATTCAGAAAATATCCGCGTACAAAATATATAATTATATACACATGTAAATCGGGCAAATCATTTTTTTTAGTTGGTCCACATGGAATGTCAATTAGGAAAATGTACTGTGAATTGTCTTCAAGTCTACCGGCCATACTAGATATGCTCGAGCTTTTAGCTCAAAATTTTGGTTTTGTTTGGTTTGATTTGGTTTTATGTCATATCAACCATTGTAGGTTATTTAAAGTCCAGTCCATTTTATACATATAAAAAAAGGAAAGTTGGCGACTGTGGTCGAGGGTGACTCGAAGGTTCCCTTTTCAATAACTACTATACCGAGGTGTAGGGGAAGGCGCTACTCGTTTCCCTGGAGTGTTCCAATTTACCTTGATATGTACCTTATAATGCTGAGTGTTAAGCAAGGAGGCATCAAGTACCATTTAGTAAGTCTTTGGTATGACTCGACCTCGGACTGAAACCTGGGCACCCGGATCTTTGGCAAACACTCTACCCACTCGATCAATGAGCCGGTTATATTTCAAACAATTCAGATTAGCATAAATACGCAGTTTAAATGTCAGAAATAGTTATATTTCAAACTATTCAGATTAGACTGCAAACTTGCATGGTTCCAACTATTGCTTTGTGTCACTAACAATTCAATTAAATTTCAGTCATTTATTTGCACACAGTTGAATATATATAACCGGTTCTTTTTTTTAAAAAAATCAGTTTACCGTAAGATAACAGTTTAGATCTACCTGTCCCATAAACAGGACCCTATATGGTGCTACCACTCAAATCCAGAGTGGACCTGGGAACGATGGGAATTAAGGGGTACTCCACATTACCCAAACCTCTAGCATTACAGGATCTTCACCATCAGCTGTTTAGTGTCATATACAGGATACTCCTTGGGGGATTCTTACTCCTCTATAGAGATGCAGTCGGGGTATTCTGAAACTAGAGCTGACTCGGCCACAAAATTTTGGGTTATACAAATACCTTCACTATAGCTGGACACCCCCTCCACATACACACATTAGCCAAGTGATGATAAATACTATTTGAAGAAAGATGTTCTAGGGTTTAAAAATGTCATTTTTCATTCTTTGATTGTTGAATGTAGATTTTTTTAGGAATGTTAATATTTAAGATTAACTTCATAAATATATATATTTCGATTTGGTTTAGATTCTTTATTTAATGGCATATCAATCACCGTGGGTAATTTGATGCCAAACCCATCTTGGAAGAGGAACAGTTGCGTTAATATTTAGCCATAACTTGATGCGGAATAAAGGTTTCATATCTATACACAGGCTATTATACTGAAAGGGAACGTAATAACGTGACTGGAGTTTGAACTCATTTCTTTGTCACAGTCCAGCATTTTAGCCACTACAAACCCACGCTAAAGTTAATAAATGAATTTTTTTTAAAATGACTGTGTGGTGTCTGAGAACCGTGGTTTTTAACGTCAATAATTTAAAATGTTTTGCCATGTATGTACAATAAGTGTTTTTATTCGATAAATGACCCTTATGCCTCATTAAAACTCTATTTTTCCCAGAAATAAGAATTACATCAGCCATATATGAAACATGCAAATTTTCGCATTATAGTTCATATCCAAAGAACTGACAATCTATTGCGTGATCATGAAATTGCACTGATAAACAGCCCACTGTTAGTTGCCTGACTGGTTACATGAGTGCTCTGACGTTCCAATTAGTTTACAGTGAGTGCATCTGCCGTTAGAAACGACGTGGGATATAGCGTTAATATAATACTAATCCTTTTTAAAGTTTTATTTTGTATGAATCTGTGTGTTATGTTCCATAAATTTAAGTTAAAAATTAGGAGATGTTTGTAAGAGTCTGCTGGAGTTACGAGATGAGGTGTAAATCGATTATTAGTTGTAATGTTTCACTGTTTGACCATTCTGTGGGAAAGGTTTGGATTTTAGCCCTGTTGTATTAGCCGACCTCTTGTTTTGTAGATATTCTCAGGCTAAAAATATCGACTTGTCTGCAGCTGTAAATAGAGCCTCGTTTTGACGATAGAACAAACATTGAGAAACAGAGATTTAGAGAATATTTTTAAAGTATACGTTATAAAATATACATCTAAAACAGGCTAATACTTTTAAGTTTTTATGGTAGATTTACCCAGAAGGTCATTAAAAATATATAGCTTTTTACTTTTTTTTATTCTTCATTATAGGTGTCCTCGCCATGTAGCAATGTATATTCTCATGTTGTAGCAAGATGATATTAATTATCATCCATAAAATTTACATTCGTAGAAAGGTTTGAAAATGTACATATGCCAAATAATCATATATATATATATATATATATATATATTAAGTTAGAAATTACCATGACAAGAAATATATATATATATATATACTCTCCCCCAAAACACAAAAACATTCATGCATACATATATACATACAGGATTTAGGTTTTACTTGACTGAGTTCTCATCAGCCATAGCAGGATCTGGTATGAGTTCTAATTTAATGCACTGTCCCTGCTGCAATGGGGATGATATTTAAAAAAATTGTTACACTCCAATGGCAACCTTTATCGTAGTGATGGGGACGCTCCGGTGTAATGATTAAGGAGCTTGACTGCTGCATCGTAGTAAGTAAAGTCGAATTATGGGACTATCATTAGCGAAGGCATGAACACCCTTATCATCCATCCTATTGTTTAATAGAAACATTGTTGTTCTTTTACATTTTTGCCCGTAAATAACGTATGAAGGTTGTTTATAAATAAAACAAACAAAAAAACAAAAACATTCTTGGTAAATTCTGCAACTTCTTGTATTATTTAGTTTCGCCGTATATCAACAACTTATGGGCTAGTTAATGCCGACATTAAATTCATTTGTAAAGATTTGATTTTAATCGTCATAGTATGTTCATTGAACATACTATGACGTTAAAATCAAATCTTTAAAAACAAATGACCAATTTCCAAAAACTCAATGGAACATTGAACATAGTTCAATGTTCCATTGAGTTTTTAGAAATTGGTCTATTTTGTCTGTAATCATATCAATAATATTAATAATCTAATATTCATATTAATATCAATATTAACATTTTAATGTATTAACATTAATGCATATATATATATGTGTGTGTGTGTGTGTGTGTGTGTGTGTACATGTATATATATATATATATATATATATATATTAATATGTGTGTACACATATTACTGCATTAATATTAATATTAATCTATTACTAATTATATAATATGAATTATATTGATTTGTTTGCACATTTATCAACGCATACTATTTAATGTCACATTCCGGATAGGAAGGACTCAAGTAGTAACGATAGGCCATCAATCTATTCATTTCTGTCTAAATAAGAAAATACTTGCGTGAAGAAGATTACTTTGGGGGACACTGATATATGAAACCACTGTTCATGTCTTGTAAAATTTGAGCTTTGAATATCATACAAGTGAGAGTATTCTCTTTGAGTCTCTATAATTCATAAACTTAATTCCTCATTAAACATCAATACTTGAAGACTGTGTTCTGATTGTGCCTATAATGAATTGTCTCTTAAAGCTATGACAGTATATATAGAATTATTATTACGTATTTGAAATACTTGAAACTATATGATAATGAACAAATAAATTATATTAGATAAACATACACGAAAGCATATACCAGGGTTCGAATTATTGGTATTTAATAGGAATGCGAGAAGCCATTTGCACACACACACACACACACACACACACACACACACACACATATATATGTAAGTATGAGTATATATATTTTTTTGCAATAGTTGGATGGTTGGTTGGTATTTTATGTCCTGTCAACTCTTGTGGGTTATTTAATAACAAATCTTGTTCTTATATGCATGATTTGGAATCGAATAATTTGAAAGTAGGTCTCTCTCTCTCTCTCTCTCTCTCTCTATATATATATATATATATATATATATATATATATATATGTGTGTGTGTGTGTGTGTGTGTATGTGTTTATTGATCTCCTTTGTTTTAGTAGAATCAAATGGTTTCCGTCATTTCTACCCAACAATACTGATTCTGTTTATCATCAATCATTTTTGCATGCTTTCAAATAGTTATAAGTATTGCTATTTGATATTATTCATTCCATTAAGCATTCCTATGTAATATAAATAATTTGCATTCTGTAGCATGGTTTCAGAAAATAATAATAATAATAATAGTAATAATAATAATCCCTAAATGATTGAACAGTTATATTTGACCTTCGGAGGGGACCCTAACAAATACGACTAAATGTAATCAGAGTTGACAAGCGTGTAAGGGCACATAAGGAGTACTTCACTTTTTCCCAAATTCTACGACTGAAGCCTCACCATTAGATACAGGTTAGTGCTCTACCGAGGACACTAACTGAGGGATTTTCCCTCAATGTAGAGGTGGAATCGACGTATTGTACAGCCCCCAGATAACAGTCTGGTTTTCTATAGGAATACTTCGGAATATATAACTCCAAGCAAACAGATGGTTATTATTATGAAACTGGAGTAGTTTCTTGATACTTTCTAATAATATATGAAATATAATTAGAAAGGAATACATGAAAATATTTATCTGTGAAAAGTAATCTGATAAGTATAACTACTTGAAGCAAATGTTGCTTATAAATTATTACTTTTAGTAATAATTCAAGACCATATAACAGTTTCCAAAAAAGGTGGAATGATTCCAGCACTAAACGTCCGTATGATGGTTGACTTGCTGTAAAATGAAACAAACACAAACCATTCTCGTTTTTATATTCCATACACGATCCAAAATATCTTGTCACTTTGTCTGCTACATATATTGAAATAGCAGTCTTCTTAAAGAATACAGAAATATATTGCATCTTGGATCATGCGAAAACACAAGAGGCATTATGGAATTCTATGGAAATATTCAACCCTAATTTCTTCATTAAAAATTTCCTTCTATTTTCGTTATTTCACGATAAACAATCCCACAAGAGACTTTAAAAGACCAGGTAATGGAATCAAATTCCCCCGAATACAATATCGACATCTCAGCTCCAACTTTTATTTCCTCTACCATTTTTTCCCCATAGGTGAAAAGTTGGTATTTTTCAGAAACTTTTGCTGATTGACGATTGTCACCCATTTCAACCTAATCGAAACCATTTACACCTGCTTTTGCCACTCACTGCTTAATGTCACGCCATTTGCTCCTAAATTGCCGCGCGCTATGACAACGCAAACGTAAATAGCATTGTGTGTCCGATGTTCACAAATAATCGGCTCAGTAATCTCGTCAGAGGCACCATATTACTGTATAAACCAAACGACAACGGAGCAAATCAACCCTGCGTTGCCGAAACACATAAATGAGGGTGATTGTTATTTTCCTGACCAAAGAAGTCGGTCCACTGAAGCCGTTGATCAAAGCTAATAGGAATGTGAATGCCTTCATTTTATTGCCGTCTATTTGACAAATAAATCAGTCGCCAATTTTCGAAATTGGTCGCTTATAGCTTAGAAGTAAACGTGATAATATATATCGATAGCGTTAGTCGTATGTGAGTGAATACAGTAAAGTCAAAAGTAACTATCCAATAAAAGGGATTCCTCTCGATTTTTCACTCTGATTAGAGAACGAGAAAATTTGAACTAGTAATTCTTTAAAAATCCGCGATAATGGAAACTTTCAAATTATTTTATTAAAAGCAAAATATTGTTCTTAGTAAAAAATAAAAAAAACAACAAAATAAGTGTAAATTTTATTACTTATTTATTTACAAATCAGACGACGCTTTAAAAGCATACAGCTGAATCCATGAATTAAAACGATATTAAAAAAAGATACTCCCTATTACTCGGAGTCAAAAAAACATATAAATTTTATTACCTTTTTATTTCGCCCATTATCCGCCGATGTGTAATAAAATCTAAAAAAAAATGAAATGTCATGTTCTTGTTTAAAATATAAAAAAAAGAAAATAATTCCATGACAATTTTATTTGACCATCGGCCGATGTGTAAGAAAAAACGGTGATTAAACAAAATTTCTTCCTATTGTTCTGAATCGAAAAAAAATATTACCTATTTATTTGCCCATCGCCCGAGAGTGTATAAATATATTGATGATGAGGCTGTGATTTTTAAGAAGGAAGTAATTATTTAGCCTATTTCAGTAAATTGTATTACCTGTTAATTTGAATGATGTAAAAGTTGTAAAATAACTGTATGGGTATCGCCCATTACTCAGTAAACCAGGTCAAGAAGTCATGAGAAATTATGTTAAATTTGAATTTGTATTAAAGTATGTTGCATTTCAATTATCCTAGATTAATTGATGAATTGATTTTAACAGCAGGTCAACCAGTTAAAGGTTATTTTAAGACTAGAGTTTAGGGAATCTCGCTTATTTTACATTCATATTCCATGTGTAGTTGTTTCTGAAGATTTTTAGATACACGGTCTCATTTTTATACAGATCTATTTGACTCATTGATTCTACACTAACAGGTTCTATCAGTCTGGTACTAATGACAATAAAGAACGAATCTACACAAACCTCACAACTTCAGCCTCAAAAACACATGCAGTTCAGTGTCATATAAAGTTCATTCACTTTTTTTAGTGGGATTTACTTCTCTGCAGGGGATACTATAAGCGCTTTCTAAGCCCTATGGGCAGGGCTTTTGGCCATTTGAATAAAATATTGAATTTGATCCTTACACATTTTATCAACAACAATGAAATGTTCTAAAAACGACTTATTATAGTTTATGATTGTGAAATCACCATTTTTTCTTATGTCTTTTCTGAGCCAAAGCGTACGTATGATCTGTTTCTATCTATTTGTAAAATATAAATGTATAGAAATTATTGTTATACGATAATAATACTCGAAACCATATGATTGTGTGCTCATTATTTCTATCATGGATATTATATAAAGTGTAGTCATCGTTTTTTGTTGTTTTTTTTTACACAATGATATATGGTTTCAAGTACACCAATCTAAAATCAATCATTTCTGCAAAGCTTAATGATAATGATCATAAGAAATGGAATGGAAAAACCTGAGTTTAAATTCGGGAGGCTGTTTGCGAAACACGTTTTTTTAATGTCCCTGAAAAGTCATTAATACACCGAACAGCTATCGGTAAATAATAAGGCAAACGTGTTCCTCTCGTCCTTGTTGGGCAACCAACATAGGAGATGGAAACATCTTCATTTAAAACTTGCTTTACACTGCTCAATAATTGACATTGTGTCACGTTCCGTTTATGGTGGATGGGTTGGATAAATAGAAGGATTAATAACTTGAAAATTGACAGCGATTGGACAGGATGCAGAATATAAGAAATTTTATGGGCTCCTGAGGTATATTTGAATTTGCCACAGCTCAGGTATTAGGGATAAGTCGTAACTCTATAACTTTTAGAGTAATGAAGTTGGTGTAAACTGGAGGAAAGTCCTTTGAAATTGAACATTTGCGAAATATTGCTTTCCATAAAAGTTTAATGCAAGCTCTCTGTGACAAAATCTAATTCAGCCTGAAGCTTACACATCGTATTAAAATTTAATGTTTGTTCTCTTCTTTGTAAAGGACGATCGATAAATAAAGGGGTTCCCGTAAAAAGTATATACCACAGTTTTACGAGGTGCCCGTGGTGTAATGGTTATCGTCGTAGGAAATGGACACGGCGACACGATTTCAAACCCTGGACGAGACTGATTGCATTTCACATAGCACTAATACCCTTGGGAAAGGTATGAATCCAATTATTCTCCCTCCAGCTATAGGTAAATAGTAGGGCAGACTAGGTTCTTCAGCCTTGGTGAGGCAACTAATCTAGGAGAAGGAAAACTCTGTATTCAAACCTACCAAACTCCGCTGAAAAAATTGACCTTGTGTCATATCCTGCCCAAGCGAAGAGGTTGGCTAAATAGGATACGATATATCACAGCTTGAATTTAACAGAAAATCCATTTTTCATGTACTAATTGAATACTGTAACACATATTCATTTAAAAATATGAAGATGGGCTAAAAAAGGTAATATGTAGCTGTAATATCTACAGAAAATAATATTTTTTGACGAAGGAAATACAATCTTACCAATACCAATGGAAAAAGCATGTGGAACTCAAGGAAGACTATTTGAAAAATAAACATCATTTGGATACATAGTGTCAAAGTATCTTGGTAAAACAGCGAACAGTTCAGCCAATTGTCATTGACTCTGGTTGAGTTTCAACAGAAACTTTTATTTAAATCGTAGAAGGAAATAAGTAAATGATTATAACTGAGAAATGCATGTGGTACAAGTATCAGCACGGAAAATGAAATATATTAATCAAGTCCAAATTACTTGTGAGTGTATTAATCATTTTCCTTCATCGGTTTGTTTCATCCAAAACCTCCACAACGAGCAGGTTTATCACAGAGCGAATTTTAAGGAAGTACAACTTGTTTGAAATCAGTTTTTTCTCTCTGAAATTAGTTGCCTTATCAAGGATAAAGAACCCAGTCTGCCCTACTATATACCCATAGCTGAAGAGAGAAAAGATGCCTTCCCCAAATGCCTTAGTGGAAATTGAAACGCAAAAAGTGTCATCCTATACTTGAACTCGGATTGCCGATACCAATTCAGATGAGGATAACACAAAGCTAAGGGTGCTTCCAACGTAGCCGCTGGTTCACAAATGAACTACACTTATGATTCGTTTATAGCAATGAAAATGTGTATCAGACCAATAACATTTTTGATCAACTGATGATAGAAGAATAGTTGATCTACTGGACAATCCTCTTTTGGGACGCCTCAGGCGTTAAGTTATCAACTCATCACTGTTCAGTTAATACTGACTGGCAGTAAGGCCCTTTTGGGATCACGCAATCAATTTGATATCAGCCATACTGCATAAAAACAAGAGAGTTCTCCCTGAAGGCAGGTAAGTATATTAATAATATATCAATATGCTTCCAAATAATCTCATTCCAAAGGCACAGCACTCTCTGTTCTATAGATAAAAATATACGGCACAAGGGTTCATTTTTCTTGATGGGACAATTAATCAAGTTGGCTAGTTGAAGTTTTATGGCATATCAACCATTGTAGGTTGTTTAATGCTAAGAACGGATTATATATATATATATATATATATATATATACGCTCCCCAATGGGGGTTGAGCACTCTGGCGGAGGAATTGTCGGCCGCCGCTAGCGTAATGTAAAGCTATTCGTAAGAATTGAGCACTCTGGTAGCCGATAGGGTATAAAAAATGTAAACAAAGGCTGCTGCTGCTGTTTCAAAAATAAATACCTTAAAATCCCCTTAGCCTACATGGTCTGCTTGGTGGCCGACAGGTCTGAAACTTAGTCTAACGTAAAGTTTTACGGGTTTCGATCCCGGATTCGAGCGTCCTGCGTGTCTAGCCACACTGAAGAGTTCTGGTAGAACGAAACAGTCTGTCTGTGGATGACAATATATCAATATTACCAATTACACGGATGAGGCACATTGATTATTTTTCTATAAATTAAACAAAATTCATTTTGTGTTAAATCTTTAAAGATATAAATTCATTTTTATATGTTTGCATGCAATTATGCGATAATTTAAATCAATAACAATATAAAATGATTTTTATTTTTATTGAGCCGAATTTATAAATTATCTTTCATTGAATACTCCACTACATCCTTCCAAATCTCAAGTAAAAATTCGTTCATGGGAGTGATTCCCAACCAGTGAGTAAACATAGGAAGAACTCTTCATAATTCTTTGATAGTTCATTTCGAACTTCTTATTCAATTGCCAAATTCGGCTTTATAATTATGAACTTAGAAAAACAATTTAGGGTTTTCCCAAAATTTTTGTCTCATGTATACATGTAGTTTCCTGAATTGACGTATGTCGCCAAAGGCTGAGCGGTAAGATACTAAGCATAACGCAAAGTTGGGCGGATTTCGATCCCAACTCGAAGCATCCTGCAAGTATAGTCACACTGAAGAATTGTGATACAACAAAACAGTCTGTCTTTGGATGACAGTATATATATGTATATATATATATATATATATAGTAGACTTATACAGCAAGTCCTTATCTAAACATGTTTGGTTGAATACCATTGATTGTTTCTTTTTAAAAAGATTTAAGTGCAGACGTTCGAGTCTTCTTGCTATTTTTTTTGTGCCTGGGTCCAAATGGTTAAGGAACTACCCTATACTATAATGAAAGCAAAAAGCATTCCTCAAAAATATAGATAAAATTCACTACTGCAAACAATCTAACACAACCCACAAAGATGGTCGAAAGTGCTAGCGCTAATATAGGGTACTTTCTTCAACATCTTAACCCAGACATAAGAGAAATCGGAGGATACTCGAACGTCGCCATTTAAAGATTTAGAAAAACATACAGTTCGTGGTCTTCAACCAAACATATTTATACATGATCTGTAAATAGATAGTTTTTTGATAACAATTATAAACGAGTTTTTAAAGCTCATTTGTTTGCTCACAGTTAAATAGTTTCAAGTAGCAATTTGCTAAGTTTTTTTTTAGTTGTGGCTCAAGGTTGTATCAATCGGACAACAAATACAACTCGAACTCCCTCGTAGAGGTTTGCTAGTCTAGTTTGCTAACGATCACTACACCTGAGGCGCCGGGAATGGCTTCAAGTAATAATAGTAAGCTGGCGACTCCAGTCAAGGGCGACCTGAAGGCTCCCTTTTCAATAGCTACTACACAGAGGTGTAGTTGAGGGCGTTACTTGTTTCCCTGGATTGCTCCACTTTACCCTTGATCCCTACCTTATATTGCTGAGTGCCAAGCAAGTTCCATTTTTTGAGTCTTTGGTATGACTCAACCTGAGATTGAACCTAGGTGTCCTGGGCCATTGGCGAACACTAACCATCATAGTAGTTCTTACTAAATTTTTGGACCGTTCTATTTGATCTACAGATAATACCTTATCAGGTTCTACTAATTCAGGCCAGAGGTGACCTGAGAGCATTTGTAATAACGGAATTCTCAAGTTAACCAATAAAGCCAAAACTCAAGTTTTCTCACCACTAGTTTCACTTTAGAACGTAATTAGGACACACGTAGGGAGGGTGTCTTACCCACCCCTCTGCAAAGCAGAATTCGGTGTATTCTGCAGTCCCAAGTGACAGGGCAGAACTAGGCAAGGAGAAGTCTGAATTCTCACTCAACCAGTACGGAAGCAAGCAGTATTGCCGTAAATTTCTTGACTCGCCATAGTAAAAAGGACGGTTATTCTTTCAGCTATGGGTAAATAATAAAGGTGTGCGTTGTTTAGGGAAAAAATTCTGTGATTTCAAACCAGATTGACTCTGCAAAAAATGGTAATCGTATCACATTCTGTTCGAGATGGAGAGCCTGTGTAAATAGGTCGATGATGAAATAGATCTGCTGAATGCATGTTTAAGAGTGCATCAAAGGAAATAATAAGTAAACTCTGGTAACATTGTCTTATCAATAAGGAGCAAAATAAAATATATATGTATTTATATATTTGTGAGCCAAGGGCACTGAAGGATTATTCATTGCAATTTGCTTTGATTTATTTGTCATCGATCACATGACTCTAATAAAATAAAGCGGGAAATCTTTGAAGCTTTAGATGTATCAGTACTACTGTATGGTTACATCTTTTGAACTAAACAAAACGCTTAAAAGAATCACACGTGGACACTGCATCCTGTTTTGATCTGATCCTTGAGGCAGTACTTCATATAATGTTTTTTGCATGGCCTCCTGCCTCGTATCTTACATTCCATCCAATTAAGTTGAGAAAGACATGCAGAGCATTGTTGGAGAATTAAAATCAGCAAAATTGTTCAATGAACGTATTTGCATGGATACCCAAGTTCTGGCCGACCAGCAGAAACATTCATACAGAAACTATAAGCAGATACAGAATACAATCTATTCGACTTGGTATAGCAACCATTCTAGGAGATGGAAAACAGTGAATTCAAATCTGTTCGACTCATCACAAAAATTGATCTTTTGTCATATTCTACTTTTTCAGAGGGGTTGGTAAATATAAATACCATTGGAAAGGTTAAAAATCCACATAAGAGCGATGGCCAATATATATATATATATATATATATATATATATATATAGAGAGAGAGAGAGAGCGTGAAAGAAACTGCGCAGTCGCCACACCTGGCTGATTATGTTCGGCAGCATAATTTATCAATAATTCTATGACATATATAATTGCACCCTCTAGTCATTGCAAGCTTGTCAATACCAATTAACGAAAGAGTTTGAAGTTCACTAGTGACTATTTTTCCAATAATATCGTTATTTAATTTTCATTAAGAAACGAGGAAATGCATGAGTATTTTTGAAAACCATTCGCCTTTAAAAGACATTCAAACTCTGAATTTTATCATAGCCAGAGCAGTCAATTAATTTTCTTAAAAGAGAGTAAATACTTTCACACGAACTGTAACTTAATAAACATGCCCAGTAGTGTAATGAGACTTACGAGGGCATATTGGAAAACAATGTGAACGCTTTGAATGTTTTTGTTCTATTTCATTCTTAGTAGATAAAACGATATTTCTCACAAGCCTCTGTAAACATTCATATATTTGTTGTGGGAACAAATGCATATTCAAATCATTTGACAGCTTACAACTTGTTGACTGGTTTATGTGCATATATCTGTAAATTCTAAGTCATAAAATTGCCTCGCGTTTTAGTAATTTTTACTTAACATATCTGTTTGATAAAAGTATATACTGCATTTGTAAAAATACATAAATAATGTATATGTTCTTACAGTTATATTCTGGTTTGGTTTATAGTCTTTATTTTAATTGCTTATTAAACTTTGTAGGTTAATTCATTGTCAATCTATCTTTGTTGAAATACTGCAATTGTTCAATTTAAAACATGCATGGTGGTGTCGGTGGATTTTTAACCTTTCCAATGGTATTTATGTTCATCAACATCTCCGTACAAATAGAATGTGACAAAAGGTCAGTTCTTGAGACGAGTCGAACAGATTTGAATTCAGTCTTTTCCTTCTCTTAGAGTTGTTGCGATACCAAGTTTAAGAGTTCAGTCATTCTTAACCTTTAACAATAGCTGTAGACAGAATAGTTGAATTCATACCTTTGGCAAATGTATTAGCTCTATAAGAAATTTAAACAGTTGCGTCCAGTATTTGAAGTTAGATCAACATGCCCATTTTAAATATCAATAGATATTACTTCAAGAGTGACAAGATTTCTCGAAGCCCAGCCAATGGGGCCGAGAATATACGACTGCATTTCTACAGAGGGCTAACCCCTCCAACCAGTGTCCTATTTATGACATTAAAAATCTGATTGTTAGGCTCCAGTAATGCTGGAGCTTTGGAAAATGCGGAGTACCCCTTCATTGCTGTCTCTTCCTGGTCCACTCTGGCCCTGGGTGGCATCACATGATAGGGTCATATGTATGATTTAAATGGAACTGTTTAACAATTAAACTGAAAGAAAACAAATGGCATTCTAAATTAAATTGTTTGAAATAAAATCGTTTAATCCTTTAACTATGCATAAACAAATGACTTATATTTAATTGAATTGTTTGTGGCTCATTGTAAAATTTGGAAGCATTTAAGTTCGTAGACTTATGTTAAATTGAATTGTTGGAAATAGAACTGTTTGCTCATTTATCAGCGTGTATCAATCAAATAATATAAATGTCATATATCTAACATATACGTAAAAACGGGATTTGGCATTAAGTAACCAACAATCGTTGATATGCCGTAAATAAACCCAAACCTATCCTTTCCTCAGATTAGTCCGAAATGGGATATAGTAGTGAGACTTGAATTCCAACTCGTTTATTTCGATGTCAAAAGTTAGCACGATACCCAGAAGAACACAGGTACTCACTCTTTGAAACTTAGTACACATAAAACAATTCCATTCTGAGTTTCTCATTTATTAATTGTTTCTTTTTTCATAACAGTTACATTACAATTGATACGCGCATGCCTCAACTGGGTTTCTGCTCGCATAGAAATTAACATTTACAGGAGAACCATCGGGTTCATCCTGTTAGTTATCAAAAATTACTAGTCGAGGAATATTTTTACTTATGTTATCTGAGTCCTATGTTCATCTGGTATTTTATGGTTTATTATTATAATAAGTGATATTGAAAAGTAATACTATCTCATTGACATTATTTTATTGTATTCTACTTTATATGATTTTATCAATATCAATCATTCATTCATTTCGCATATATCATTATGACAAAAGCTCAACACTCGTAACAAATAATTGATGACTATTACAAAGTAATTTACGTAAGAATTTATGTGCATGAATTTTTGTTTTTTTTTTCATTTTTTTGCATTCGCACTTTTTTCTTTTAAAAGCAGGAAAATCATTTTCTAAGTTTTGACAAATAGACCGCTGTGAATATTTCCACTCTGCCTTAAAATTCCCTTTAATTTAAACTGGCATAGCTAAATGAAAATATACATTCTTGAATAATAATAATGATAATAATGATAAATGCCATTAAGAACAAATCATAACAGTGCGCTAAGAATTCTTTACGCCACAACCAAAATTACAATATGCAACAGAAAAGTGAGATTAAAGAGAAGGAGATGAAAGAGTTAATCAGATAAGAGAAAACAGCAAACTGGCATAAATGAAGTACAAGTAAAAGCATTAAAAGAGGGAAAGGTGAACCACTGGGAAATATGCAAGAGAATAATAGCTTTCCACGCTAAAAATTGTCATGAGAACAAACCAAAATCAACTATAAAATTCCTGATTTTGTAATTCAAAAGGACAACCCAATGTTGCAAATTGACCCCTGACAGTCAGATGTACCAACTGTGGAAACAATGTTTAGGCAGGACGCACTTGAATAGATAAACGGAAAATATGCAAAAGCTATCGTCAGTCTGCGGTATTGAGTCTTGGAGACGCAGAATGGCCGCAATGGCGCCAAACGGTCCCCTGACGAAGTTCGATTGTGTGCATCTCGTTGGAGAACGAATATGTAAAGTTCTGGATATAACACAGCGTGGTTAATAAGAAGTTATGTGTGAATACGGCAGTCTGTTATCCTTTCCCTCTGTCTCAGTTTGTCACCGTTTGTTTCTCTCACATTACAGATGATTCGACCCTTTCGAGAAAAATAATGACAATGTATATCTTTATAACCAAAAGTTGTACTTTCATCTCTTTATTATGCCAGTAGGCATTATAACATAATGTCATTATTGGTGCCGTAACCAGGATGTTGAGGACCAAATCCTTGTTTTCGTGTTGTTTTATTTTCCTCAAGAAATACCCGATGTTATTTTTTTAAATGGAATATGTAATTGTGTTGTAATTTTTATGTATGAATATTGGATAGCCAACCGCATTAAGAAAGAAAAAAGAAATAATTTAGGTAAGAACTAGAACGGTGTAATAGTCTTATAATTAAAAGGTCATCATGTAAGATGTCTAATATTTGTTCAATTTTTGCTCATTCTTGATGGGGAAGATGTGGGAGTTAATAGAGATGGAGAGGGATGCGAGGAAAATCTCCACAGGTAGACATTTTGAAAAATAAGAGAAGAAGGTGTGTTGAATATTGACCTCTGACATCCTGGTGTGCCAGTTGTGTAAATAATGTGATTGCGAGACGCACTCGTATAAACAACCGGAAAATAAGCGATTGAGCGGAAATGTGTGGGTGCTGTGAAATGATATATACAATAACCTCGTGAGACATGGTCAATGTTGCAACAATCAATCATCAATCATCAGTCTGTGATCTTGAGTCTTGGAGTACCAGAGTGGCCGCAGGAGGTCCAACGGCCACATGACGAGTAAATTTGGTCGGAGAGAAAAGGCGTAAATCTCAGAAGATAACAGAGCAGGGTTAAGAAGTTATTGGTCAATATGACAGTCTGGCTTCAACTCACTTCGTCTCCGTTTATATCTCCCATACTACAGAAGATTCGACTCTTTCGAAAGAAAGAAAGAGACGTATATTTTCATAACCAAAAGTTGTGCTTTCATCTCTTCATTATGCCGTTAGGCTATTTAACACCAATCCTGTCCAGAATATAAGATTGGGGACCATTTACAAAACGACAAAAGAAATTGGCATCCATTTGAATTCGCATTTATAGTGGACCTCAAAGTCAAAATAAAAGAAATCGAAAAGACAGAATAATCCCTGGATCTTGTCAGAGCGCAAAAAAGCCGGAGGAACATGAAGGTGACGCGATTGGCAGTTGGTGCACTTGGAACGTCACACGAGGTTTGAGAAAAGATTGAAGAAAAACATGTTTATACGTATTCCTGATCATATTTAAAAGCAAAACAATATATATATATATATATATATACAGAGAGAGAGAGAGAGAGAGAGAGAGAGAGAGAGAGAGAAATCTCCCATAGATCTATCATATGAAATATAACAAGTTACTTAGACATGTGAAATCTCCTCCATTTGCTAAATATGATGCTTCGATATCTGATCAAATTGATGTACGAACTGATCTAAATTTGAAAGGTTTTTACATGTGTAGCATCCGGGTAACTTGAACCATCATCGTTTCCAAAATATCCTTAGCATTTTGAACAGATAGAAATACTGAAAATTTCTTATTTATTGCGTGAAAATCGCTGACATTAGTTGAAAGAGCTCGAAATACATTAAGAAATAGAGTGAAAGTGCGAACATGATTTACATCATATACTGAAACATCTTATTCCGCAAATTGAGAAGAATATTAATTTAATAAGGTTAATTTGTTTGGTTTTATATATATACATATATGAAGAGTGTGTGTGTGTGTGTGTGAGAGAGAGAGAGAGAGAGGGAGCAATTTAATTGATTGAGTGTATATAATTGTGTTAGGAGAGCGTAGACACATTCAATGATGCGAGGAAACTTATATGTATATTGCCTCAGTATTCATCAGGCCTGATGAACGAATAGATGAGAATAACAATGGCTCTGAGTCTATGAATTTATCCACACACACACACACAACCGTTAAAATGTATATATATATATATATATGTTACCTGTCAAATGTAATTGGCCTCCCTCAAAAGTGTTTATTTTTCATGATAAAGTGTTATTTTCATTTGTATTTAATGTGGCTGAACATTTTTCATTAAAAGTAACAATTTTAAGATGAGAACTGAACATTTTTGAGCGTGACAAAATACTTTTGATCTGTAGTATATATATATATATATATATATATATATATATGTATGTGTATATATATATATATATATATATATATATATATTGTGAGAGCGTAGGTCTGTTTATATATATGTAATTACATATATGCATGTGTGTAAGAGTGTGTTGTGTAATAAATTTTAGCACGAGTCTCTCTGTGTGTGTGTGTGTGTGTGTGTGTGTGTGTGTGTGTGTGTGTGTGTGTGTGTGTGTGTGTGTGTTTATACGTGCGTCATTATTTGCCAAATATCTCTTCCACGTGTATGATGAACACTAGGCGTATATTTGATTTCATTTCTGAGTTTTCTTTCTTTTGGACTGGTTGTCAAATCTATGTTAAAAGGACAAAGTGTGTCCTACTTTTTAAGCATACCTAAGAAAAAGAAAACATGGATTCATGCCTTTTCCAAAAAAAGAACCAATCAGCATCATCCAGTGACTAAGCTCTTTTCACCGATTCTATTTCCTATACCGATAACCGTTAAGCTATAATGCGCTTAGGAGGGTGTCTGAGTGTTTACCCAGTTAAGAGATTCATTTGTATACATGTAATGATCTTTGAAAATTTCTCTCCTTTTAGCCTATTCACCTGACATAGTTTAATTAGGCTTGTGTATTGCGATGAGAACTCTCCCTCGGGTCACACAGACAAATTTCAGTGAACAGTCTTGATTAACTTATTGGTTCATGATCAATTACCAAACCTTTCTATTGGTATCTGAAACACATACGTATGCCCTTGCTTCTAACCATCTCGAAAATAAATCACCAAATATTCTTGAACATCTGAGTTAACAGAGGGACGTGTAAAAAAAATGAAAACCAGGAAATGCTTGTGAATTCAATTCCTTCGTTCGTTTCGTAATTTGTATTTACACTTATAGCGAAAGCGAGAAACATAAGTCTACTATTACACTTGGTTTGCCAAAATTATATTCTTTGGGCATTTAGAATTTTTTTTTTTCAATTTGCTGGCTAGTTGGTGTTTTATAGAATATAAATTATGGGTTATCTAATTCAAAGTCCTGTTCATACACACACACACACACACACACACACACACTCACACACACACACACACACCACACACACACACACACACACACACACACACACACACACACACACATATATATATATATATATATAATAAATTATGTATAGGTATTTTTAAGCGAATTAAAGCTCATTTATTATCACACATTTTAATTTTTTCACGTATTGCCATCTAAAACTAATGATTCTATTCAATATTAATATTTTTTTTTTTGCCCCGAGTTAAATGGTTTCCGTTATTGCTATTTAAAACTGATAATTCAGCATAATCATTTCGCTATAGACATTTTAAATGGTTGCAGGTACAGCACTTTTAAAACAAATAATTCTATCAAATATTAATCATTTATTTTTACTCAGTTTAATTGTTTTCATGTCTTGCTATAAAAAAACAACTAATTGTTATACGTAATATTTTCATTTTGTACATATTTTAAATGGTTTAACGTATTGCGATTTAAAACTAACTATTCTATTTTATATAAATAATTTTTTTTTTTGCTTAGAGTTAAATGGATTTTATTATTGTTCAAAACATTTTTTAAAAATCTACATATTTTTCCACACAGGTAATGGTTTCAAGTACTGCTTTAAAAAAAAGCTATTAATTCTATTTAATATTAGTGAGTTTTTTGCTCATTGTTAAAACTTTTTCAAGTATAGCTATTTAAAATAAATAATTCAATTTGACATTAATATTTTCTTTGCACACATTTTAATTGGTTCTAATAATTGAGATTTAAATCTAATTAAATTAACAAATATTAATTATTTTTTTAACCATTTTTGGTGATTGCAAGTATTACTCTTCCAAATTAATTAATTTCGTAAATATCATCATTTTTGTCTCAGTTAAAGGGTTTCAAGTATTGCAATTTTGAAAAAAAGCTTTCTGCTAGTTCGTTTCTTGATGGTTAAATGTTTTGTAATATTACCATTTTTAAACTAATAATTCTATCTACACTTAATTATTTGATTGCACACAGTTTGTCGTATATTGGACAGCTGGAAAAACAACGAAAAACTCGTAGATATATGAAAATATTTTTTCTTCGACGGCGACGATTGTATGTAGTAGGAATACAGTCAGAGAGAGTTACCACATATCTTTCATCTGTGGCAGGGACCCTTATTGTGAAGTAAGTCAACGGCCGGAGAACACACAAGAAGAGTTGACAGGTCTGCTTGAGTGACCGGTAGGTCTCTGCCTTCAGTCCAAAATTACAGATCTTATGTTGTCTTTCAAGTCCCATGAACACGCCTCTTCTTCCACGATTTTTTTCTGTTTATGGCTGGTTATCGGAACTTACATACTTCCGTTGTTTTCCGGTTATTTGTTGATCTTATCTGCGAACGGAAATATCAGTTGCTCTATCAATAGACAATAAATTATATTCTCTTTCCTGTGAATCCACTTTGTTGATGTTATCTTGCGACCGCATTGAATCTGCTTAGCTCATCGTCGCCAGCTGAGCTTGTTATAAGTTTATTTGGTTTCAAGTATTGTTATTTAAAATTAATAACACGCTCTATTATTATTTTTTTGGCCCAGATTTTAAATGGTTTCAGGTATTGTTATTTAAAACTAATAATTACTAATTATTAATCATTTGTCTGCACACGGTTAATTTGCTAATTAAAACTAATAATTCAAATGAACAATTTTCTCGCCCGAGGTTAAATTGTTTTAAGCAACAAATTTGACAGAAGAAATTATATTAATGAAAATCTTATGTCTAATAAGAACAATTTGCACATTGTTGTATGATTTCAAATGACTAAAGGTAAGAGTATCTATGGCGTAATGACTAAACTGCTAGATTACAGCCTCGAAGAAAACGAGTTCGCACTCCAGTCGTGCTATCACGTTCAGTGCCGGACTAATTCCCTTGGTAAAGATATGAACCCATTGTCTCTAAAACTATGGGTTACATAGTATCACTGCTGTCTTTCTACAAGGTCGGATTTGGCATTAAAAAACTACGATACTGTGCTTGTCTCCGTACCGAATTTGAAGTGTTCAACACCATGGCGTTATCTCAAACATCAATATATTTTACGTCTTCAAAAACAAGGTGACTCGGCCGTTCCAGATGCGAAAGTGTTTATTGTCCCGACTGCATACAATTTTTAGGCAGTTATCGAAGCAACAGAGAGAGCGTGAACTTGTAAGGGTCTATGAATAGAGACACATTTGCTACTACACCGTCACCCACCTGCTGTCCCTGCCCCGAAGTTCTATGTGGATCTCAACTCAACTCAACTGCTCTGCGGGTCTCAACTTCTCAGCTGACACCTGACGACTAATTGACTAATTTTTAAATTCTCTTATATTCATATATTCTTAAAAATTAAATACATCATTGGTGTGACGACATCTTGCCAAATCATTGCGTCAGATCAGTATGATCATCACATATGTTCCTAAATTCAATACATTTAATTCCCAACAAATGTATGACTCGACATGAATCAATTTTATTTACATTGGACCTTCCTGTCTTCGCCAATGTTATTTTGACGTAAGTGCCAACCTCAGCACCTCTCTTGTGCACGCGTTCGACTTTGTCAATTTGACTTACATTTCTATTCAAAACAATCAACAAACTGAAAAGACCACTGAATAATCTCTTACCTGACCAAAGTAAATGATAAAATACTTAATATAAATTACAATCAATGAAATAATTATTATAGTTTACTATCACAGTAATTATTTCATATAACCTAGGCAGATTGGAATGCCTTTAAAACAAAGAAACAAAATCACATCAATTAAATAACTTATAATAATCAAGGTGAAATGACTGAACAATTATATTCGACCCATATTTTGCACCCTAATAGGTACTAACACACTGTTTGTGATGCGTATGTTTGTGTGTGAGCGTGCGCGTGCGTGTGCGCGCGCGCATGTGTGTGTGTGTGTGTGTGTGTGTGTGCTTGACAGAAAGGGTGATGGCATGTAAAATGATCTAATTTATGAGAAAGCAGAAACAACAATTAATTTTTTCACAACTAGGGCTGATTTCAGGCTTCCTCCAGAAAAAAAAACATCTCAGAGATCCCTATTCCAGCTAAACACTAACCGTTAAATTTGACAATATATCGTTGGAAAGAAAAAAAAAAAGAAAAAAAAGAAAGAAAGAAAATAAAAAGAAAGAAAGCTGTATCAATTAACGTAAGCAATTACAACGCTATTAATAAACATATTGCAGTAATTTTGTCTAAAGTTGTTGTTTTATTTTTATTTTTTTTTTTTTTTTGTCGGGGCTTAGTATACGGTGAATGTATCCGCAACATATGAGTTAGACCCCACCACAAAAAAAGTGCTTCCTGTATATGACACTAAAAGTATATTGATTGTGAGGCTGCAGATATGAGTTGTGATAAATATCTTTTTATTGTCATTAGTCCCAGATCAACTCTGATCTAGATTAGTCGTACCTGCTAGAGCTCAATCAAATGAATAAAATAGAAATGTTGATTCACCGACATACGGAAACACTAGATTTTCTCGTCATGGTAATTTAATACACAATATAATTCCTCTACTTAAAAAAGAAAATGTATATCTATATCATTGCCATTGAGGTTATAATAATTACGTAGATGCATATTTCCAATTCGCCTGGGAAGACATGGCACTGGAGGTGACCGTGTACTCTGTAAAGATTACGGATATAACTTGCAAGACAAATTCAGCTGAATTGGAAGTAGAATTACCATGACTAGTTGATTTGGCATCACTTGTGTGTAATATGGGCTGCTGGCTCTGTTGTAGACTCTCGGTTCTGCATTCTGTTGTCACTTGTTCGATCTCCAGCGAAGGAGATCACGGTATACACTGCTGATGAGATCTAATAAAGTCGAATCAGCTATCCAGTGTTTATTTGTGTCACGCGCAAGTGTTTGCCGGATTTTCTGGTCATGGTAATGCAATTCACAATACATTAGAATACTTGATAAATAGAATTTGATGACAAAACTTGAAACCATTTAACAATGTGAAAAGTAATAATCTCTATCCATGAGTAAAATGGGTCTGTTTAAAATGTATTCATATTCAATGAGACCATGTGCAAAAAAATACATTAAAAATATACTCAAATATGCAAATATGAACGAGCAATGAATTGCCTTTACTAACCCCAATTCATGAAGTAACTCGAGATTAATTGAAATTGCGTTAAAATATCAATCAATTAAATCTTTAAATCTGGGGACGTTCAAATTAGTTTTGGCTTTGTGATGTATCATTGAATTTGCTCTTTATTTTTTAATTGTGAGCTTATTTAAACCATCATATTTTTAAACTTCTTGTTATGTGGTTAAAAAATCGCCCCATTTATGGACTTCGTTATTCCGGCTGATGATAAACAGCTACGTTTTGAGGAGTGTCAAGGAAATTTAAATGGTAAAGTAAAAAAAAGAAGACCAAAAAATGCTGTGCGTTAAAACTCATAGAAATCATATAAAACAAAAATGATTTATAAAAAAAGGCAACCAAAGGGATACCCTAACGCATAAGCGTAAAATAACCGAGTTGATATAGTATTAAAATCAATTTTCAAAACTTTAGGTTGAAAATATCTATAAAAAAAAATCCTGACCATAACCGGCTTTACTGGTAAAAATTTGGTAGATATAAAAGAGATGTATCCGTGTATTTCATTTGGGAATGAACTCAAAAAGAAACGTAAACATTCGTATTCGTATGCAGTAGTTTAGCAATTCGTCAATATATGTGACAGAGCATATGTATATCTAAGGTTGATTGCTGTAAACACCTACTAAAAGGCACCCGATGACAGCTAGTTTCTTGCTTATACGATTATCAGAACAACTGATACTCAAAATATCTATCTATCTATCTATCTATTTGAACAATACAATAAATTGAATGATATCTAGTCTTTATCGATTCATTTATTTATTTGTTTTTTGTATAACTGAATTAATTTTTATGAAATTAAAAGAAAATAATTCAATAGGGAGAAGCATACTATTGTGTGAGCATGACTTCTAAAAGAAGACAACATGGTGGAAAGCAGAAATACGGAAAATGTGTCACAGGGAAATGATTATCCGGGAGGGCTGATGTCTTAAGAACTATTTTGGAAACGAATTTTATTTGCTGACGTGTGTAATAAAACAATAAGTGTATGGACATTGGTATTTCGCCATACTTAGCTTAGTCTATCTATATCTTCTTCAATTAGCATAATGCTAATGATATAATATATATATATATATATATATATATATATATATATATGGAGAGAGAGAGAGAGAGACAGACAGACAGACAGACAGACAGACAGACTACATATTCCTTTCACTTTGCTTTGTGTAACGTACAGTAAATCCCAACGATAAATATCATTCAACTTCATTAATATATAGATCGTTGCTTTTTAGTGTTGACTTTTCAATCAGTTATCTACTCTTGAATTTGTGTACGCATTGCACTGCTGAGATAAATGCCATGTAAAAAATTATCAAACGCATCCAATTTTCTAGGAATATACGAAGTTGATATTTTTTTCTTCATTTTTTTCATTTTTTTTTCAGCAATATCTTCAGTTTTTCTTTTCTTTTACGGACTTTTAAATTCATCACCCGAGGAAAAGATGAATAAAATAATTGAATGCTTGCATTCCAAAACCTAACCTCATAGTTTTATTCTCCTCTTTCTTTACTTATAAACTTTACGATTTGAATAAGTTTACATTCTATATACTAATCAAATCAGAGTAGAACTGCTCGATTGAAAGTAACAAATGAAATATACTTACACATAATACATATATTTACTTTTATATGCAAATCAAGAAAGTCTTACTAAAGAGGTTGATTCTATTATTTTGCCAGTTCTAAGTTGAATCGATTTTGGCCAAAGATAATGTTATTCGGCATTATGATTAATTCTGACTAGTATCGTATTTCATCATTTACTTTTCTTACTTTTTCTTTCAGGTCATCATTCTATGAAAATAAATAACGGAAAATTTTGATAACTTTTAAGCAGGATGCGGTATAATGCTATTTTTTAATCTAAATACATCTTTACTGTCTGCCATAGTTGCAGAGAGAATAGAAAGAAGCTTGCTCTTGTAAAAGTTATTACCACGTTGTTAATCGCTGACAACTTCGTCCAGGATTTGATTTTGGGTCACCGATTCTATTTCCGCTATACAATAACCGTAAGTATTTTAAACTCAAACTTAGATTACACAGACTATAAAGGTAATTGATCATAACGAAGACGTGACTAGTGTACAAAGAATTAGTTCATTTATCAGGCATTAAATTTTTGTGATTTAAATTTTTAGTATTTTTTTGCATTTCATTCATAAGCAAGGTTATTTTGCATTTAAAATATTTGTATTTTACAAAGATTGATTCATGATTCGATAGGACAGTAAAATCTTATACTATGTTTAAAAAACTCAAATGATTTGAGATATACCAGTTGTTTCGAAAACTTGATATCACCTTATAATTTAATAACTAATTCTCGTTGAAATTGTCTCAAATTTTAACAACATGTGTGAATGTACCATAGCCATAATAAACGCCATGTGTGAAATGGACATAGCATACCGATGTGAAATATGCATATATACATAGAACATAGAAATCTCGAAACAGGAAAAACACTTAAGACTTCTTTGTTCAGGTACGAAACTTTTATTACCTTTAAGTTTAAAGTTTCTTCGACATAAGGAGAGAGATACACATTCTTTCTATTCTGGCTTTTTCATCTGCCTCTCCCCCTCATCTGGTGCGACACCTCCCCAAGGCCTCTGCGAGCAAGCGAAAGTCAACCGTCTTCTCCCGAGGCAGGACTCAACTCAACTAACTTTCTTCAAAATTCCCAAAATCCTCATCGCGCTTCCGGTGCGTGACGTCATTGGCACTCTATAGCCCCCTTTCACATCTGGGCTATCGTGACATCTCTGAGTGACACGTCCACTCAACGTTCGCGCGTGAACACCTGTGTTAATGTTGCACCAAAGTAACCCTTGCACTGAGCCGAAAGGTTCTCAGCCTAAACCCAAAGGCATAAAACGAAGTCCCTTGGCCATTATATTACATGAAAATAACTCAAAATCATATGCTTAATATATAAACGCATTTTCTTTTCAAATATATTTTATATATCTATCTAAAAAAATATATATGTATATATATATATATATATATATATATATATATATATATATATATATATATATATATATATATATATATATATATAACATTAAACAGAGAATTTGGAGTTGTTTCCACACATACTAGTAAAATTTTAAAAGTTTTGCACGATAATCGATCAACTTATTAGATTACTAAATTATATCAAATCGTCTGAAATGCCCTCTATATTCTATCTGGAAAAGAAATGAGACTGTCTATAAAAAAATAAATCAACTGCAATTCCCAGCAAACTTTCTTGATTCCCAGGCCTCTAAACAATTTGAATCGTATAATTTTATGTGTGGACAGAAATGACCTCACATAAGATTAAGTTTCTTCAACGCGTAATAAACCCAATTGTCAAATTTATTTGCTATATTAATTCTCTGTCCTTAAATCAAAGACAATTTTCTTCAAATTCCTTGATTTTTAAGCGAATGACAATTTTTATGGCTCTTGTGAAATTAGTTTTGCACACTTTCCCTCAATTCAATTCAGCGATAACATGAAATCATGTTTATTCATTTAAGATGACTTATTGAATTAACACTTACACGCAACATCAATTATTCACTATTTATGATCCTCGTCGTTTAGGATTAGATTAATATCATTGTTCTTGATATTTTGTATCTATTTTCTAGTTATTATCATAGATAGTATTATTACCTATATTTTTTCAATTATTATTATTATTATTATTATTATTATTATTATTATTATTATTATTATTTACGGCAGCGGTCGCTGATGGATTCACGCAGGGTTCGAGTTTAAGAGACAACAAGTCTCCTCAAGTCTACAGAATTGTTCTCAGTAGCCTGGCCGATCTAAAAATTGTAGTAGTTTGGATAGTCTCTTCTCGTTCTCTTATTTCGAATTCCTTCAGTCCCTTTAATAATCCTTTGGAGACTGTACTGAAAGCACCAATTTCTACTGGTATACATGTCACTTTTTTTGTTGATTCTTATTTGGTCTGTTTGTCTTGCAGAAATGAATTGATCCGTTTGTATGTTGAAATCTGAGAGGAGTTTGTTTGTGTCATTCTCCAGGACAGATAGATGTACAGTTGTGCATATACCATTTGTTCGTATGGTCGAATTTTAATTCCAGGCACAATTTTCTGTGGATCACTTTCCCCACCCTGTTGTGTCTGGTCTTATACTTTTTCTGTGGTAATCTGTGGCATTCACTATTTAGGTAATTGATAGCATTGACTCTATCACCACATAACCGACATTTGCTGTTTTGTTGCGTCTTATCTATTCTTGCTTTGGTATGATTGGCTCTTAATACCATTGTTTTGTGCTGCCATGAGATGGGATTAATTTTCTCTCTGTAGGTCTCCTTATTATTATTATTATTATTATTATTATTATTATTATTATTATTATTATTGTTGTTGTTGTTGTTGTTGTTGTTATTGTTTATTCCTGTAGAGTTTTTCACATCAGTTTTAGCTGATAGTTTTTCACTGGAGTTTGAGTGACAGCAAGTCTCCTCAAGTCTCCAGGACTCTTCTAAGTATTCTGTCCGTTCTTATTAATGCCGTTATTTGGATGGTCTCCACTCTTCCGTCAACTCCCATGTCCTACAGGCCCTTTAATAATCCTTTAGTTACCGTGCTAAAAGCACCAATCACAATTGGTATAATTGTCACCTACATGTTCCATAGTTTATTTCAATTCTCTAGCAAGGTTGAGGTACTTATCTTTCTTTTCACATTCTTTCAGTTTTATTTTGTGGTTGGCCGGGACAGCAACGTTGACAATTTTACATATTTTCTTTTTTTTTTTCTGTTGTTGTTGTTAATTATAAGATCTGGTCTTCGGGAAGAGATTAGATGATCCGTGTGTATTATTATTATTATTATTATTATTATTATTATTATTATTATTATTATTATTCATTATAATTATGTCGGAAAGTTTGTGTGCTAAGAATTTTTTTTTTTTGTTATTTTGCTACTGACAGGTGTAACTATAGAATATGTGTATGGATAGTGGCTGTTAAGTTTGTCTATCTCTTGTTTCTACTTAGAGTCTGACACATACAAAAAATGGATAACAAAAGTAGGTAGTTAAAAGACTATTACTTTATTGGCTGTCTATCTACCCGTTTATGCTCTCTTGATCCTGTTGATAAGGTAATGTATTAAGCTACGTAATTACAATGGCATTAATACATAGATAGTTTGTTTTTTTCTATAGACTTTTCAGTCAGTTTTAATTTAGTTATACGCCCTTCAATATGTCTTCGGTTCGTAAAACGGAGTTAGGTTGTCGAATTAAAACTTATTAGTTCTATTCTTCCTTATTTCTCTGTTAATTTTTTCTGACTTTAATTTTTTTCTTTTCACCAAATCACGGTCAATTTACACAAAATGTTCCAGTTCCTGAAATTTGATCAAAGTTGAATAATAGTGAATCTGTTCAGAGATGAAATAAGTGACACATTAATAAGAAAAACTGTAACTGTTTCCGATCTGTAACAAAAATTGTTGAGAAGGAACATTTAGTAAAATCTATGATTTTAAGATATTGAACATTATTTGAAAAATACGAAGAAATTCCGCTCTTAATAGCAATGACATACAGAGGCACTGTGATGTAAAGGTTATCGTCCTTAGAAGAGAGTAGCTGTCTTTTAATCCAGAATGAGGCTGATTCACATTGTACTAAAGCTTTTAGTGAAGGCATGAAACATTCTCTCCTTTCCTCAACTCGTTGTGGGTAAAAAGTAAATGTCGTTGGGTTCTTTAGCGTTAGAAAGGCAGTCAATCTTGGAAAAAAAAATCTGAGCTCCAAAATTGAAGAGAGATTTTTAAAAAATATGTAGTTCTCTGTTGTTCTGTTTTACTTTTATCAGGTCATCCAAAAATGTGGGGATGGTTCTACATAAGTGTTCACCACTATAAATAATTCATAACTTCGCGGACAGCCTCGAGATTCAGATCCAGACTGTTTGGCACATGAATTTCTTTCACGAATCGGAACTTTGATAGATAGATATGTCGGGGAAATGTAAATGAATTCAGTGGTATGCAAATATTCAAATATGAAAAAAAAGGTATTCTAAGGATAATTCAACCATGAATAAAACCAACATCTGAATACTTTTTCATATATATATATATATATATATATATATATATATATATATATATATATATATATATATATATATATCCCAAGGCTTGATATCACTGAATTAATTATATATATATATATATATATATATATATATATATATATATGTATAAGGATAAATTTGGAATTGAGTAATCCTGAAAAGTTGATATGCCATTAAAAAAGGAAAATATATTCTATTTTTCAACCACTAAATATTCATGATTTAACTTAGATTTGTTTTTCTGTGATCTAGTGTTTTGTCGTAAATTTTATTTAATTTTCCCCAATTAATATAAACGAAAAGAAGACGCTTTTGTTTAAGCTGAAATTAAAAGCTACGTTCTGTTATATTTTTTGTGAGTTATAAAAACACGTCCGTACTTGCAATCAATCAATCAACCAATATATATATATATATATATATATATATATATATATATATATATATATATATATATATATATATATATATATATAAGAGTTATAGCATCTTCTTAGTAATTTCCAATAATGAAATAAATAGATTTGGCAAAAAATTACTGAAACTTGTATCTCTTCAATATTTTTGTTACATTAGATATTTTGAAAGCCCAGTAAATAAAATATGAAATAAATCAATCCACTCAAAATTAAAGAGAAAGTAATAAAACACATATAAAAAAAAGGAGGAGGTGCATTTTTTGTCCTTTTTTTTATCAGTATTTTCTGTCAGCTGCTAAAGCTAGCAGTTGTCATTGTAACGTTTTCATTATGTTGGAATTCTCTTTCATTCTCTTCGCGGGAATTATATTATGAAAATCCCAAATTGGTACTCACTTGTACAATAGACGTTCTTTTGTGTGCCGCTTCGATTAGCAGCTTTTTGCTGCTCACTATTCGGGAAAAATCTTTGAATGGATTTTGGCAAGACGTTTCAGAGACAAAGCTTCGTTTCCAAAAGAGTCAGGAAAAAAAATCGATTTCGGTCTTTTATTCATCTTTTCCTCGGGTGAAGAATGTCAAAATCCGAAAAAGTGAAGAACTCCAAATATAGAATATTGATGAGAGAATAGAAAAACATGAAAGTCAGCAGGAAAAAAAAAAAGGAAACAATATCAACTTCACATACTCTGAGAAATAAAAAAAGTGGAATGTATTAAATAAGTTTTAATCCTGGATCCTAACTTCAAGATGCAATGCGAACGCATATTTAAGGGCTGATAACTAAAGAAAAATTGATTCAAATTCTATAGAATAATGCAACCATCAATAAATTAATGCTGTTGTAATTATATGGATACCAACACAACTTCATCTACGGCATTTGCCATACGTCAGATTAGGAGAGCAGGGAAAGATAGATTGTCTGCCAATTTATTAATACCATTGAAACTACTTGCGTTTGTAATCCAGATTCGGCATGTATCATAGGAAATAAAGAAACGCTAGATAGGCTCACCTTAGAATAACCTAACAATCAGTATCCATACACACATTCTTTTATTACACGCATCTGCAGATAAACCTGTTTACAAAATTAGTTATAGCACACCAGCTTTCGCCAGTGATAGAGGTTGCTTCCTTCCGTTTTAAATGATTTTTTCGGTAGTAGTTGAATTGTTCCTATGATTTGGTTTTGTTTGTATTCCCTTCCACCAAAATCACTAATATTAAATCTCAAAGAAACCATTTCAAATCCCAAGGCTTGATATCACTGAATTAATTATATATATATATATATATATATATATATATATATATATATATATATATATATATATTTTAATGGCATATCAACTTTTCAGGATTACTTAATTCAAAATTTATCCTTTTGTAGAACAGTAGTTGTATGATTTAACCCATATCTGTGAAGATAAAGTAATTTATACCTTTACCAAATCATTAGTCCAAAATTAATGCTATTACACGAGCGGAATTTGAAACCATTTACTAGTATGTCACAGTCTGGCATGTTAACCACTACACCACAAGGATTCCTCATTATAAGACTATATCCACTTCATATATATATATATATATATATATATATATATATATATATATATATATATATATATATATATATATATATATATATATATATATATAAAAATTTTCTTTTTTACTGATGCAGTTATATTTTTGAATACTCTAACTTAGTACTCATGCGTTTTTCAATAATAATACTAAAAAGCGTCTGATAAAATTGCACAATCTTCCACTCTTTAACTCAATTTCTTTCACCTTTTAAGGGCATCTGGTTGCTGGCATACCAAGTCTTTTACAGATTAGCATAACTGTTATCAACATTGGAATTGGAAATGTTAAAATGCTAAACACTTTGAACTAATGTCTATGTGAAAATCAAGAATTCAGTATCTTTTCGCAAACTATAGATAAAAATAACGGGGTAGACTAGGATATACTCCGTTGCTTCAGTAACCGTCTAATTTAAGGAAACCTCTGATTTCAAATTAGCTTTACTTCATTTAATTAATGACCTTGTGCCAAATTCGACTTGTGGCCGAGAGTTGAGTAAATACATACTGATCTAGGTAAAATAGGAACTAAAAAGTCTTCTGATATCTGGCTGTTGATATACATTATCCGATTTTCTTTTGTCAGCAACTTATTTTCGAGAAATGCCACCGGAGCGTATAGCTTATTGGTAACCTTTTTTTTCCGATACTTCAGCTTATTGTGTAGAAAAAAAAAACAGGTAAGTATCAGGCACTGTATTCTTTGGGTTTGTCGGAAATCTAACATAAACCTGACTCTTGATTCTTATTAAAACATATAATTTCTTTAATTATAACAAAATATTGATACAAGAGCAATTCATCTTAGACGACACGTTGGCTAACCTTTCCACAAGCAGCAGCCGCCTCTTTTACTAACGACCCACGACTAAAAACACCGAATAATGAACTCGTCAGAATCACAATTAAGACACCATACAATGGACTTAATGATTACAACAGAAAACACCAGATTTAGACATATCTCCGAAAAGCGTCTCACACGTCGTTAATGCTTTAAATACCGAATTTTCACATATATACCCAAGAATCAGTAACACATTTTAACACCTTGACTGGGAGATTCAACCGTTTCATTTGTATTCAATAAGAATTTCCTCACCCAGTGAATGGTGGTTGAACCCAGAAATAAAGGCAAAATATAAAATATATCTTCCTCTTCTTTCTTTTACTATGTTCATCTTTCATATAATTCCTTTACAGCCTTCATTTCCAAGAGGTTAAACCAACAAGGTAATATGTGGTAAGATTAGAAAAACTCTGAATGGAGTCAGATAGCAACCAACAATACAAATAACTTTTGAAACCCAAAATTACAAAAATAACTTCATGACGTAGAAACCATAAAAATCAGGAGAGAATACGAACATTGCTACATTTACGTACATGTCTCATTTAATCAAAATACTCGCTAGAAGAAAACGTAGCTGAAACCTAGTCAAGCTAGTTGATTTTAGGGTATATCAACTGCCGTAGGTATGTACTATAGCCATATACGGATATGTGAAAAGTACATAGAATGTTCATAACATATATACATAGAACATAGGAATCTCGAAAGACGAAAAACACTTACGACTTCATGGTTCAGGTACGAAACTTTTTATGCCCTTTGAGTTTAAAGGTTCTTCGACATAAGGAGAGAGATACACATTCTTTCTATTCTGGCTTTTTCATCTCCCCCAACACGTGCGAACGCGTCGCAAAGCCTCCGCTAGCAAGCGATAGTCAACCGTCTTCTTCCGAGGCAGGACTCAAATCAACTAACTTTCTTCAAAATTCCTAAAATCCTCCGCGAACTTTCGGTGCGTGACGTCATCCGCACTCTGTACCCCGTTTCCCATCTGGGCTATTGAGACATCTCTGAGTGACACGCCCGTTCCGCCCGTGCGCGTGAACACCTGCGTTAATTTTGCACCTAAGTAACCCATGCACTGAGCCGAAAGGTTCTCAGCCTAACTAAACCCAAAGGCGTCAAATGAAATCCCTCGGCCATTATATTACCTGCAATTTAGAGCCAAAAGCATGATTGAAGAAAACGTTAGCGGTAGTATTTAAAACTTAACTAGGAGACATGACTATTCATACCGTTTCCAATGGCATTACTCCAAAAGTGAACGTAATAGCAAGATGGAGTTCTAACACTCTTACTACAATATCGCAAGCCAGCCCATTTACCATTGCACAATCAGGACCTCGCTCGCTTAAATGGGTATACATTTAAATTGTATGTATCCTATTTAGTTGTAACCAAGAGTAAAATTCTTTTTTTTTATTATGTAAGGCTTGACAAATGTAAAAAATTCGTGGAGATATTTTATAAGGAGGCCTGGCTAGTGTCTGTTGAGTTACTGTGTCCAAACTTGCCATCATTTATGTAGTGAATTTAAAATAATCTTCAATAGGTTGCACTTGAAAATAAAAAATTCAGATGAGAGAATCCACATGTGTTCAGATTTTATTGAATTCAAGCGTAGACATTGATAGCATTAGTTAACTTGGATACGTTGGCCAGTTAGATGAGGCTGCTGAATATACCAACTGCTTCTCTGTAGAAGGCTAAAACCTTTCCAACCAGTGTTCTGAATGTGTCACTAAAGAATCTGATGGTGAGGTTCCAGAAATGCTGGAGCTTTAAGGAAAGCAGAGTACTTCTTCATTGCCAACACTCCCACGTCTACCCAGGTCCGGAGTAGTAGTACCCCATAGGGCCTTCTCAATGGGCCAAATAGGACTAAACTGTTTACTAAAAGTAAACTGAATTGTTTGAAAAAGAACTCTTTTGACAGTTAACTGCGTGTTAATAAAAATACAGTAATGCTAAACTAAATTGTTTGAAATAGAACTGTATATATATATATATGTATATATGGATTTGTTATTAATAATCTACAATCGTTGATGTGCCATAAAACCAAACTAAAACAACTTAGGTAAGAATAAGTATTTAAGTTCAACAGGTGATAACTTATACAGAGAAGCCATGAGGAGTGTAACAATATGTGGTACTCACTGGTGCTAAAAACATATGGCAAGTATAATGTATTTTTTAGTTTAGGAAGATGTCATTTTCCTTTCATAGAATATAAAACCGACGTATTGATTTTGAAAGTAATTTGAAAGTCAGTTTCAAAGGTCAGTGAGGGACGAGTAAACCTCGAACTTTCAAACTGTCAAAACAGTAAGAATAGGCTGCCTTTAGATTTTGTCGGTGCACTGTTCTTTTTAAACTCATTAAATCTCTTGGAGTTAAAAGATAAAGTCTTTGAATATATGACTCAGATCTTTGATGTTTGTTTCGGTTAATGTGAAAAAATTTCTCCACCATAAGGCGTACGTTGGGATCACTAATTAACAAAGCTTTATATTGTAGTTTGACTGACATTTAAAATCTGATACATAGAAAGGATACTTTTTCTACGAACAGATATTAGCGTACTTGTTTGACTGACCAATAGGTGAAGAATAAGAAATGTTTTGTGATTGGTTAACTAATAGAGAATATTGGCTCCCAGGAAAATCGTCAATAGAAATAGATGTTTTAAGGCTTAGTTGAGAGAAGAGATCCGATATCCATAACGAAGACAAAATAATAAGAAAAGAAATATCTCCAAGAATTAAAGCCTCTCCAGCAAAAGCCTCACTCTTCGAAAAATTTAGTTAAATAGAAAGACTTCATCAGCGAGATATCTCATTAGTCTCTAATGCACCAAAAAGCGACAATTTCTCTCTCTCTCTCTCTCTCTCTATATATATATATATATATATATATATTATTGTCACTCCTTTGTCTTTCAATAGTTGTTACTTTTTAACGTAGAGTTTTTCCTGTCTTTAAATTGCCAACTCCCAGGCAACTTGTTCCAACGAAACACCCTAACAGTCAGAAGTTTCAGATAGATCGTGTCATCCCCTGTTTGTGTATATTTAAAACACAACGTGAGTACAGAGTTGATAAAGCAAACAGCCGGAAACACATAGGGCACGAACAAAAGACGTTGTGTGCCTATAATTGATGATATTCATCCTTTCGTACAAAAAGAGTCTATAATATACCAGAATACAGCAGCATCTGAGAAATACTCATATGTACACGGCCAAAATTTCTGTGGTGTCACAAATTAGAAATACTATTAAATTACAAAGCATCCTCTCTCTTGATTGAGATTAATAAGCGAATTCAGCCTGTTTTACGGAAGGTCTCAGCTAGTTTCAGTATAAAAATGCGATGAGGATAAACGTCCTATTTTAAGCATATTTGATTTTTTGAAATGAAGGTTTTCTTTTTATTCTGTTGCACTGGAATGAAATAATAAGAAAATACGAAATCAAGGACTATAAGAGGTATCAATCAGATAAAACGATAAATATATTTCTAATTTAGATATAACCTGAAAGATATTTACCATGGAATTTGAAGATTCTAATTAGCCAGATGCAAGTTTGGAACTATGTATGCCTCATTATTCTGATGCCCCGTTAAACGGCAGATTTCACTGAAAAACTTCAGAAAAAAGAAATAAAGGAGGAAAGATTTCAGGGTATTTGAGTAAAAACGTTAGAAACGAAGGATGTAAAAAACGTGATGTTATTGTTACGATTTTACTATCAATAGAGACAAAAGTTGATTAAATGATTGAGTTAAATGGTATGTCAAACCGTTCAAGTTTATTCTATGCCTATAAGTTAGGAAACACCATTCATTGCACATCCCTATTTATACTGTTGTTTACTTATTTCAAAATAGTTTTAGATTTATTTTTATTCGCATTTACATAAAATAAAGGATTCCTATCTAACGCAAATAATTTCAGCCCAGTTGACTAAAGCAGTAAAATGCGTAACTGCATCTTTAGCAGATTGGTACCAGCTTCATCCTACTGAATGTCGTGATTATGACACTATTCTGCATATGATTGTGAAGCTCCAGTCAAGGCGCTTTGGAGTATGTTGAGCATCCCTTTATTTGCATCCTTACCAGATCTACTCTGACCTGGAGTATTTGTGCGCGTTAGGACCCATCTATGGGTCAAATTAAAAAAAAATCAGTTTCTATACATTAGGCTTACAATTGTGTGCAAATAGAAGTATAACGTTTAGATAGAAATACTAGACCAAATTTGACTTGGTGCAAACAATAAACAGCATTGCCCAGTCGTGTTTTATTGTCATCTGCTGATTCATGCAGAAATATACATATATATGCTTATACACACATATACATGTTCATGCTGGATACATACTGACGCAATAAATAAGGACGCAGTAATAAACGACGCAGGAAGACTTCTTTAACAATATATACCTCTCATTTTATTGCAAGGGTTCGAAAAGGTTGTGTGGGGTTTGCGTGTGAGAGGGAGCTGGAGACCGAACATAAACTGTAATATTTCGACCCCACTGTTATGACCGTCACGTTGTGTCTTTCTTGTTCTCTTGATGCTCAACCGGAGGCCTAGGGCCCACGGCTGGATGCTGGCATTCTTTATTGCATCTTATCAGTATCTTCTCTGGACCCCAAACTCCATCGGGGTATCCGAGGGCCACCTCGGTTGGTTGTAGCTTTCCCTACCACATCTCGTCTCTAGCTGTCTGGAACGCTACTGGCAACTGCCCCTGCCACTGCCAACTCCACTGGCTCGTCGAACTCAACTGAGTTATATAATCGTTCGACGCCCACTCGATCTTTAAAATTGGATGTTTAATCGTCATCAAGCGGATATAACTGTCATGCAGTTCAGAGGTCACTCTCTTCCGGTGCATCACTCTGTAGTGTACCATGGGAATTTTTTTTAGCTCGTCCCATTTCATCAGCCAATTTCTGCCCACGCCATTTCCTCTCATAACTGCCATTAGAATGTGTCACTTCCTTCCGGTGCATCACCTTGAATGGCATTTTTGGCCGGGTCAAAAGGTCAAAACATAACAGTCGGCTGGGGCTGTAGAATAAACCGACAGCTTCTCTGCAGAGGGGTAAGACTCCCCCCATAACGAGTGCCCTGTATATGACACTAAAACCATCTGATGGTGAGGTTCCAGCAGTGCTGGAGCTTTGGGGAATGCGGAGTACCCCTTCATTGTCATTGCTCTCATGTCCACTCTGGCCCGGAGTGGTAGCACCTGATTGGGCCCAATCTATGAGTTAAATAGAACTAACGGCATACTTATGCTAAACTGGATTGTTTGAGTAAACTGAATAGCTTAAAATAGAAATGTTTTTGACAATTAAACCGTACTTACATTTGAACGGCGTGCTTGTGCTTAACTGAATTGTTTGAAATAGAAAAGTTTTTTCGACATTAAACCTGTATTTACACTTGACTGAATTGTTAAATATAACTGCAACTGTTTTTTCACATTGAAACTGTATTTACACTATACCAAATTGTTTAACATAGAACTGTTCTTTCATATAACTGTGTGTAAACAAAATCTGTACTTTTACAAAACTGAATTAGGTTGAATAGAATTGCTTGACTAAACTGAATAGCTCGAAATAATTCTTTTTTTTTACAATTAAACTGTACTTACATTTAAAACTGCGTGCTTTTGCTAAACTGAATTGTTTTAAATTGAACAATTTTTGACACTGAAACTGTACTTACCCTAAACTTCAAACTGCTTTTGGAAAATCTTGCATGAATAGGGCATCAGTTTTTGAGAGCCATAAGAGATTCTAGGACGGCAGGGAGTCTGTGAGGGATGGTGAGAGGTGTGGGAGGAGTAATGAAGTCAATACACCAGAGTTGATTGTCCAAAGGGTTAGGGTTAGAGTTACTATGTTGAGGTTTTTATGGAGTTCAGGAAAAGATTCGGTCGGAAGAGGCCAGCACTCTTCATATCGGGTCAGTGGCATTTCACCGGACAATGCACCAGTCCACAAATCCATCCTAGTCAAAGAATATTTGACCAAGATGGCCATCAAGTCAGTTCTTCACCCTTCCTATAGTCCAGAGCTTACTCCCTGTGACTTTTGCTCATTCCCTAAGTTCAGAGGCTGTGGTTATGAGACAATTGAGGAGATGAAAGAGGCTATGACGAATGTCATTGACACGCTCACACAAGAGGACGTCCATGGGGCCTTCAGAAGTTGTTGGAACAGTACAAGAAGTGCATTGCAGCTGGAGAAGATTACGACGAAGTAGACTAGAGTTTCATGAGTGTACTGTCAATAAAAGTCCCCATACGAAAAAAGACTGGAAACTTTTTTAATGATCCTCTTATATATATATATATATATATATATATATATATATATATATTGCGTTACGGGGAGAGTGCTCATGGCATATAGGATAATATATATATATATATATATATATATATATATATATATTAGACGTAAAACTAGGTCCTTTCACCAAAGAAGAACTCGACACGGTTCTCAGAAGAATTAAAAATAGGAAAGCGGCGGGGCTAGACGAGATCCCCCCAGAAGTGTGGAAGACGAGACAATTCGACGATATACTGCTCCGGCAATGCAACGCAGTCTATAGTCAAAATAGGATAGAAAGATGGACGAAGGGATGCATCCTTCCATTCCCTAAAAAAGGCGACCTCGGACTAGCCAAGAACTACCGAGGGATAACACTTACATCCATAGCAGCCAAAATCTACAATGCCCTACTACGAAACCGCATAGAACCCAAAATGGAAAACATCCTTAGGAAAAACCAAAATGGCTTCCGGAGAAATAGATCCACAACCTCACAAATACTGACCATCCGTAGAATCCTGGAAGGCGTTCAGGCAAAAAACTTACAGGCGACATTACTATTTGTCGACTTTACCAAGGCCTTCGATTCCATACACAGAGGGAAGATGGAGCAAATCCTACTAGCTTACGGCCTACCAAAAGAAACCGTAGCAGCGATAATGATTCTCTACAGAAACACCAAAGTAAAAGTACGTTCACCAGATGGAGACACGGAATACTTCGACATTGTTGCAGGAGTACTACAAGGAGACACACTAGCCCCGTACCTCTTTATCATCTGTCTAGACTATGTGCTTAGGACTTCGATCGACAAAATCAGAGAAAATGGCTTTGAGCTGACTAAGAGAAGAAGCAAAAGGTACCCCGCAAAAACAATCACGGACGCCGACTACGCTGATGACTTGGCGTTACTAGCGAATACGCCTAATCAAGCAGAGACACTACTACATAGTCTGGAACGAGCTGCAGCTGGCATTGGCCTACATGTCAATGCAAACAAAACCGAATATATGTGTTACAACCAAACAGGCAACATTGCCACACTAGACGGAGCCTCTCTGAAACTAGTCGACAAATTCACCTACCTAGGAAGCAGCGTCTCATCAACCGAGAAGGACATCGACACACGACTGACGAAGGCATGGACAGCTATCGATAGGCTCTCGATCATATGGAAGTCGGACCTAACAGATAAAATGAAACGCAGTTTCTTCCAGGCAGCGGTTGTGTCGATACTGCTATATGGATGCACCACATGGACGCTTACGAAGCGGCTGGAGAGGAGGCTGGACGGAAATTACACAAGAATGTTGAGAGCAGTATTAAACAAGTCCTGGCGGCAACACCCCACGAGACTCCAACTATACGGACACTTGCCCCCCATCACAAAAACTATACAAGTTCGACGAACCAGACACGCAGGACACTGCTGGAGAAGCAAGGACGAGCTCATAAGCGATGTACTCCTGTGGACCCCCACTCATGGATGTGCAAGAGTGGGACGACCAGCACGAACTTACATACAGCAGCTATGTGAGGACACGGGTTGTAATCCTGAAGACCTGCCGGAGGCGATGAATGATAGGGAGAAATGGCGAGAGACGGTCAGGGATATCCGCGCAGGCGGCGCGACATGATGATGATATATATATATATATATATATATATATATACTTGACCTGTGTCTTTATACGGTTAGAAAAATTATATATATATATATATATATGTATACATATATATATATATATGTGTGTGTGTGTGTGTGTGTGTGGGTGGGTGTGTGTGTGTGTGTTTTTGTAACCTTACTCTCACTCAGTTTGCTGCGGATGTAGAATGCACCACTATATCTCTGCAGAGGGCTAGGTACCTGCCAATGAATGTTCTAGATATGACACAAAATAATCCGATGGTGATGTTCCAATAATTCTGGAGCTTGGGGAAATGCCGAGAACCGCTTTTACTGCCATCGCTCTTAGGTCCACTCTTGCCCAGAATGATAGCACCTTACAGAGTCCTATCTATGGGTTAAATAGAACTAAACTTTGTATTCATTCAAGACAAAATTGTTTGAAATTGAACAGTTTTGACATTTTAACTGTATACTTTGGCTAAACTCATTTGCTTGAAATAGACATGTTTTGACATTTAAACTACGTACTTATGGTAAACTGAATTGTTTGAAATGGAAATGTTTTCGTACTAAACTTAATTGTTTGAAATAAAAGTGTTTGAATAATCTGAATAGCTTGAAATAGAAATGTTTTTGACAATTAAACTGTGCATTTCATGCTCAACGGCATAGTTTGAAATAAAAAAATCCATTTGGCATTAAATAGCCTACAAACGTTGATATGCCATAAATCCCAACAAACTGACAAACAAACCGTACCCAAATTATAGTTAACGCTAAAGTAGTAATCTACTAAGCTTTTTTTGAGTGTGGCAACCAATGAGACTCAAACTTACTTGTGTTGGTTTACAGTTGACGCTTAGTAAACCGAATTGGTTATGGTATGTCAGTTTATTCTCTGCATACCATACTTTATGATATATTTTTTATGATACATATACTTTATGATATATACTTTATAATATAAACTTTATTATATGTACTCTTCTTTTCACACCCCTTTTGTCCGATAAAATTAGTTCAAAATATAAGAAGTTTAAAGAAGAAAACATTATCTTAATTAGTAATAGGGCATGTGTCTTCTATGTATTCTACTTAAGTATCATCTGTAGCTATCATTTTAGACATATAATCTTGCGTTCGTTGAAGCTGCTTGTCTTTTGCCGCAGAAAGTTACTAAAATCATTTGTTTGAAGCGCCCTTAGTAACTAGTTACTATCATTAAAATATCTAGCTGGAATGTTTCTTCCCATGATAAGAACTAAACTTGTCCAGATTAGGTTGGTAAAAATCGAGATGAGGATCCAACGGACATTCTGCAACAAAAATACCGATAAATATTTTAGCTTTTTGTCCACTAATTCAACAATGTTTTCAGCTATTTAGTTCCCAAGGAAGTTCTACATAATCAATGCAATATCTTAACACATACAGCAATAATGTGACGTTAAAATTAGTTTACCACAATATCATAATATTCAGTTAATAAATTAGATATTATTTTATCACATATATGAATAGCGCTTTGAAATGCTCTAGAGTCTTTGGGCTATTAATTTGTATCCAATCATTTTGGGAAAATATCGGGTTAGTTGGTGGGAATCATTTATTCACGATTATTTTAGTTGTTGACATGCGAGGTAATGAATTCGGTGACCCAAGTTCAAATCTCGGACGAGGTTGTTTATTTTTTTTAAGGCCTTTGCTTTTTGGGACCTATACGTTCACATCTCAACGATGTACACTGAATTCTTAGCTTTTTTTAGGGAACTAGTTCAGGAGAAAAAAAAAAACACTTTGGTATCTCACCAGTTTTTCTCCGCTCGAAGATTGATCATTTATTATATTTTGCTCGCGGCTGGGAAGTTGATTATATATATATATATATATATATATATATATATATATATATATATATATATATATATATATATATATAAATTTAAAGTCCGGGTGAGATGAAAACGTTTGCGCTGTAGATTTGGATTAAAAATATTCCATTTAATCAAAAACGCATGTTTTCACCCTACAAGTAAAACAATCGTTTTTGATCTGCGTAATTTATGAAAACACGAAATTAAAATGTTTTTTTATTTAACTATTTCTACTCGTTAAAGGAAAAATTAAAAAGTAAAAAACACTGTTAAAAGTATAATACTTATTAGATATTTCTCATATTCATTCAATGTGTCAGAAGTTTTAGCATTAATCTCAACGCAAGATTTTCTAGAGTCTGAAAACATCGATAGATTCAGGGACGTAGTCACTACTTCTGCATCCATCTCTAGTTTGGTAACGATTCCAGAGCAATAGTAGCAAAGAGATATAAAAATATTTGAATTCCGTATAGAAATCAGCGATTCTTTTAAATTAACATCGTTCATAGCTGATATATAAGCATCTGACCAGGAATTAACCACGTGAATCGCAGATACGTTGTGTCTGCTTATATTGCACCAAATGTTCAGTTCATCTGCCAATATGCTAATTTCATTATCAATAAAGTTATGTCTTGTCTGTGGGGCTTCAAAAAGAGGACAAAATTCAGTCGAGAGCTAGTCGGCCGGGGCTATTGAATACACTGACTACTTCCCAGGAGACTAAGATACGAATACGAATGTCCTCGATATAACACTAAACAATCGGATGATAAGGTTCCAGGAATGTTGGAGCTTTGAGGAATGCGGTGTACGCCTTTATTGTCATCTCTTCTCGGTTCACTTTAGCCCGAAGTGGTAGCACCTGACGGTGTTCTATCTGAGTCAAATGGAACTAAACTGCGTACTTTGACTCATCAGAATTGTTTAAAATAGAACATTTTTAAAATTGTTTCTAAACAAAAACTATTCTCATACTAAACTGAATTGTTTGGTGATTAATTTGGTGTTAAATGACCCGACAAGAGTTGATACACCGTAGAACAAAACAACCAACTAACTAACCCAACCACACTAAAGGATAGGTCCTGAGTATGACACAAAAGTTTATCTGTTGGAGAGGAACCAGTTCAGGAGATTTGGGGGATGTGGATAACTCATTCATGGTCATTACTGCCTAGTCTATTTTGGCGTGGGATGTTTGCACCTGTTACGGTCCTATTCATGGATCAAATAGATAAGTTGAAAAAAAGAATAGCGGATGTCACACAAGCGCGTGCAAAAGAGAAAAACAAACAGGAAAGAAACAACAAAACAACCGAACGTAAACGTAACACAATTCCCCACATTTTGGAATGAAATAAACATAGATGAGTTAACATGGAGTTAAAATCAATTAAACAATTAATCAATGCAATTATGCTCAACATTTTTTTCAAATATATATCAAATCTTCGGATTATTCAATTTTAGATTTTATAAGCATTTCTTAAATAATGGTGTTTTTGTCGTTGAAACTACACACAGAATTAGAGGTGGAAGGATATAAAACATCTGACTCCTCTGGCCAAAATTAGTTTAAATGTTTAAAACAGAGATGACAATAACCCATTTTCCAACAACAATGTTTTAGTGTGCTTTAAATTAAAACATCCTACCAAGGTCACTTGTATCAGCGAATGGTACTTGTACAGAAACAAAAAAAAAAAAAACACACACACAATATCTAACTATATATATATATATATACCTAAGTGATTAAAAGTGAAAATCTCTTACAAGTCCCGTAAATTGTTTTGGTCGTAGGGTGGAGCCTTTCTAGTGTAGCGTCTCTTGGGTAGAAAAAACCTGGAGAACCCATCCCTTTCCAGATCTACAACTGTTTCACATTCAATTTTCCTTCTCCGAAACCTGTTTCGATATTTACGTTAAAAGTCCTATTAGGCTCACTTTTTACCCAGATTCATAATTTTCCCAAGCTCCTTCATATGATGTGAAATACAAGTTGCTACGTTCAGGGTTTGTACTCATGAAATGAAGTCTACTTCTTAGGACAATAAACGTTAGGCCACCAGCGCCTCCGAGAAAAAAGACGAAATACTTTTACTATAATTTAACCAAGTAATATGTTGCTCGTACAATATTCTACATTCAGTATCTAACATTTTGGATTTATTCAATGATAACTGAAAATCAACATTGTTGAATTTTAACTTCGTAAATTAATGATACTGAGCAGTAAATATCGAAGTGAAGTGCTTTATAAAGATTTACTTCTGAATAGTTTGCGCATGCGTGGTGAGTAACGTATTTCCAGTACAAATAGATTGTTTTAATTGTAAATTTCAAGGATAAAATCTTGAAAGACAAAACAAAAATGTTTTGATTGTTTCACATGAGACGTCAATTTTAGCATTATTCGAAGCGTTGTTTTAGCTGGAGAAAATGTTTGGAATTATCTTCTGCAAATTATCGCTAAATTCCTCAAGCTATTTGAACAAAGACCAATGTGATAATACGAAAAATATTGTAGCGAAAGAAGCTTTTTTTTTTCTTTTAAAGTGGCCGACGCCTCCCTGCGGCAAACAATCAACCACGCTATCATCATCAAATAACGAGTCTAATTCAAACAAGCTTAAATTGCTTTCTCTGAGTGCCAAATTAGTGAATCCCCCAGATAGATTCTTTACAACGAGCCTTCCGTTTCTACATGATTGGCCATTCATTTGTGGCAAACAATTGATATTTGATTACAAGTGAAGTCTAAGAAGAAATGTTATTTATGCTCTTTTTCTTTCTTACCTAATCTCTCGGGAGAGGCGGCAAATATTTTCAGTTTTCTTATTTTATAAACAAACAATTGAAATATTTATTAATGGCTGCTTTGAAATTGTGAATAGTGATTGGATTTCTTGGATTTCTGTTCCCACTATTGAAAAATCATTATGTCGTCCATGGACATTGGAAAAATTGATTATATGCCTGGATAGAACAAGTGTATTATGAAATATTAGAATTACGAGTATAAATTCTATTCCAATATTTCTCTTTGAAAGCCGTTCACACAGATAATATGGACTGGTTATCTGCAATAGACCCAGACTTGAAAAAACTACAGAAATTGTGAACCATATCTACTAGGTATATAAAATAAAGTTGGTAAAATCTACAGATGATAACGAATGACATTTACTCGTTTCGTAAGAAAATGATGTTTGTGCATACTGATAGTTGTGAACCAGAAAATACATATAAAAGTATCCTGTAAAATATTCTGATCATTGCAAAACACATCGAATAAGGTTAAAATAAAATTACCAGAAAAATCCGCTGATGATAACGCCCATATCTCTTTGAGATATACATATAGTGCTGACAAAATATTCTGAACATAGCCAACCATATCTATTTGCTATATTAAGAAATTGTCGGAAAATTATATTGATAGTAGTAAATGATTTTTACTAGGTAATGTTTTAAAAAAAATGACGGGGAAATCGGCTGATGAAAGCGAAATATAATTTTTAGGTATGTAAAAAATGCCAGTAAAATCTACTGATAATAGTTAACCATATCTACTTTGTCTTGTAAACTGTCGATTACTCTTCTTCAAATATCTGACATATTCACTATGCAGTGAGCATGTGGTGCTTCAATGCTTTGGGTTAAGTAATGGAAAATACTTAGAGATTTCTAGTTTTGATACTGAATTAATGGCATGAATATTTGTATTGTGATATATCTTCAAGTAAAATGCAAGCCTTTATTTATTAAAGCTTTTTGTTTATTAGGATAATTCTGATATAGTGCAATATTTGTCTAGCACTGATATATCTTGACAAATAATCATATGCCCTCTTGTGCATTTACACAACAGACAAAAGGTACGATTAAGTAACCTTTTTATTATGTGACTGTTATCTAACCGTTATTATTCACAATGAATATGCATCAAATTTAATTTGCTAAACATTGCTCAATAGCAAATTACCTTCCTTTTGAGAGTACACAAGTAAGATCATACGGTAGATTTAAGACTATAATTGCATGATCATATTCTAATTATACTTGAGTCCATTAGTTTATTGGGGAAAATGTATCCATATTTACCGACCCCTTCACTCGGGCAGGATATGAAACAAGCTCAATTTTTAAGCGGAGTTTACCAGAGTTTTTCTTCTCCTAGACTAGTTGCCTAACTAAGGCTGAAGAACCCAGTATGTCCTACTATCTACCCATAGCTGGATGGAAAATAATTGGATTCATACCTTTCCCAAGGGTATTAGCGCTATGTGAAATGCTATGTTCCTCCAGGATTTGAACTCATGTTGCCGTGTCTATTTCCTACGACGATAACTATTACACCACTGGCCCCTACACTGAGGAAAATGTATCAACAACTTCACAAAAAAGATCCCATTCAGACAAGGAAACTTCCATACTGAGAAAAAATCTTATATCTGATTTTATTTGCGCAAGGTTAACAACATGGGGTGGAGGGTCTACTCAGTTTTCTTTTTGTTCAAGATCAGGAATCTAAAACGTAAAGTGTCCAACAATTTTTTTGACTTACATTTTCCTAAAACTTAGGCCACAAAATATTTTCTACTTTACTTTATTCCCGTTTTACTTTATTTCGTAGTCCACATACTCCATTGTAATTTTCTATCACACATAAGAAAATAAATGGTTTCCTGTTGCCGCCACATTTCCGATTCGCACCGTGTATATATACAACCCTTCCACCACGGTCGGAATGTAACACAAGGTCATTTTAACCCGGGATCCACCTAGCTTGAAATTAGAACTTTTCTTCTCGAAGAATAGTTATTGTTTTATCTTAAGAATCCAGTCTCTCTGTATTATAACTGGATTGGAAGAATATTTGAAATCTCGTCTTTCCAAAGGGAATAAGTTCAAAGGAAAATTCAGCCTCGTTTAGAATTTGAACTCAGGTCACTAGTTTATTTTCTCTGGTGATAGCTCTTATGCCATGAACACCTCAAGTTTCGCATTCGAATTAGTGGAACTTGTGGACCATTTTGACACATGACTTTTGGTCCGCTATTTGTACTCACATTTGTTTCTGCTGTTGTAGGTTTGGTTGCTTTGTTTTATGGAATATACATCTTCGTGGATTATTTTATGCCTTAGTCCTATTTTTAGAAATACAGCTGTGATAATATTAAACTCAGCTGGGAGTGGGGAACAAAGGAGTCCATACCTTTATCAAGAGTATTTAACCTGAAAGTGAACTTATTTGTACTATTAGATTTCGATTTTCCTCACTTCGAGGCCACAATCCAGTGCTTTTGCCATACACCAGCATGTACTCCCTTATTGCAGTTCTTGATATACAGAGATATCATAATGAGTTACATAAGCTAATTAATTAATTGTGAAATACAAGCAAACTGTTCTGAAATAAAGTTGAATAATTTAAATTAACCATTTCAGTCGTATTGATATACTTGGAAAAAATAAAGTTAGATCATTTCACATAGATAAGTATATCAAAGTCTGTATTTATTAACGTTTCTGCACAGGCAGGATGTGTCAGAAGGTCAATTATTAAGCGAAGTTTAACAGATTTCAATTGAGAGTTTTCCTTCTCCAAGACCGGTTGCCTAACTAAGACTGCAGAACTCAGTCTGCCCTACTATTTATCCATAGCTGGAGGGAGAAGAATTGATTCATATCTTAGTTATTAGTGCTAAGTGGCATATAATCAGCTTCATCAATGTTTGAACTCGTGTTGCCGTGCCCAATTTCTACGACAATAACCATTACACCACGGGTACCCGCTTAAGATAATCAGAATACATCCCACTTAATTTTTTTTATATAGAGATGATATTATTCTAAAATATACGTGTATAAGGATTTTATCATTATGGATGCACCACTTGGACGCTAACAAAACGGCTGAAGAAGAAGCTAGACGGCAATTACACAAGAAGTTTGAGAGCAATATTGAATAAGTCCTGGCAGCAACACCCCACAAAGCACCAAATTTACTGCCACCTGCCTCATATCATAAAAACTATCCACTTTAGACGAACCAGACACGCAGGACACTGCTGCAGAAGCAGAGACGAGTTAATAAATGATGTACTCCAATGGACCCCCACATATGGCCGAGCAAAAGCAGGAGGACCGGCTAGAATATACATGCAGCAGCTACGTGAGGATACGGGATGTAGCTCTGAAGACCCTCCAGAGGCATTGAACGATAGGGAAAAGTGGCGAAAGAGGGTCAGGGATATCCTTGCTAGCGGCACGAAATGATGATAATGATGATGATCATGATCATTTTTAGTCGAAGAGTTTGCCATCAAAACAATTGTTATTAAGTATTGTTAATAACCAAACTCTGTATGATCCATCAGTTTTGTGAAGGCATGTATCTGAACGAAAATCATTCGCTTGTGGGAAATATGGTAGTGGTTAAGAAGTGTAATATAATTGCGGAGGGATTTTTTTGTTATATTATCATTTTTCATTTTATATATCTTGCCTTTCGGCTTAGTGCATGGGTTAGTTAGGTGCACACTTTGAGTGCAGGTGTTCAAGCACGCGTGGGGCTGATATGGTAATCAGTGATGTCTCTATAAAAACCCCAGATAGGAAATGTGACCGGGGACATGAATGACGTCATGCCCGGAAGCGACGAACTGAGGATTTTGGGATTTGAAAAAAAAGCAGTAAGTTGAGATTTAAACTCCGAACGAGAGAGTTGAGATTATGCTTGGACGAAGCAAGTCGATTTTCGGAGCTCGCCGAGGCGAGACCAGTTGGGGTCTACGAAATGTGCCGCACGTGGTGGGGTCAGATGGAAAAGTCAGCATAGTAAGAAATTGTGTCTCTCTCTCTCCTCATGTCGAAAAACCTTAAACTCAAAAAGGTAAATAAAAGTTTCGTACCTGAACCAATTTCGTGTTTTTCGCATTCCTATATGCGTATGAACATTTGTGAGCGTTTTCTGTATTGGTATTAATATGTCTATTTCACATACTCATATCTGGATATGTAATAGAAATATTCCCATGTATTATTCAATGGGAGAAGCAAAGATAGCAAGTTGAAAACGAAACTTCAGACGTGGCGGAGAAGACTTAGAAAACCAGCCACGTTGTGCAACCCTTTCAACTTATTTTTTCAACATTGTACAGCAAGAACTGTAATCAATGGGATATTTCTTTAATTTCAGAAAGGTATATTTTCAAGGATAACCGGACATTGGCCTAGCAGTTAGAGTGTTCGCCAATGGCCCGGGAGACCTGGGTTCAATCCCAGGTCGAGTCATACCAAAGACTCAAAAAGTGATATTTGATGCCTCCTTGCTTAACACTCTGCATTATAAGGTACGGATCAAGGGTAAAGTGGAGCAATCCCGGGAAAGGAGTAGCGCCCTCTCCAACACTTTGGTGTAGTAAGCTATCGAAAAGGGAGCTTTTGGGTCACCCTCGACTATGGGCGTCAACTTTACTACTATATTTTTAAGAAGAGTTATTTTTATCGTGTAATTTAAAATCTTTATCTTTATATTTTATTTAAACAAGTCCCTTTCAGATTTGATTTGTTTTTTTTTTCTTTTTTTGTATTTAATAGCATATTAACCCTCATGGGTTATTTTATGCAAAAACCATGCTTGTAAAAAGCAATAGTGGTACAATTTAACAAATTGCACCGGGTAGGTAGTCCCGAAACGAATTTGATGGCGTGACTAGAGTTCGAACTCTCTTACCGTGATATCACCGTCCAAACCGTTTGCCAGACTCCACGCGCCATTCCTTAGATTCATTTTTAGTGTTGTTAATTTAAATTGGTCAGAAAATCAGATCCTAGAAAAGTCATGCAAAATCAATTTTTGAATAAAGACGAGGAATGTTATGAATTCAAATATGACCCAGCTATTTTTCACAGTTAGTAACAACATAAACCAGTTTACTAAATAATTTCCTATGTATCTTGCTGTTACTTCTTCTGTTTCCAAGAAAATATCCTTTCTATCTTTTTATTATCTTAATTTCCAGCTTTATTTTCCATATCACTGGCCAGAATGTTCTTCCATAATGTTCTTGATTTCACTTTTCTTTTTCTGTTGTGTACCCATAATGAGGAATGAATGAATAATTCTTGGTTATAAGAACATAACTCTCTTTATTCTTCTTGGAGTCAAAGCTTCTGTAGTGTATAAGATAGACAGAGACAGGGAGACAAAGACAGATTGCTACATTGACCGTAACTTCTTCTCTTGACCATACCACGTTGTGTCATATTTAAGACCCTACTTAGCACTTCTGCTTTTCGGTCGGGGTTACTCAACTGGAGGGCCACTGAAGACCACTGCTCTCAGCGGTGCGCTTACCATGACTTCAAGCTGGCTCTGACTCAGGCTCTCACTTACTCTAATTGACTCCAAACGACAATCAAGCATCAGCATATATTATTTCTTAACCCCTACAACTTCTGATAGATGTCGTGATTGCTTCCGCTTATTTTTACAGGCGCGTCTCTGATTGACGGCTTGGTCAAGGGTCAATGTGTAATACTTCATATTGACCCAAATCATTCGATGATTCGAGGTTCCCATCATCGTGAAGGTCTAGCGAGTGATAGATTCTAGTTTATTGGTTATCATTGGACAATTGCACTGGTTTATCTAGTAAACCTTGTGACGTGTTCGGAGCAGCGGAGCTTCTGCTTTCGGTTCTCTGCTATCTTGTTGACTACTCCGCTCTTTTCTCGAATGCCGTCGTTCTGTATGTGCTCACGCAACGTTATTCCCAACTTGGATCTTTCCATAGTCCTCTGTGTCATAACAGGTTTCTGTTATTCCTTCTTCATAAAAGCCCACTTTTAACTTGCGTAGAACATCGCAGGGAAAACAGTGATATTCATGGGATTGGCGCGTAAAATCTTATCTTTCTTTGCGTTGAATACATCTTTTTGTGATAAACGCTTTCCTCTCTGATCTTATCAGCCGTGATATTTCTGCATTCTTGTCATGATTACATATTTATCTTCTGTTCAAAGCAGTCGGACTCTCTCACCGCTGTAATTTCATCTTCGTAGTTATCGCTGTACATAACTATGGTACATCTTTGGAAAGCATAGCATTATAGATAAAATAGTAAATTCCAATATCTCTCTTATTTAAGCCAAAAACTATTTACATGATTGACTTAAAATGAGTTCAGTCGATTGATGCTAGTGCGAACTGCGATAATATCATCTCGAATCCCTAAAGAAGTGCTGATCCACACGGAAACGATGCTCTCATATATGACGTGTATTATGCTGGTTTATATTTAACAATCATGAAACATTAGAATGAACCTGGTTCTTCTCTGCTGAGTTCTCTATTGCCTGCAATTTTCGTGGCTATTACAAGAAACATACTTCAAGCTAGAGCAACGCAGCTTAAATGCTCAATGTCACGCATCTAAAATACGTCAGGGAAGCTAAAGAGAAGAATGCCCGTTAACAATACATGGATGCTGGCATACATTTGCTCAATACAAGTTACAACAGATAGAATCATATGGAAGACAGGAAATGATTGTAGGAAGATAGCAAAATGCCAACTGAAAATCCGATTTCAACACAAATCAGATCCCAAATGGAAATGAACCGGAAGAGAAAAAAACATAAAAGGAAATGCCCTTACGACGTCATTTTTAAAATTATAAAGACGTCGTATTTCAGAAATATTCGGTGAAATGTGAATAATTTATACTGAAATCAAGGACACACACACACACACACACACACACACACACACACACACACACACACACACACACAGAAATATATATATATATATACAAAGTATGGATTGTTTAAAAAAACGCCTGTTTATATTGTTGTTTATTTATCCATATTGCATTTTGAAAAACATGTATTGAATGTTTCCTATGCATTAAACATATCCTAATTGTACAAGTGAGATTTATTGGAAAGAAGATTTCCCCGATGATTAGTAAAATAAGAAGTTATCCTTACTATCTAGAGATTTGAATTTGTTTTATACTGAACATATACACACATACTCACACTGACACACACACAGAATCACAAACACACACACACAAAAGCACAAACACACACACACACACACACAACACACACTCACAAAATTATATATATATATATATATATAAAAAATCCGAAAGAATAGACATAGCTCGATGGTGTCAGGTGACAGTCAGTTACTCACCGAGGGCCTAATTGGCAATTTGATCGCATAAACGAAAAGCAAATAGTCAGTAAACGTAGGTGAATATGTATTAAAATTATTTTAAGATTAACATACGGTCTAACATGAAGATTGAGTATATATATATATATATATATATATATATATATATATATATATATATATATATATATGTATATTCTCTTAGAAATAACAACAATCGGTCACATTCTTTAAAAGAAAACAACGCCTGAGCTTATGACCGGGATTATTTAAATTTGAAATTCTATTTTTGAATATTTCATTGGTCCTACTTGGAATTATTTCCAATTCCAGATTTAATGCATAAAAGATATATATTTATAAATATATATATATATATATATATATATATATATATATATGTGTGTGTGTGTGTGTGTGTGTGTGTGTGTGTATGAATGTATGTATGTGTGTGTGTGCGTGCGTGTGTGTGTGTGTGTGAAAACACATCTGGAAAACATCTCTTTTGATCATATATCGAAAGGACGTTAAATTTGACGATCCGAAAGATTAAAAAAATCTAAATGAGAATATAAAATAACCCCTAAATTAATATAATATAAACAGTTAGATAAACTAGACTATTCTTGCCATAATGTTCACAATTGAGATCAACATTGCCATCATTCCCCAAACAGCAATATATAATGTCATAACAACCATGGGGAAGCCGTATGGTCTGATTGTGTCGATACTGCTATATGGATGCACCACATGGACGCTTACGAAGCGGCTGGAGAGGAGGCTGGACGGAAATTACACAAGAATGTTGAGAGCAGTATTAAACAAGTCCTGGCGACAACACCCCACGAGACTCCAACTATACGGACACTTGCCCCCCATCACAAAAACTATACAAGTTCGACGAACCAGACACGCAGGACACTGCTGGAGAAGCAAGGACGAGCTCATAAGCGATGTACTCCTGTGGACCCCCACTCATGGATGTGCAAGAGTGGGACGACCAGCACGAACTTACATACAGCAGCTATGTGAGGACACGGGATGTAATCCTGAAGACCTGCCGGAGGCGATGAATGATAGGGAGAAATGGCGAGAGACGGTCAGGGATATCCGCGCAGGCGGCGCGACATGATGATGATGATATATTTGGCGTGAAACTGACAACCAAGAAGCAATGCAGAAACCATTTCCACTCAATTCAATATCTACTCTCTCTCTCTCTCTCTCTCTTCCTATGTAAACACACACGCACACACACACAAACACAAAAAAACAACACACACACACACACACATATATATATATATATATATATATATATATATATATATATATACTACAAGTTGCGGAATTGTTCTGTTTTTGTTATTGATCTCACAATTAATCCGGCGTTTTAGAGGCGCTTATGACATTAAATTTGAATCAGAACACATACACCGATATTATATATATATATATATATATATATATATATATATATATATATATATATATATATATAAAGTAATAAGTTTATATAAAATAATGCAGATATTTATGTAGTATAAATATCGAAAGAAAAAGAGGGTTCATTGATGATTGCCTTTCTAGTTTATAGAAGAGACCTGAAACATTTAACAATGTGACACAAAACAAACAAACAATATCTCAATTCTTTCATATATATGTAGCGTCTTAGCTTATTCTAAGTACTGTCTGTTCAACAGAATCGGATAGGGTGTGACTTCTTACTATATATACATATATATATATAACACAAATGACTTCATGTTAGGGAACTGCCTTACTAGGTTTTATTTTTTTTGCATCCTCTCAAACGTCTTGTAACAGGTTTCTTATGTGTTAGGCATCTAGAAGGGAGAATATAAATATAATTTCTGCGGGGAACTTGATGTGGTGTAGTGCCCAACGTGCAGAAATGATACATCGTAGAAAATGAATTAAAACTAGTAGTGCTATTAGGTTTTTTTTTTCTAATTCTCTTTGGGAAACTTATAAGCTCCTATATTCTAATATTTTCGGGTTACTAAATTGTAGGAAAGTCCTTCTACAAGGTTGGATTTAGTAATAGATGACCCAGAAGGTTGATATGCCATTAAAGAGAGAGACTGAAACCAATACCTGTAATTACTCACTTATCCGAGACACGATCCCCACTCTAAATTTGACCTGGTATCACCATTTCTCATGGTGAAGAGATAGATAAATATAAACTACTTCGGCCCCTCTCTTTCTGTTCGTTTTGGAGCAAACGATTCCAAGTCTGCAGTGAGAACATTGTGCAATCTAAATGTCCCTAGCTGTTTGCTTAACAGCTAGTGTGGCGGGCCTAGACTGTTGCTAATATATTAATTAAAAGCTAAGTTACTTTGTAGCAAGCAAGTGTCCCATGTGAATACGCCAATTGAAAAAGTGATTGAACGCTGTGCAATCGATTGTTCGAACTATTCCTAAGCGAATGAGATTGTTTCTGCTCCTCCAGGGAATGTTGAATGTATAATAAAAACGTCTGAACTTAGGCAAAAGGTAGCTAATACATCAACATTGTTTAAGAAGAAAACAGGCTATAAGCATTTGGAAGAATCGAATCATACTCTTACCGATAATTATTTCATATCTTTATTAAAATAAGAAGCATATTGAGAAATAACTATTTTCCCTAGGGGTAAATTTGACGTCTAATCTTAGCCAAATGTATTCTTTTAGTAGATGTCACTAAGATATTAATACACAAACTTTCACACATGCATGCACACACACACATAATATATATATATATATATATATATATATATATATATATATATATATATATATATATATATATATATATATATATAGTCAGAGGAAGAGGGATAAATAATTGAGTAATAATACTAAAAATTAGTAGGTGCCCGTGGTGTACTGGTTATCGTCGTAGGAAATGGACAAGGCGACACGAGTTCAAATCCTGGACGAGACTGATTGCATTTAACATAGCACTAATACCCTTGTTAAAAGTATGAATCCAGTTATTCTCCCTCCAGCTATGGGTAAATAGTAGGACAGACTGATTACTTCAGCCTTGGTGAGGCAACTAGTCTAGGAGAAGGAAAACTCTGAATTCAAACCTGTTAAACACCACTTAAAAAATTGACCTTGAGTCTTATCCTGCCCGAGCGGAGGGGTTGGTAAATATGATAATATTAAAAATTAGGCAATTTAAAATCATCAGATTTTGTTGAGTGATCTGGAGCTGCTTCCTGGCTAAATTTTTTGATCGATCGTTAGGAGGTAACATACGTCCTTGCCACTGAAAAAAGTGTAAAGATTATTTGTTCTCGTTTGATATGCCTCAAAAAGACTATTTGTATTTCTTTTGCCCGAGGAGAAGCCTTGCAGTGAGTAGGACTCCTTCACCATTTACATCAATTTATTGCCGCATTAAGTTACACTTAATCAAATTTAATGAAAGATTTCTTAAGTAGGTAACAGATACCACCACATGTTTTGTTTTCTTTCAAAAACTTCTTATGAAACATCATATGGTTATACCAATCCCATTTTGCTGCACAATCTTTCCGTTGGGATTAGAATACACCGAATACATTTTTAAGAAGAGTAAAGTACCCCAAAGAGGGTGCTAAAGTTAATAAATTGAGACTTCATCTAATGGTGAAGATCTAGTTCTTGAGTACACAGTACCTCCCCATTGCCATTACTTTCAAGTTAACTTTGGTCCGGAGTGTTATTATGTTTGAGAGTCCAATCTTTGACTATCATATATCCGTTTGAAAATATTTGCATAAGATAGGAATAATGATGCCGTGAAACTGTAAATTATGTCCATTAATGTTTAGTTTAGTTTGGTTTGGTTTCATGATGTATCACCCATTATAGATAAATTAATGCCAAATGAATTTTTAGGCATACAAACACTTCTATTTCAAGCAATTCAGTTAAGCATAAGTACACCGTTTAAATGTCAAAAATAGTTCTATTTCAAGCTATCCAGTTTAGTTAATAAAGTTAAATAATCCTAAGTATTGCTATGTATCACTAACAATTCAATTAAACTTCAGTCAGTTATTTATACTCAGCTAAATGTAAAACAGTTTTATTTTAAACAATTCTGTTTACCATCAGTACACAGTTTAAATGTCAAAACAGTTATATTTCAAACAAATCAGTTTAGTATAATTACACAGTTTAGTTCTATTTGACTCATAGATAGGATCCTATCAAATGCTTCAACTCCGAGCCCGAGTGGTAGGACCTGGGGGCAATGACAATAAAGTAGAACTCTGCATTCCCTAAATCTCCTGCATTACTGGAGCCTCATCATAGGCTGGTTGAGAGGCATATACAGGACGTTCGTTGGGCGTCATACCCCTCTGAAAAGATGCAATCAGTGTTTTCTACAGCACCCCCCACCAGCCGACTAATTATATATACTTTGAGCTGTAATTGTTATAAAAATTCATTATTCGTCCCTTGAAACAATATAACTCAGGAAGCATATGACTATTATCAATTCGAAATTTTTATAATATTCAGTGAGGTAGGTAATTTTGTCCGATACTTATTATTTTTTCATCCACGAAAGCGACTGAAAAGATGGTTGGTTTGTTGGGTTTTATGGCATATCAACCTTTGTAGGTTATTTAACGCCAAATCCATTTTTATGTAAATAATCTGTTCTATTTAAAACAATTCGGTTTAGCATGAGTACAGTTTGTCAAAAACATTTCTATTTCAAACTATTCAAGCAGTTGTATGTAACAATTCGGTTAAGTGTAAATACAGTTTTAATGTCGAAAAACAGTTCTATTTGAAGTAATTCAGTTAAGCATAAGCACGCATTTTAAATGTAAGTACGGTTTAAATGTAAAAGTCATTTCTATTTCAAACTATTCAGTTCTACTCAAACAATTCATTTTTGCATAAGTATGATGTTAATTCTATTTAACCCATAGATAGGACCCTTATCAGGTGCTACCACTCCGGGCTAGAGTGGACCTGGGAGCAATGGCAATGAAGGGGTACTCCGCATTCCCCAAAGCTCCAGCATCGCTGGAACCTCACCATCAGATTGTTTAGTGTCATATATCAGGACACTCGTTGGTGGGGGGTCTTACCCGTCTGCAGAGAAGCAGTCGGTGTATTACCTTGGAATGAACACTTGTCTCCCAGATCATTGGCAACATTCTACTGGATAGGCAAATGGCTTGGTTGACAGATTTATCCAAGATTAAATTTTCATTTTTTTGTAGCACTCGTGTTAATTGTATTTTAACGAGTATTAATCCGCTACATAGGGTAACCTTGACTCTTTTACTCTGATAAGGAACATGGTATAGTAGAAGGTAAACGTGGAAGTCAAACCCGTTAAACACCGGTTAAAATATCGAATTTGTGGAGGTGCCCGTGGTGTAATGGTTATCGTCATAGGAAATGGACACGGCGACACGAGTTCAAATCCTGGACGAGACTAATTGCATTGCCCATAGCACTAATACCCTTGGGAAAGGTGTGGATCCAATCATTCTCCCTCCAGCTATGGGTAAATAGTAGGACAGACTGATTCTTCAGCCTTGGTGAGGCAACCAGTCTAGGAGAAGAAAAACTCTGAATTCAAACCTGTTAAACTCCGCTTAAAAATTGACCTAGTGTCATATCCTGCCCGAGTGGAGGGGCTGGTAAATATATGATCTAAAGGTTGAATAAATATAATTATGCCATATTTATATGATTTACAGGCATATATTATATCTATCCTTCTCTGCTTGTCTTTCTCGACCACTAGTTCTATCGCAACCATTTTTCTCGGATTAATACTAATTGATTAACTCATCTGCTGAATAAGAAAGCGAAAAGGAGAGCGGTTACACAAAAAAGTAAAAGATTATGTGACAGGCCGAACAAACACTTCTCTAAATATTAATCATTTAAAATGGGTTGATACTTCTTCGCTAGTACATAGGAAGGCATACAAACATAGTAAAATGCAAATACATGTATATATCACGTGTACATTTCACCACTATGTTATTTTTTTTATATACGTATATTTACTATTATAGGTAGTGTCTGAAGTAGATTATTACTATATGCCCGAGCGTTTATATATATATATATATATATATATATATACAAAGAGAGAGATAGAAGATGGAGAATAAAACAGAGAGAGGCAGATAATTAACGAACAGTAATTAAGCTTTTGTAGTCAGAATTTTCAGATAGATTCTGTCTCTTCTTAATTAACGTAATTATCTACGTACTCATCTTTGAGTTAGTAAATCAGTTGTTAAGTGATTTGGCACTCTAACTTCATAATTTTATTTATCTCTCCTCTCCTTAGAGATTACTCTTCTCAAAATCCTAATCGTCTATTTCTTAATTACCGAAGATATTTTCCTCTTTTAAAGTGTCAATCGAAAGGTGCCTAAGGCTTTAATCTTAATCGATTTAAATATATTCGTTAAAGTATCACACAATCGTTTTTAAAGTCATATTCCATTGGTGTTTAGTAAAGTCCTTTTATATATATATATATATATATATATATATATATATATATATATATATATATATATATATATATATGGGTATGTATGTGCGTGTTTATATACTGAATAAGGCTTGGCCTTATTGTTGTTCGTTCACTCTGGACTTCTAATATTTAAAAGTACACATAATATCATATTTTGGAAAAGCAGCCATTTTCTAGAAGTAGGAATTGATTATATATTCTTTAAAATATACTTAAATCTTCGAGTATTTTTCCTTGAATATAATCTACGACATGTTTTTTAAAACCTCTTGCCAAATGATGAGGGTACTCTAGTTTTAAATTTAAGATTTTTAACACTTGCATCGATTTGAATATAAACAGCTAGCAGCCGAAATAAAGTTACAACTAATATGTCTCTAAAGTGTCGATATTTCAGGAATTGAAGTTTATTAAACTCGATACAATCTGTTATAAATCGATCGAAAGCCTATCGATAGCTGTTCATGCCTTCGTTAGCCGTGTGTCGATGTCTTTTTCGGTTGATGAGATGCTGCTTCCTAGGTAGGTGAATTTCTCAACCAGTTTCAGGGAGGTTCCGTCTAGTGTGGAGATGTCGCCTTTCTTCCAGGCTGCGGTCGTGTCGATACTGCTGTATGGATGCACTACTTAAACGCTGACTAAATGGTTGGAGAAGAAGCTCGACGGCAATTATACAAGAATGTTGCGGGCAATATTGAACAAGTCCTGGCAGCAACATCCCATAAGGCGCCAACTGTACGGTCACCTACCACCTATCACGAAAACTATACAAGCTAGACGAACCAGACATGCCGGACAGTGCTGGAGAAGCAAGGACGAGATCGTAACTGATGTACTCCTGTGGACCCCCGCATATGGCCAATCAAAAGCAGGACGACCAGCTCAAATATTCATACAGCAGCTATGTGATGATACGGGATGTAACCTTAAAGACCTACCAGAGGCGATGGATGATAGGGAGACGTTGAGAGAGAGGGTCAGGGATATCCGTGCTAGCCGCACGACATGATGATGATGATGATAAAGCGATACCAATTAATTGTTCTTTCTTAAATACACTAGTTCAAGCAGATGTCATCATCTGAAAAAAACAGATGTTGGAATGTGTATGAATGTGTTAATGACATCTCTACACTGGAGTTGACATATTACAAGAGTGAGTTAAAAGTTTTGCAATATTTTGGTGCCGGATGTTGTTACTAGAATTGTTGTTGTTAATATACTAACACATTGAGAATTACTTCATTCCATGTGTGATTTGAAAACCGTAGAGACGAACATAAAACGTTGTCTAATTAAAGGTCACGGGCGTTTTGCAAGCAAGTAAAACATTTATACTGCGTAAAAAATTGAATGCACAGTTGATCATAGAAGAATAACTTGATGATTAATAAACTGACTCAGTTTTTTTTAATGTGGACGATCAGGTAAAGTCTGGTGGGTTTTTACAAGCGTGGATTTCTGAGGCTGTTCACCAAACCATAGTAGTAAATCCGGCGAGTAACACAGTTACCTATGGTTCGTCACTACTGTAACTTAATGCATATACGATATCATGAACATGGAGATATAAAAGACAAAAGTTACCGAGTTTCGCCTCTCTTTAGGTTCTGACATCTCACAGGAAACGTTGCTGGGCTCTTACGAACAGAAGTCACACCAAAAGTAATCCCTTTTTACCAAGGGTCACATAAACGCTTCAAATGTAAAGATATAATGTATATTGTTTTGTTAAGTTAATGTCTATATTTTTGAGAAGATCAAACTGTTTGTGGGGGTGTCCTCGTGGTGTTATGTTTAAAGCGATGGTCTGCAGAATCGTAGTAAGCAAGTTAGTACTCCAATCGCACTATTACGTTCACTTTCGGCCAAATACCCTTGAGAAAGGTATGAACCTCTTTATCCTCCAAGCTATTGGTTAAATAGTACCAACACTGGTCTTCTAGGAAAATGGCTTTGGTCTTAAACAAACTACAAAGGTTGATATGCCATTAAACAAAGAAACCAATCAACCAATCAGTTTGTTCGTTTTTACTTTATGTATTTATTTGTTACCAATATTATTTTAAAACTCGGTTTAGTGTTAAACTATTTGAGTTGATTTAATTAAAAACCATAATAATCCTCTGTAAAACATTCTTTTACATTTACAAAACATTTAATCATAAAAATTGGGTTAATCAGGAAGAAGATTTCACAGAATAAAAATCACGACCATCATGCCTTCAACAAAAGATTTTGGAGATGCTAAATTGTACCGCAATTTACTAAAATTTTGACTCACCCTAGATTTTTGGTATTGAAAGTATAAATGATTTCTTTTAGAGCCTAATTGGTTGAGAGACCAAGTTTAATTAAAATCCCTTAGCGTGCTGAGTGACGGAATCCATTTAATAGAAATATATCATGTGTTCTAAGCGACAGAGAGAAGAGCAAAAAAATTAGGCGACTGTATAAGGCAAACTTTCTTAGAATGGAAATGTCACGAATGGACATTTTCTTTTTTTTCTTTTCTTAATTTCTAAAAAAATGGTGTCTACTTTGCTCTGTGAATTCTATTAAAAAAAAAAATTGTGACTAAGATATTACAAAAAAAAGTCTTTTGTCTTCACACCGGTTTTATTTTGTTAGAAAACTTTTTTTCTTTTTTTTTTTATGGAAAACTTTGGTAGATGTCTATGCCATTGTAATTATTAATGTTTAGCGTCTCTCGGGCTTGGGAGAAATGACATTTTATATCTTCTTAGCTAAATATTATAAATGATGTATTCCTCGTGATTTAATAAGAAAACTTTTACACGAAATATTTGTTTCCATTGTATTAAAAAGCAAACGTTTATTTTATGCACCAAAAGGTTTCAAGATATCAGCAGGAACGTGATTTTATTTATTGCTATGGTTTAGTGAACATTTTTCTTTCTCTCTCTCCATGAATAACAAAAAAGAAAACTGACTTTATAAAATAGCATATTGTAAGGAGACGAGGCAAAAGTCTACAGCAAACGTTTTTTTCCCTACCTCAGCTTATCTATATATCGTTATATTTTTGTTTGCATATCACAATTTTCATGGCCATAATCTTTTTCAGGTTCCTTTATGATAATACTGTAAAACACCAGTCAATAAATGTACAACACCGACCCAAAATAAATACATAGAAACCATTTTTCTATAAACTTACGCTTTCTTCTAAAGAAAGCGTTTTTTAAAAATTCTAGAGGAAAATTCTATATCCTAAATGCATATTATTATATCAAATGCATTATCTAATAAGTGTACTTTAGCTGAAAGTAAAAATAAGATGACCATTTAAATAGATACATATGAAACACTGTATATTGTCGGAGTGGAATGCTTAGGGTGTTGCAGTTAAAATTGCCTAATAATATTCGTTTTGGTGGTATAATGTCCCACGAGGAATAATAAAACCCGCTATGGTTAGTTTGAAAAAAATTAACCCCAAATTATCGGTATATTGGTTTCATCAATATTTTATTGTACTAAGGTCATCACAACTATTCACATATATATATATATATATATATATATATATATATATATATATATGCATCAGCCTCTGTCTGTTCATATATATATGGATCTCCCTTTTTCTCAATCACTCTCTTTACCTGTCTTTCCTTATTTACCAACCCCTCCGCTCGGGCAAGATATGACACAAGGTCACTTTTTAAGCAGAGTTTAACAGGTTCACATTCAGAGTTTTCTGTCCTACTATGTACCCATAGCTAGAGGGAGAATAATTGGATTCATAACTTTCCCAAGAGTATTAGTGCTATGTTAAATGCAATCAGTCTCGTCCAGGATTTGAACTCGTGCCGTCGTGTCCATTTCCTACGACGATAACCATTACACTACGGGCACCTCCTCTTTACCTCTCTCTCTCTCTCTCTCTCTCTATTGTGATATACTATTTGTGATTTTCACGATGAAAAACCATCGTGACTTACAAGAAGGTTTGTGAAACAGTTTTAGAAAATATAATCGGTGATCCGAGTTCAAATCCTGTACGCTATTTTTCTTTGCGTTATTGACATAGAGAAAGAGTGGAGGTACCGGTTCTCCCAGCAACTATGGGTAAATAGTAGGGTCGACTGGATTAATTTGCAGTGGTAAAAGAAAGTCTTGGAGAAGGAAACAACTGACCCTTCTCTCTCCCTCTCTCTCTCTCTCTCTTTCTCTCTCTCTCTCTATCTATCTATCTATCTCTCTCTATCTGGACATTTTCTTTCTTTTTACTGTTATTGTAGTTATATATATTTCTGTCTTCTCTCTTCTCCTGTTATTTCATTTTCTTAATCAGTTTTTGTTTTATTCAATCTTGTTTTTTCTCTACTTATCTCTTATCATGCTTTCTTCCCTTTCTTTATTCTGTTGTTGATTTTTCTTTAATTATTTCAATTTAATGGCTTATCAACCCGTCAATTTTATGCGTAGAATATACGAATGGTTTTTCTATTGTACATTCATATTCAATTTTTTGCGTAGTTTTTAAGAAGATGTTTATTTTGACACACTGTCTAATCGAAAACAGATGATCTTAAAACGTATCTAATTGACACGTAGATGGAAGCCCCAAAAGAATACACACTCAGGGTCAGAGTGAACCTGAGAGTAATGGCAAAAAAGGTGGACTATACTCTCTCAAAATCTCCAGATGTAAAGCATCACCATACATGCGGTTTGGTGTTGTACCTAAGATCCCTTAGCCCAGTCGGATGGGGCTATGCACCAACGACATCCCTGCAGCTGGATAAGATCCTCCAATGAGTGTCTTGGATATGACATTAAACAATCTGATGGTAAGGCTCCAGTAAAGCTGGTGCTTTAAGGAAAGGGGACAAATCCTTCATTGCCATTGCCCCCAGTTCCACTTTGACCAGGAGAGGTAGCACTTGATAGGGTCCTATCTATTAGGTAAAGAAAAATGTTTTATGAACTGTGTTCAAACAAAGGACTTGGATTAAATAGAAAAGTTAAAAAAGAACTTTGTGACAACTGAGAGCAAACTTATGTCTCTCTAACTGAATTATTAGAGATATATAACAATATTTGGAACCGCTTAACTGTGTTGAGACGAACAAATAATTCTAAAAGAATTATTAGTGTTAAATAGCAATTCTTAAAGCTCTTTAACTGTGTACCTAAATTGAATTATTGGTATTACATAGCAATACTTCAACCATTTAAATGTGTGCAAAATAAATGAATAGTATTATCAACAAAATGTTTACAAATCATGTATGCGTGTATAAACAGGTTTTGAAATTAAATCACCTACAATAGGTGGTGTGCCGTAAAACCATGCCAAAACACCCCAAGATCAACCTTTTTGAGAAGGTCTTACGCCTCTAAATAGTTTATAGTCTTTTTCTTATTAGCCCAACCGACAGGGCTAAATTTTTTGTTTTTACCTTTTAAGCCGAGTTACGTCTTGTACAGGAGCAAGTTTTATCTGACGGATGTAAAGTTACATGTCTACATAGATTATATCTGTTTATCAAAATGAACCTCTGTACTCCAACAACGCGCGAATTTGTGTATAAAGATGACTATCAATGCACCTATTAGTGTCTCAGACCACCCCACAAAAAAAAAGAATATTAAAATCACAATCCCTGCAGCCGTACTGGATTTATTCGAACGTAAATAAATTTGAACACGAAATCTAATGTGAAATAGACAGTCATTTTAATGTAGAAAAAGAAAGAGAACAATGAAATACTAGAGACCACCTGCCTGCATACATACACTCACCAGGAAGAAAAAGCCTTCTCGCTAAATAACTGATAGAAATACACACACACACACACACACATACACACACACGCGCGCGCGCGCACACACATATGTACATATATATATATACTCAAAGGTACAGACAGGCTCGCATACATTCATCGACCGACACGCATATCAGAGGGACCAATTACATTGGAATCTTCCCTTAGTGCAATACATTCATACACGTCGCACATAAATAAGCAACGCCGTAAATCTAAGTAGCTACATCACAGAGCAATTCAAAAGCAAATAAAAGCGATAATAAAAAGGATATTGACGATCGCCTACCATAAATGGCCGACTTTATCATAACCCTGTGCGATTGGCAAGCGCTTTTTATCTTCCTTGTCCTTCGTCTCCTGTAGCACCCGATTTTTGCTGCTCTTCCCACTTCCCTCCTCGTCATCTTAAATCTCATGAAAACAACGCAATATCTGCCACGCGTTATGGCTTAGAAACATTGCTAGAATTTTATAGCGAAAATATGTCTGTTAGATTCTCCGTTTTGCTCTCTTTCTCTTTCTCGTTCTGCGTCTTAATATATAACTCTTGTGCATGATCATACAACCACTTCTATATTAGGATGGGGATATATATATATATATATATAGAGAGAGAGAGATTGAGAGAGAGAGAGAGAAAGAAAGGAAGAGATGAAGAAGAAAGAGTTACAGTGTTCTACAAAATAAGTACTCCAACCATGATTTTTTTTATTTGATGAAATGTTCATTTTCTTACAAATCAAAAGATTTATTTTTTAATGAAAAAATATTTTTCGAGTTTTTCACACCAGCATTACTGATAGTTTCTCACTGGAGTTTGAATGACAGCAAGTCTCCTCACGTCTTCAGGACTCTCCTCAATATTCTGGCCGATCTTAATAATCCAGTAGCTTGCATGGTCTCCGCTTATCCTCTTATTTGCAAGTCCTTCAGTCCCTTTATCAATTCTTTTAGTGACTTTATCGACTGCACCAATTCCAATTGGTATCACCATCACTTTCATGTTCCACAATTTTTTTTCAATTCCCAAAGAATGGTGAGGTACTGATCTTTTTTTTTCTCTTTTTTCGTTTTCTTCCAATTTTACTCTGTGATCAGCTGGTACAGCAAAATCCACAATTCCGTTAACTTCTCTTTTTCTAATTGATTGTTACTAAGTCTGATCATCTGGCCGAGATTAGGTGATCCGTTTGTTTCTCAAAATCCCATAGGAATTGGTGCGTATTATCGCCCAGGACAGATTCTGGGTTCTCCATATTTCATATGTTTACATAGTCAAATTTCAATTATTATTATAATTAGTAGTAGTATTTTGATATTAGTCCTTACAAGTTTTCAGCTCTAGAGTTAGCTGATGGTCCTTCTCTGGAGTCTGAGTGACAGCAAGTCTTCTCAAGTCTCCAGGACTTTTTCTCAATATTCTGGCCGACGTCAGCAATTCATTAGTTTGGTCGGTCTCGACTAAACCTTTGATTTCGAACTCTTTTTTTTTTTACAAAACCTTTGGGAATCGTTCAAATTTGGATCAGCGCCATCTTCATGTTCCATACATTTTTTAATTCTCAAGCAAGGCCTGAGTACTTGTCATTTTTTCGTTTTTCTTGATGTTCACAATATGAGCCCCTATGACGGCAAATCCTACTGTACGGCTAGCCCTCTCCTTTTTTTCCTTTTGTTAATTATCAGATGGTCTAGTCTTCTAGCCACGATTAGTTGATCCGTTCGTATCTCAAAATCATAGATAATTTTATACGTCTCATTCTCCAGGTCGGACTCTGGTTTGTACATATTATATTTTGTAGTGATGTTAAATTTCAATTTTGCGCTCTTTTGCCGTATAAACTTATGTGAATGATCATTTCGTCTTTGGCATCACATAACTTACACTTGCTATTCTGTTGCATCTTATTTATTTTCGCTTTAACATAGTTGGTCCTTATGGCGATAATTTGAGCAGCTATTAGAAAAGTGCTCGTGATTATAGTCGGAGGAAATGGACAGAGCGACTCGAGTTCAAATCCTGGACGGGACTGATTGCATTTCACATAGCACCAATACCCTTGGGAAAGGTATAAATCCAATTATTCTCCTTCCAGCTACGGGTAAATAGTAGGACAGACTGAGTTCTTCAGCCTTGGTTAAGCAACTAGTTTAGGAGAAGGAAAACTCTGAATTCACACCTGTTTAACTCCGCTTAAAATTGACCTTGTGTCATATCCTGCCCGAGTGGAGGGGATGGTAAATAGGGGTAAATAGGATTAGAAAAGCTTCTGTATCTTTAAAAGATTGTGTTTCTTTATCAAGCCCATGTCTTCTCGTGTGATATTTCATCAGTTTGTCACTTTAAATATCTGTACAGTTGTTTTTATTCCCATTTCTGTTTACTACTTATTTTTGTTCTGTTGATCCTTATGTGGTATGTATGTTTACAAACCCCTCTGCTCGGGTAGGATATGACACAAGGTCAATTTTTAAGCGGAGTTTAAAAGGTTTCATTTCAGAGTTTTCCTTTTCTTAGACTAGTTGCCTAACCAAGGCTGAGGAACCTAGTCTGCCCTACTATTTTTCCGTAGCTGGAGGGAGAATAATTGGATTCATACCTTTCCCAAGGGTATTAGTGCTATGTGAAATGCAATCAGTCTCTTCTACGATTTGAACTCATGTCGCCGTGTCCATTTCCTACGACGATAACCATTACACCACGGGCATTTGTTATTTGCAGTCTTCGTATCCTCGTATTGATGCATCTACATTATCTTCAATGCCGGCGAATCCTCTTCCACTTTCTTTTTTTGAGATATAGAGTTTGTCGATGTCATCTCTCAGATTTAAGACATTATACATCATTATTAGCTTTCTTTTCCACTTGTCTTTTTGTTTGAGTTCTTCCCTTGTCAATTTAAAGAATGGTCCCGATTATTTTACAAAGAGAACACCGAGATATCTATCCCTCAATCAGATTCCTGCTGCTGTTGGAAGATGTTTTCTAGTTTTTCTTAGATACTTTTTTTTAGTTTTTCTTTCACGTCCATTTGTTTGATGTGTCCTCTTTGAATATGGCCAAGTACTTGTAGATTATCTTTTCCCCGAGCATTCTTATTCTTTCCTTATTTGGAAGTTCTACTGGTTCCGTTAATTATTGTTGTGGCTTGTTAGGGCCCAGAAAGAGGACACAGAAGAAGAGAAAGTAGATGGAATGACAAGTGTATTGAATAATAGAACATATATACAATAAAAGACTGTTAGTAAAAGAGGTAGAAGTGCCCGTTCGATGTTGGATAATAGACTGTCTAAAAATACATTTTTAGACTGTCTATTATTCAACATTTCGGAACAATATCGTCGGCCTTTTTGCTGTCAATCCACGCCATGGCAACATTTTTCGCATCGGTATATTTTCCCAGAGAATATATTAATCAATATACTGTCGATCACTTGTTCCTCTTGTGTCTTGTGGCATCCTTTTCATTTTTCGGGAAACTGCATGGTTTACTAGGTAGTAATCGATCTCATCCCACATATGTGCTGTTAAGGTTTTTCTATGTAATATGTAGACATGTTATCCGTCTAGAGTTGCTGGGGACGGTTTTTTAGGGTCTGTTTTGATCGGGGTGTTTTTTACTTTAGTCACCTAATCGGTAAATTTGTTTCTTCTACTTAGTTCAAGTGCCAGTGTCTGGTGGATAGGAGATGATTTTAAAAACCAAAATCTACGTATGCCATCATGGTCTGACGTTTTCAAATTCGGGACATTTTTAGAATTACTCTGAGTGATTCTAGGTGTATTATTGCCTTAGGGCCTTCTTCGAATCCTTGTAATTATTCTTCAGCCGAATAATCAATTCAGCCTTTCCGTTAGGTTCTTTACATTCCCATATTTAATTCCAAAATATTTTGTTTCCTGGCAATGACATACCCTATGGTATGTCATTGTGCATTCTTCACCAACTTACTAGTAGAATTTTCTTTCGTCATTTTGGAATGTCTTGTTTTGATTGTATAACTTGATTCTGTTTTGGAAACACCTAAATCCACCTTCAATCCCCAATATCTAATTGATTTATTTCTTCAAGTTACATTGTTAAATTTTTCTGGTGTTTTAATTTTGTCTTTTCATTCTAATATATTCTTGTGTTTTTCTCTCGTTTAACCTCTTTGAGGATGTGTTGATCGATATACAGTATGCCATCCATCCCTCTTGTTCCCTTGTTGAATCCTATCGGTTTTTCGGAAGACTGCCCATGGCTTATTAATGGGTAATAAATCTCTTCCCGAATCTGTACTGTTAATATTTCTCACATCATTGGTGGAAACGTTATCGGTTAATAATTGTTAGAGGTAGTTCCTTTTGGGGGTCTTTTATTATTATTATAATTATTATTATTATTATTACTCATTAGATTTTTTCACATCAGCGTAAGCTGACGGTCTTTCCCCGGAGATTGAGTGACAGCAAGTCTCCTCAAGTCTCCAGGATTCTCCTCAGTATTCGTACCGTTTTCAATAATGCTGTTGTTTGAATGGTCTCCACTCAGCCACAATCTTCCAAATCTTTCAGGCCCTTCAATAATCCTTTAGTTACCGTGCCAAAAGCATCAATCATAACTGGTATAATGGTCACCTTCATGTTCCATAGATTTTTCACTTCTCTAGCAAGGTCGAGGTATTTATCTCTCTTTTCAAATTCTCTCTGTTTTATTCTGTGGTCTACCGGGACAGTAGAGTCGACAATTTTGCAGATTTTCTTTCTTTTGTTGATTATTATAAGGTTTGGTCTCCTGGCAAAGATTAGGTGATCCGTTTGTATATCAAAGTTCCAGTTGTGTGTAGCCTTGTACTCCTTCTGTGCCAATTTGTTGCATTCCCCTATTATATGATTGATGGTTTCATCTCTGTCACCGCATAGTCTGCATTTGCTATTTTGTTGTGTCTTATCTATCCTCGCTTTGGTATGGTTGGTTCTTATGGCGCTGTTTTGTGCTGCCATTAGGAGATATTCTGTTTCTCTCAAAAGTTTCCTTTTCATAGCCATGCCCAGGTTTTGTCGTGTGAGATGTTGTTAGTTATTATTATTATTATTAACATTATAATTAATATTATTATTATTTACACCTTGAGAGTTTTTTTTTTACATCAGTGTTATCTGATGGTCTTTCACTGGAGTTTGAGTGGCAAGACGTATCCTCAAGCGACCAGGACTCTTCTCAGTATTATGTCGGTTCTCAACAATGCCGGAGTTTGGATGGCCTCCACTCGTCCTCCAACGTCTAAGTCCTCCAGTCCCTTTAATAGTCCTATATTTATAGTAACGAGTTCACCAATCAAGATTGGTATAATCGTCACCTTCATGTTCCATTATTATTATTATTATTATTATTATTATTCACTCATTAGAGCTTTTCACATCAGCGTTAGCCGATGGTTTTTCACTGGAGTCTGAGTGACAGCAAGTCTCCTCAAGTTTCCAGGACTCTTCTTAGTATTCTGGCCGTTCTCATCAATGCTGTCGTTTGGATGGTTTCCCCTCGTCCGCCGACTTCCAAGTTCTCTAGTCCCTTTAGTAACCCTTTATTTACTGTTCCAAACGCACCAATTACAAATGGTATAATTGTCACCTGCATGTTCCACAGTTTTTTCAAATCCCTAGCAAGGTCGAGGTACTTCTCCCTCTTCTCACATTCTTTCAGTTTATTTCTGTGGTCAGCCGGGACAGAAAAGTTGATTATTTTGCAAGTTCTCTTTTTTTGTTGCTGAATATTATCAAATCTGGTCTTCAGGCCGGGATTAGGTGATCCGTTTGTATGTTAAAGTCCAATAGGAGTTTATGCGTAGCATTTTCTAGGACAGGTGCTGGTTTCTGCATATACCATTTGTTAGTATGGTCGAATTTAAGTTTCTTACACATTTTCCAATGAATCACCTTGCCGACCCAGTCGTGTCTCGCATTATTATTATTATTATTATTATAGAGTTTTTCACATCAGCGTTAACTGATGGTTTCTCACTGGAGTTTGATTGACAGCAAGTCTCCTCAAGTCTCCAGGACTCGTCTAAGGATTCTGGCCATTCTAGGCAATGCTGTCATTTGGATAGTCTCTACCCGTCCGCCAATTTCCAAGTCTTCCAGGCCTTTTAGTAATCCTTTAGTTATTGTGCCTAACGCAACAATCCCAATTGGCACAATCGTTTCTTTCATGTTCCACAGCTTTTTCAATTCTCTAGAAAGGTAGAGGTATTTATCCTTCTTTTCACTTTCCTTCAGAATTATTCTGTGGTCCGCCAGGACAGCAAAGTCGACAATTTTACAAATTTTCGTTTTTTTTTTTTTGTTGATTAATATGTGGTCTGGTCTTCTGGCCGGGATCAAGTGATCCGTTTGTATGTTAAAGTCCCATAGGAGTTTATGCGTGTATTATTGTTATTATTATTATTATTATTATTATTATTATTATTATTATTTCTACTAATATTATTATCTATCATCATCATCTACTAATATTATTATCTATCATCATCATCAACTTGAGATACAATTCCCAAGATCTAGTTGATCTTGGGAATTGTATCTCAAGTTGCCTAAAAATTCCAAAATTCTTCACTTACTCTCATCATCATCATCATCATCATGTCGTGCCACTAGCATGGATATCCCTGACCCTCTCTCTCCACGTCTCCCTATCATTCATCGCCTCCGGCAGGTCTTCAGGGTTACATCCCGCATCATCACATAGCTGCTGTATGTATGTTCGAGCAGGCCATCCTGCTTTTGATTGGCCATATGCGGGGGTCCAAAGGAGTACATCAGTTACGATCACGTCCTTGCTTCTCCAGCAGTGTCCAGCATGTCTGTTTTGTCTAGCTTGTATAGTTTTCGTGATAGGTGGTAGGTGACCGTATAGTTGGTGCCTTGTGGGGTGTTGCCGACAGGACTTGTTCAATATTGCTTTTAACATTCTCGTATAATTGCCGTTTAGCTTCTTCTCCAACCGTTTAGTCAGCGTCCAAGTAGTGCATCCATATAGCAGTATCGACACGACCGCAGCCTGGAAGAAACTGGGTTTCATCTATAAACTTTAAAAATTATGGAAATTTAAGCAAATTATGTATCAACTTAAAGTGACAAACTAGCGTAAAAATATCAAGACAAGGTACGACTGAGTGGAAAAGATGATCAACTACTAATTGTGCAAGAAATTGAAATTTGACCATTCTACTAAATGGTATATGAACAAACAGGAAACCATCGAAGGGAGTGATATGCACAAAAATATCTGGGATTTTGAGATACACACAGATCACGTAATCCTAGCCCCAAGACAGAATCTACTGATTGGTAACAAAAAAAAAAAAAAAAAGAAAACCTGCCGTATAGAGAACTTTGCCGTTTTTGAGTTACCATTGAGCAACAATCTAAGTAAACGACTAGAAGGCAATTACTTAGACCTTACAAGAGAACTAAAAAAAACATTCTTCACTATATATATATATATATATATATATGTCATGTATTCACGATTTTCTACCTATTATATTCCCATTGTCATACAATTTACCTCTGTTGATTTTTTTTCTTTTCAATTATTTCTTTATCTTTTATCCATTTTTCTTCGAAAGCATTGGCAAAAAAAACTATCAAATCAACTTAATTCTTCTCGACAGGACACATCACGTGTGACCGATATTCTTATGCGTTCTTTTTTTAGTATTATTCAGGTTTTTATCTCTTTAGTTTTGCAACGTGAAAACTAAATCTCAAAAGACGAAATCAATGTTCTATCAAACATCAATGTTTTTTTTTTTTTGTAACGTAAAACCCTCCCGATGCGACAGGGTGTTTTAAATGCATTAATATCAGTTAGTTTGTTAAACGCCCAAACGTTTTAACTGTAATCTACAGAATACTTGAAAATGCACGATTTTCCCTCGAGATTCAATTTTTTTTAATATAATACAATTCAAAATAAATTTTCGTTAATATCTTTTATATAATTTTGAAAAACACTGATTAGATGTTTTACTATTATGAAAACATAAATTCTGCTGTGTTTGCTAACATTTTGTTGCAGTTATCTTAAATTTTAAGTGTCAATATCAAGGTAAAATCTAAATATTATTTAAATTTTAAATCTTTTGGTGTATACAGTCTTACCTTGACTTTTCCCTTCTCTCTCTCTTTCTCTCTCTCTCTCTCATATATATATATATATATATATATATATATATTGTGACGGCAAATCGACTAAAATCCCAAAACGCGACTTTATTTTTGCACGTGTGAAGATGGGGCAGGTTGGCACTTGATCCCCTATAGAATAAGTCCTCGCTCAGAGTTTTTCTCTCAGGCATATAAGACCTGGCATATTACGTGAGGGATTAATTTAGGGCCAGACTGACAACCGCTGGCGAGGGGTTCCAAATTCCACACACCCACCAAGGCCACTAAACTTCCTCCCCTCGACAACAGAAGATATGGACCTATAGGTTTTAGTCGTAATAATATTATATTGCAGTAATCGGCAACTCCGGTTTCCCGTGTGATATTTTAAAGGAATTTATAGGACAATTTTAAGCAAGATAACATAAGGCGAATAGAAGCTGAAAAGGAAATGTGACTCAACAAATTCGTAGCAGAACTGCAAAGAACAACTTAGACCACGTGGTAACATTAAAATACATGAATCCTTTACTATACAAAGAGATACACTTTCAAAGTGTCAAATATATAATAAATAAACAATCCACGAATATAAATGTCTTTTCTTGACTTTTGTTTTTCTTCAAATTGAGAGAGAGAGAGAGAGTGGTATATAAAATTTGGGTATAAAGGAGAAATAGCCCCAAAGTCACTTATCTTATTTTTCGACGGGGTTCCACTGGAGAATCCTTCTTCTTTCACGGCCTAATAGACTTTATGCTATTTTTAACACTAGCTTGAAGAACTTGGGTCCCTCGTGTCCAAGATATGTTTTTGTCTTCTTCACCCGGAGTAAATGGCTATGGGTCTGTCTGCAACGAGCCCCTTCTAATAACTAACATTTCTTCTCGTTTTTTTCGCCGACGGGGAGAAGGGTGCCACTTCCGTTTTAGGGCCCCAGCTAATCATTTGGCTTCTACCTTCCTCCCCCTACCTGGTCAGGCGATTTTGTTAGGGCTACTAGATGTCACCCAAGTCAGGTTACTGTTAATTCAAACAGCAGTCATCCCTCTTCCATCGTCTCGGTGGGATATCACGTGACAATATATATATATATATATATATATATATATATATATATATATATGTATATATATATATATGTTGAAAGTATAGATTGAGGTGAATCCGACAATATGATAGAAATATAAGGAAAGAACATTCTCAGAATAAACCATTTTCTGAATTTTTCGATATATTAGTAAATGAGGAACATGACAAAACGACGCAAAGGATAGAGGTGTTGAAGGAGGAGGGAGCACTTTCATGCGATCAAACATCTCTAATGAAACCTGATTCATTTGACTCTATACGCTCCCTTTCAAACTATTCTAGAAAGTATCATTTATTATCAAACTCTCGGCAACCAAGAATAGCGCAGATATACAATTTCTAGATGTCTCAGATAAAAGTGATCACATTTGTAAGATTTTACTTTTATTTTTTGTTCATAGCCTAATGACTTAAAGATCTAAATGTTAGTATGTACTACATTAATAATTGCACTAAATAAGCTTGTAAAACCCGTAAAGATTCTAAACGTAAAGAAGAAAAAAGAACGTATTGAATTACTAGATATCATCATCATCATCATCTTTATCAAATTTTGCTAACATGGATTCCCTTCCCTGTCTGTCCGTCGGTCAGTGTATGTGTCTCTCTCTCTCGTCATTCGTTTTTATCGGTCACTATTCTTTGTAAGTCTTCTAGCTGGCATTTGGTGTCTTCACAGAGCTGATACGTACATTTTTGCCGGCCAAACAACAGTGATGTCTCTATGAGCAGGAGTCCATTGGAAAACATCGCTTATGGGTACGTTCTTACGTCTTCTCCAAAGCTCATCATGCCTTAGTCGTTTCATTTTGAAGGTTTGTTCGATCAGAGGTAAATATACGTTTATCTGCTGTTTTCTTGAGTGTTGTTTCCTGTATTTGTTCAAAACAGGTTATCGTACCCTAGTCTTCTTCCGAACGAACTTTTTATACTAGTGTTTCGTTAAAGCACCATGACTGCAACCATACGATCGTACTGAGGCAGCTAATAGTTCGAAGAACTCACATTTTTTTTATCATGGAGATCAGATCTCTATATGGTTGTTAACCAGTCAATAGAAGTCAATGCACTACCGAAGATGTTGACATCGTTTTCGGTAGCTGTGGTATTGAGGTATATTATCAAGCCAAGATCTGAATTGATGATGTTTTTATTTATTTATTTTTTTCATTTTTCAAGCGGAATCATCATTAAATGGGTACCCAAATTATTGCCCTGAAATTGCAAAATAATATAAGAATATAACCGGGACATTGGCCCAGTGGTTAGAGTGTTCGCCAATGGCCCGGGAGACCTGGGTTCAATCCCAGGTCGAGTCATACCAAAGACTTTAAAAATGGAACTTGATACCACCTTGCTTAACACTCAGCATTATAAGGTACGGTTCAAGGGTAAAGTGGAGCAATCCAGGGAATGGAGTAGAGCCCTCCCCTACACCTTGGTGTAGTAGCTATCGAAAAGGGAGCCTTCGGGTCACCCTCGACTATGGTCGCTAACTTTACTTTACTTATGATGAATGTAAGTTTGGACTCGGGTCAAATACTATACTACATTTTTAAAGATGGATGAGAGGTTAAAATGTTGGTGGGTTTCTGTGGAATTGTAACTTACGTTCTGGACCGCAACATAGTTGTGTGTTCGAGCTACAATCCTGCAATTACTTTCACTATTGGACAAAAACCCAAGGAGAAGGTATGAGCAGCCTTACCTTCAAACTATGTGTTAAATCATACCACTACTCTTCTTCTAAAGGGATGGCGTTTGCATTAAATAACCTACAAAGGTTGATATACCATTAATCCAACAAGCCAAACAATATAAAAAGTTTGGTAAAATACGGAAATGGAGCACACTATTGTGAAATAAGAGCGTTTTGAATAGTTCTGTTCTTTTCGATTGATAGTTATTAATATTTTTGTTTGTTTTTTTTTTCTTTTTCTAAATCTGACAATATTCCATTTGTATAACAGTTCCATTATTTTTAGAATAATTACAAATTCTGTAAATAGGATGTGGTCTGGCATCAAGATTAATGCTAGTATTTGGCGATTTTGAATAAATATTTCAACAATAGTCAAATTTTGTCGCTGGTTTTCATTTTAAACATGTATCTTGATAGTATAATTAGAATTCGATCTGTATTTAATCGGCGAATATAATCTTTAGTTTGAACAGAGGATTATTTTTTGGAGGGGTTGGGTTCTCGGTTATTCAACTTCATAAATAACTCTGTGATACTGCAAAGAATGTCTCACTGAATTCTAGAATTTTTGATAAGATTTCAACCTGCCTAAATGTCTAGTTTTAAAACCGATGTGGAATATTATATTCACGCATACGCGAAGAGCTCATAAAAGAATAAACCTTAAATAATTTCAAATAAGATTATTTTCTTCTTAACCAAAAATAGTTGAATTTATTTTTCTATGATTGATTCATTCATTGATTTTAACAGTCTTTTAAATCGTTTAGGTTTATTTTAAGCATAAATTAAGAGATTCGTTTTCATTGTATGTTCATATTTACTTTTTTGTGCAGATGTGTCTTAAACGTTTTTTTTTGTTGTTTTTTTTTTTCGTTTTTTTGTTTTTCTAAATGATTATATGATATTAACTTTGGTATTTCAAACAATTCTTTTTAACCAACAGATTGGACTCTAACAAGTAAAACAACTATGATACATTTGGATATAGGAATAACAGCAACAAAGAGGCAACTTCACATTTTCCTGATCTCCCGGACATTTGATTCACCATCAAATAAAGTTAATCGTCATACCCAGGAAACCGCTTTTGAGGGATGTATTATCACTCTGCAGGAGATAGTATTAGCCTAATCCTGGCCCAGCTGATTGGGTATTTATCATTTGTAACGGTAGTGTATCTAATCAAACTGGATTTTATTTAGTATTATTAGAAAAAAAGTAAAGCTAGTATTATTAGAAAAAAGTAAAGAGGCTCCCTTTTTAATAGCTATTACTCACAGGTATAGGGAGGGCGCAACTCCATTCCCGGGATTGATCTACTTTACCATTGATCCTTACCTTATAATATTGAGTGTTAAGCAAGGTGACATCAAATACTATTTTTTGAGTCTTTGGTAGGCAAACACTCTACTCCTTAGACCAACGGCCTGTTTCGAAGTATCATACATTTAGTATTATACATGTCCCATATCTACAGCACTGAAACTGGGTAGACAAAAAAAAATTTTTCAGATACCTGTAACCGAAATAAATTCCATAGATACGTATAATGTATGTACGTATTTTTTTTAATTGCATTAGCTTGGTATTAATTTTTAAAGGATATGACATTTGAACCGAAATTAACCATCGCCACTCTAATAGGAAAAATTCTAAAAATTAGTAGACAAGTTAAAGTACATTAGCAGCAACATCTCATCTAATGAAACTGATGATAAATGTTCGGGATGCTATTTAAAGATTATTGATCATATCGAAATCTGATCAATCCGATAGAATAAAACGGGATTTCTTTCAAACTATAGCCGCGTCCGTAATACTAGATGAAAGCACAATATGAGCGCGAACAAAACACAGAGTAAAAGCTAGAGAAGAACTGCACAAGTTTACCACGTGCACTCTTGAAAAAATCCTAAGAACAACACTTGGCAAAACAGTAGCGGTAAATCACCAGCTTACCATCTCAGAAACTCTTCAAGTAAGACTAATAAAACATGCGGGACACAGCTGAAGAGGCAAGGACAGACTCATAAGCAATATTCTCTACTCATGGATGTGACAGTGAAAGCGGAGCAGCAAAGACGAACAGCTTTGTCTGGTCAACGGATGCATTCTTAATGACCTGCTAGGAGAGAGAGAGAGAGAGAGAGAGAGAGAGAGAGAGAGAGAGAGAGAGAGAGAGAGAGAGAGAGAATATGGGTACTCCATGCTCTCAGCTCGATTTGTTGACGATAATGATGATGAAGATGATGTTTGTTAAGATCATATAATGTCCTTCAAGATATAAAATCCCGGTAACTTTGGTTTAGAAAGAGCAAAGTTTTTTTTTAAAAGAAATTGCTTGGCGTATTTTGACTCATGGGTGATTCTATAACTTAAGCATGAAAAATCAATCTTGTCACTCCCACATAATCTTTAAAAGTAGATTTTTTATTTTAATCATAAGGATCGTTTTTCTGCTTTGTCCATCTGAAATCACAACATGTTTGTTTCAATCCCTTTCTGTTTGGATGTTAATATTGCATTCTCGCAGCTTGATTCAATAGGAAAAGATGACAAGAAACTTGAAGTAATACATCAAACAAAGTGTTCAATAACAAATATTTTGGGGAATGGTTGGTGAAACAGAAAAAATTTTGGCCCTAAGGAATTTCGCGGGGCGAAACCATATGAACGCGAATTTGTAAAAGCTAATATCAAGCGTTCTATTGAAGAGGAAAGAGAACGCTGATATAATGTTTTGGGTTGGATCATGTGAGCAATGTTTGTCAGTTATGCGCAGGATTGTAAATACAGTTCCTCGTGTCATTTATGTTATGTGAATTCTCTATTTAGAAATAGAAAATTGCGATTTTATCAAAAAGGGTATTATTAGGTATTATCTATTGCTGTCTCCATGTCAATGCACACAAATCTGAATATATGTGCTTTAATCAAGCAGGCCACATTTCCACACTAGACGAAACCTCTCTGAAACCGGTTGACAAATTCATATACCTAGGTAGCAGTGTCTCATCAACCAAAAAAGACATCGACACGTGGCTAACGAAGGCATGGGCAGCTATAGATAAACTATCGGTCATACGGAAATCAGACCTGACCGATCAAATGAAACGCAGTTTCTTCCAAGAAATGGCCGTGTCGATACTGCTGTATGGATGCACCACTTGGACGCTAACAAAACTGCTGGAGAAGAAGCTAGACGGCAACTACACAAGAACGTTGCGAGCAATATTAAACAAGTCCTGGCGGCAACACCCCACAAAGCACCAACTAAACGACCAACTGCCTCCCATCACGAAAACTATCCATGTTAAACGAACCAGGCACGCAGGACACTGCTGGAGGAGCAGGGACGAGTTCATAAGTGAAGTACTCCTATGAACCCCCACATATGGCCGAGCTAAAGCAGCACGACCAGCTAGAACATACATACAGCAGCTCTGTGAGGATATGGGACGTAGCCCAGAAGACCTGTCAGAGGCAATGAACGATAGGGAAAAGTGGCGTGAGAAGTCCAGAGATGTCCGTGCTGGCAGCACGACATGATGATGAGGATGATGATGATATATATATAAATTAGTGAAGTTTGGTTGGGCTGTCGAATACGACTACTGTTTATATGCAAATGGGTTAGACCTTCCCAACGAGTTGCCTGGATAGGACACTAAACAGTATTGATGGTGAGACTCCAGTCTTGGAGATCTGTGAAATGTTGAGTACCCTTTAAGTGCCATTATTTCCAAACGAGTTCCGACCCGGAGTTGTATTACTAGTTAGGGTCCCATTTATTCGTCAAATAAAGCTGGTTATTCATGTACTATACTTAAAACTATTTATATGTGTACGAAAAATGGTTACAATTAAATTGAATTATAAGTATTTGATATCTATTTTTCACACCATATAAACCATGTGCAAATAAATGAAAAATATGGAGGATAATTATAAGAGTTAGATAATAAAACTTGAAACTTCTTAGTGTCCTGGGTATGACATTGAACTGTAATTGATGGAGAGGCTCCAGTCTTGGAATTAGAATTTGGAATTCCCTTTCATTACTGTTACTCCCAGGTCAACTCCACCCCAAAGAGGTTACACCTGTTAAGATCACATCTATGGATAAAATAGAACTGTACTAAAGATTAGTACTATTGGATAGAATTATTAGCTAAAATAGCATTATTTGGGACCATTTAACAGTTTGCAAACAAATCATCTTTACCGCTCTTAAAAATATTACCTACAAACAATTTGCTTACATATCACAAGAGATCTATTTCAAACAATACAGTTTGGCAAAAGTACATAGTTTGGTTCTTTTTTTCCCCATAGATAAGGCCCTATAAGGTGTTACCACTCCGGGCCAGAGTAGCCCTAGAGCGATAGCAATGAAGGGATACTCCGAATTTCCCAAAGCTTCATCCTTACTGGAGCCCCATCATCAAATTGTTCAGTATCATAAACTGGATTCTCGTTGGGGGAGTCTTACCCCTCTCCAGATTTACAATCGGTGTATTCTGTTGCCCTAGCATACTGTGCCAACAATAAGAATATATGATACTATGCAACTATGTGTAAATTGTGTGTATCAATATAATATCAATAATTTACTAAGAGTTATCATTATTATAATTGAAAACATGATTATCATTATTAACATTGAATTCTTTCAAGAGTTTTTCATACCAGTGTTAGCTGATGGTTTTTCACCAGAGCTTAGGTGATAGCAAATCTCCTCAAGTCTCCAGGAATCTTCTCTGTGTTCTGGCCGGTCTTAATAAATCTGCTATTTGGATTATCTCCACTTGTCCTCTTATTTCCAAGTTTTCCAGTCTCTTTATTAATCCTTTAGTGATTGAACCAAGAACAGCAATTACAATTTGTATCACCTTTACTTTAATATTCCACAGCTTTTTCAGTTCTCAAGCAAGATCCACATACATTTTTCTTTTTGCCTTCGTTCAGTTTCACTCTTTGGTCAGCGGAAACAGCAAAGTTCACAATCCGGCATGTTTTCTTTTCTTCTTCCGTTTTTTTTTTTTTTTTTTTTTTTTTGCTTTTGAAAACTAGGTCTGGTCGTCTAGCCGAGATTTGGTGAAAAGTGATAAAATGAAACCATATAGTTGTGTATAAATTATCAGTATTAGATACTAGTTCTTGAAGCATTATATGTGTTTTAAAATTATTAGCATTAGGTATTAAAACTTGAAACAATATAGCTATAAAACCAGATAACTTGGAACAAACAAAAGATTATTGTTAAGAAAAACTTGCGATTTAAAAAATGAAAGGTTGTCATTAAAACTTTGAAACTGTAAACAGTTATGATTGTTCATAAGAATCAACAAATTAATCAATTTGAGCATTATATAACATTTAGATATTTCACATACCTTTAAATAAACCAAACCAGACCATGTTTTAACCTTTTGAGTTAAACAGGTACACTGAGGTATTTTAATTTTCTCCTACACTAGACAACAGGTGCAGAAATCACATTCAAACGACAGAAAGTAAATTTAGGCTCAGGTGCTCAAAAAGTTTACTTTAAAATCAAAATAACTCTTCGTGTTTTTAGGATTAAAGAAGCTGATGAGATTTAAAATACTAAGTATTCAGTTCGAAAATATATACAGAATTAAAAAAAAAATATTTCATTTAAAAACGTAGAAAAAACATTTGAAAAATATTGTGCTTTTCTTATCAAAAAGTTATTTAACTAGTTTCTTTCTTTCAGTTTCTCCTGTTTACAGTTCGATTTTTTAAAATTTATTTTGCAAAGACCCATATCCTTCCCCATCAAAATTAACAATTAATTAAAGAAGAAGAAGAAGAAGAAGAAGAAGAAAATTCATTTGTTTTGGCATTTTACAGATACAGACGAGTCAATTATAGCAACAGAGGTATCATTCTTACCAGTATTTGCGTGGCTTCATTTTGGTAATAGAATCTTTTGAGACGTCGGGGTTATGGGATCAGATGAAGTGTTATTTTGTCTTTTCGGTGATGCTTTAATTTGTTTACTGCCGCAGAAGATATAACTCGTTTGCGTTGGTAGCTAATACTTTCAAAATTGACTTCATTGTTTTTTATAAACAAAGGAACTTGGCATATTTACTTTAATTATATGAAAATTAGTGAATGCTGATTTAGCTGTAAGCATTTATATTTTCAACAAAGTCATACTTAGCCAAAATATTCAGTATTTTCTAAACGCATTTATGTATCATATTTTAATTTAATGCATATTAGATAATGGTTTATTTATCTATGAATCACTGCTTTTGTACATATGATGTGTGAACCTAGGGTAAGACATCTGACTGACGTAAAGTTAGCCGGGTTTCGATCTCGCTTTGAAGTACCTCCTTGGTCTAACCACTTTGAAAAGTTCTGGTATAATGAAACAGTGTATTGATGAAAAAAATATATATACATCTATGTTGGTGTTTGAGTTTATCTAATTCCTATGTTACTTGTAGGTTGTAACACAAGGTTGATTTTTTTTTAACGGATTAAAGCTGCTTTGAATTCAGAGCTTTCTGTCTGCTAGACTGCTTAGCTCAGCAAGTTTAAAGAGTACAGTCTTTTCTGCTATTTACCTATCATTAGTGGTTAGAGATAATTGTTGGATTCACTGATTTGCAAAGGTATAATCACTACCCTCGTTTTGGTTTTGACCTCTGGTCGCCCAGTCTTTTTTCAACAACGATATTAGTTACTCCATGATAATAAAAGCTTGTAAACAGAATGATTATCTTTATATCGTCTCCTTTTACTTCTTATACATATGTTAATTCCCTCAGCTAATGAGCTCTTTGACTTTTTCCTGAAAAATAAAATAAAATGAAAAAAGCAAAAAAAAAAACAAAATCCTTCCGGCAGCAACCAGGTGCTTTTAATCAACCCTAAAAATGGTCAAGGGGAATTGACTACTCCAGAAATCAAAACCCCTAATTTTGAATTAACATATAAATTTCCCAGAATTTCCTCCTCTACATAAATATCCCTGTCCAAATAAAATTTACTACTGAATTAAATGTTATTGAGTCCAATAGAAATCATCCTGTACCAATATTCCTGCTATCGTCTAGAGTAGGAGCATCCGTGGCCCCGAGTCAGGATAATCTAAACTTACCTTTATGTCAGCGTTTAAACACAACCTCATTCCGTTCTTTTAACAGTTGTCCGTGACCTATAAAATTAATTATACAATTGTTTTCATCGATACATAAGTTACATATACCATTGAAACTATTCGCGGTTGAAGACTTCCTGACTCTTTTCCACTTTACTAGGTAGGTCAGCCCTGATCCTCAAGGCTCACAAATATTTAGATTGAACAGTTTGTTCTCTAAGTAATAGATTGGAGAAAGAATGTCTGTGATTTTACAGTCTTTGTTTCCAATTTGCACGGAGATACCTATATAGGCCCTCTGCCAATCACTATTATGTTCCAAAGGGGAAATGCACGCCTGGTATACGATGTTCTTCGGGTTGCATCGTACGGCCAAGGGGCATTCCTCCTTACTTCTACAGTTACAAGACACCACATCTGGTCCGCCACTATTTTTTATTCAATTCGTTTAATAACCTTCTGTTATGGTTATCTAAAATGCTATGGATATTCTTTGTGCCAGAATAACTAATTTTTACTGTGTTCCTATTATGAAATGTACTTAATGGATTGTCCCTATTAAAGTGCTTATCTAGGAGGTTTACGAAGTATTTACCTGTGCTAATATCGCTAAGTTTACAAAAAGTCGGGTGAAAGAAGATTATTTTTCTATTTCTATTTCTATTTCTTTCTTGTCTTTTTGAAAGAGAAATAGAAAAATAATCTAGTTTAACCATATACGCTCTGTACGTGAGTTTAAAAAAATATTTTATATAAACCTCGAAGGAAAAAGATATAGCCATATATCGAGCTCTCACATAGATTTACATGATATTCCTCATATATACTGTACGCAAATAATCTACACTCACTGTCTTCGGACGCTGACTGGATATATATATATATATATATATATATATATATATATATATATATATATATATATATATATATATATATATATATATAAGGTATTCTTCAATCTAGTAAATCCGGAGTAGGGAACAATTCCGTCAGGACAAATACATGATTCAAATTTTGAATATTTAAATATTCCTGGTAATGAGTTCAATGTAAATAAATTCACAGAGCAAATAATATTATTTCAAGAAAAAAACAATATTCTGTCACATTATATATATATATATATATATATATATATATATATATATATATATATATATTCAGTGAGACTCTAAGTCCATTTAACTTTTCTTTAGGAACGCCTGTTTAATTCTGCCGATTGGTTTAGAGCTACAAAGTTTCAAGTAACTTTTAAGAATCATTAAAAAACAATGTTAGCTTAAGATAGCTTTACTTAATGCAAACAATCTATAGTTATTTATAACGTATTCCTATCTAATACATATACTTTATATGCAGTTGTATACTTTCAAATATCCCTAACAATTGATACATTTGGAGAAAACCATAGACAGGAGCTAAAAAAGGATGCAATATCCTGTTTTAAGCATATCCTAGAAGCAGCAACTTAAAAAAAACAACAACTGTACGGCCTCTTACCTCCTATCACACAAAGCATCCTACGAAAATAAGCTGATCACTGCTGGAATAGAAATTTGCATTTACAGCTACTGTGAGGTCACTTGATGTCTATAAGCGGACCTAATAAGAACGATGGCTGATAGAGATTGATTATGTATGTGGGCATGAGAGAGAGAGAGAGAGAGAGAGAGAGAGAGAGAGAGAGAGAGAGAGAGAGTGTGTGTGTGTGTGTGTGTGTGTGTGTGTATGTCTGTGTGTGTGTGTGTGTCTGTGTGTGAGTGTGACAAGGGATTTCTTGCTCTCCCCATGCTTTTTTGAAGATTATGATGAGGATGATGATAATATGGTTTCGAATAATTTCAATATAATAATACTTAGTTTTCACACATTTATATGGTTTCAAGGAACCGTTCATAACCCGTAGTAAACAATTATAGCTTCAAGTAACGATTATTAATGCAAATAATTTACAGTTATACGATATATATATATATATATATATATATATATATATATATATATATATATATATATATATATATATATATATATATATCCATTTTTTCTCCCTCCAGCTATGGCTAAACAACAGAGGAGACTGGGGTCTTTAACCTTTGTTTAGTTACCAGTTTAGGAGAATGAAACTCTGAATTCAAACTTGATTTTGTGTCGATTGCAGGTCGTATGTGGAGAACTTACATATTATTGTACTTTTGAATTGGAGGAAACTGAAATTGATATAATTCACTTTTTTTTTTATAATATTGACATTCTGTTTACATCATTGATTCATCAATAATCATTCATTATTATATAGCACAATTTTAACATTTTCTTTTTCCGGTCCATAAAGTCTTATTTTACAATTACTTATGGTAAAAGAGGAAAGAAAAGACCATTTTTTTCTTTAAAAATTAGTTTTGTGCCCCTAGCAATAAAATAATCAAAACATGATGGGGGCTGATTTAAGGTCATAAATTTAAAAAAAATACTCACTTCTAAACACTTTTGTTTGTTTGTTTGTTGTAACTTTCACATGAATACAGGTAAAATTTAATTCATATGTTCTTTTATTTCATAGTTTTTATGAATAAAAATATAAACAAATCTACCCGTTTTTCATGTAAATAAGTTTATTTATAAATTGTATAATTTAGGGCAAAAGAGCAACGTTAAACGGGAACAATTTTCATTATTATATTTACCAACCCCTCCGCTCGGGCAGGATATGACACAAGGTAAATTTTTTAAGCGGAGTTTAACAGGTTTGAATTCAGAGTTTTCCTTCTCCTAGACTAGTTGCGTCACTAAGGCTGAAGAGCCTAGTCTGCCCTACTCTTTATCCATAGCTGGAGGGAGAATACGTTGATTCACACCTTTCTCAAGGGTATAAGTGCTATGTGAAATGTAATCAGTCTCATCCAGGATTTGAACTCGTGTCACCGTGTTCATTTCCTACGACAATAACCATTACAACCACAGGCACCTAATTTTCATTATCCATCAATTTACAACGTAAGCAATTACCTAGTAACAATAATTATCTGGAAACAAGCATTGTTTCTCACAATGGTATTAAACAAAGAAAGGTAAAGTTTTATGGTAATGATTAATATTAACAGTATTTTTATAACATATGCAATTAAGAAAAAATGCAAACGATTAAGCAACAACATATGTGTCACATGGAATTATCCAGGATCAAAAACAAGTTTTTAAGGAAATAGTTGTTATTTATAATACTGTTACAACCTAAGCAATTATCAAAGAACTTATACTCCACAGGAATAAAATACTTTATAAGTTGAATTATTCGTTGAATATCCGGTATTATATAATGCTTTGTTTGATTATAACATACGTTCTGTTCTAAATTCTTCAACACTCATATTATAGCTGCCGTTTCCTTCGTTTACATTCTAGTTGAACCTTCATGGCATTAAAGAAGATCAGAAGAGGTAGATATTTCCTTTGTTATGATACAATTGATCATTATCATCCATTCACTAAAACAACTGGACACACCAACTATTGAATTTAGTTTTCAAAACCGTTTTCTTTACTTAGACACGGTTACCTATTTTTAAAATAAATGCAAAACCCATTATAAGAATTAATAGAGACTAACGTTTCAAGCGTGAAATATTTACTAAGACGAAGAGGTAGACAAGAATATAGCAACATCAGAAAATATAAACTGGCTGCAACAGACAAATTATTGTGTGAAAAGATAATATTTACATTTGAATATAATTGCAATCTTTACATGACTCAAAAAAATGCCCACAAATGGCATTCAATTGTGGTCTTATTATTCCTCGATTAAATCGATTTTATCTTCAGTGGAAAATCTTCTGCTGCTTCACATGAATGACATTTTTTATAAATTCGTTGGAATACTTGATATCGTATGACTGTAAATTATTTGCATTAAGAATCGTTACTTGAAGCTATAATTGTTTACTACGGGTTATGAACGGTTCCTTGAAACCATATAAATGTGTGAAAACTAAGTATTATTACATTGAAATTACTCGAAACCATATTATCATCATCCTCATCATAATCTTCAAAAAAGCATGGGGAGGGCAAGAAATCCCTTGTCTCACACACACACACACACACACACACACACACACACACTCTCTCTCTCTCTCTCTCTCACACACACACACACACACACACACACACACACACACACACACACACATACATAATCAATCTCTATCAGAAATCCCTTGTCACACACACACACACACTCTCTCTCTCTCTCTCTCTCTCTCTCTCTCTCACGCCCACATACATAATCAATCTCTATCAGCGATCGTTCTTATTAGGTCCGCTTATAGATATCAAGTGACCTCACAGTAGCTGTAAATGCAAATTTCTACTCCAGTAGTGATCAGCTTGTTATCGTAGGATGCTTTGTGTGATAGGAGGTAAGAAGCCGTACAGTTGTTGCTTTTTTCTTAAGTTGCTGCTTCTAGGATATGATTAAAACAGGATATTGCATACTTTTTTAGCTCCTGTTTATGGTTTTCTCCAAATTTATCAATTTCTAGGGATATTTGAAAGTATACAACTGCATATAAAGTATATGTATTAGATAGGAATACGTTATAAATAAATGTAGATTGTTTGTATTAAGTAAAGCTATCTGAAGCTATCTTTGTTTTTTAATGATTCGTAAAAGTTACTTGAAACTATGTAGCTGTAAACCAATCGGCAGAATTAAACAGGCGTTCCCAGAGAAAAGTTAAATGGACTTAGAGTCTCACTGAATGTTAAACGTTTTCATAATTGTCCCTGATACCCGCCGATATTTGTCGCTGCCTCCCACCAGACACGACTTGACACAAGGTCAAAAGCCCGAAGGCCGATTAAAGTGGGGATAAAGGGGGGGAGGTCGGGAACGAGCCGAGACTCGAACCCTGCTGGTCAATGCTGCTCATCGGCTCACTTAGTGCAATGTGAGCCTGATGAGGCAAGCAGTTTCACGAACCCAAATGTGGGTCCGGGCACTTATGCCTGTCCCTGATACCTGCCGTTCATTGCAGTTAGATATTTGACAATCTGAGAGAATTTTGACAAAAAGTAAACTTAAAAAGTGTAATATACCACTACTAACAACTCCTTATATCATGGAAAAATTATACCTTGCAATTTTTAATAAAGTATTGTGTATATTTACTGAACCCCTCCGATACGATAGGATGTGACAAGGTCAATTTTTAAGCTGTGAACATCTTGATAGAATTCAGAATATTACTTCACTTAGACGGTTTACCTTACCTATGACAAAGTACCCGGTTTTCGCACGTTTTTGCCCATTGCTGGGAGAACTAAGTTGTGATCAGCAAGCTTATCATTTTACACTTAGACAAGTGAACTAAAAACATTCACAAGAAAAAAGTGATAAAATGTTTTCATATTTTGAACAAAAATTGATGATTAATTCACTTAATTTGGAGAAAGTGTACTTTCCTATAGTCATTTGTGTATTCGTAAAGAACATCAATTTTTAACACTTTCAGAATTGTGTCTGTCCGTTTCCTTTAGTGAGGGATTCGTATTTTGACTGAATGGAATGTCGATCCGTCTAGGGGCATTTAATAAATAAATGTTAGAGAATGGTGTTTTTGTACGTATATATTTATGTTTTTTTACGTTGTTTTGAACACATGAAATATTCAAATTTTATATAAACATGTTGCATAAATTGTAATGTTTTATTAGGGCTAAATGAAATGGTGTGACTTTGAAGTGAACGGCATTACGTTTATATTTTATACCGTAACCCTTTTTATTTTATTTATCAATTGTTTTTCTTCATGTTATAGAATTTGCAAAGAAGTTAGAAATTGTTCAAAAACAGCACACATTTGCTGTCACTTTTCTCTAATGGGATGAGATTTTAAAATTAGCAGCCCTTAGAATACTCATTAAAGAAAAAATACCCCCTCAAGTCCCTCATTATGATTTCCGCGTCTAAAATTAAATCTCTTTTTCTAGTGAAGAAGTCCTCTAATAATATGGCGAGGCAATTTACTTTAATTTATATGAACATGCATTCTTCTTGCCTTTGATACTTTTAACAACTTTCGATTGCTAAAGGCTTGCGTAGAGGTTATTAGAGAGGTTGACTTTAAATTCACTTTGGTCAACAGTGGTCAAGGTGAAATGACACAATTGTTCATTTATTCCTTTCGGTCACCGTGCTTAATCCGAACAAAATAGTTTCAAGTTATATTTTCAATTTATTGATAACTATTTATTTGCAAACAGATAGATGATTTCAAGTAATAAATAAAATACTTAAAAAAAACAAGAGCTTTACGTTGCGATTATTTATTCAATCGATATATAGTTTAGTAAAACAATTATTGATACAAAAAAATGCGTGCGTAGTAGCAGGGTTTTAAGTATTTCTATCTAATACTAATAATTATATGGTTTCAAATAATTATTACTGTTTAATAACAGTCATTTGTTCTCAGCATGCCATTGGGTTTCAAGTTAATAATAATAATACCTTTAGAGATAAAGAGGATCTCTTTTGATAGCACCACAAAGCAGGAATAGACAAGACGCAACAAAAGAGCTGATGTAGATAATGTGGAAATAGAGACGAAACGATCAATCAAAATAAGCGAACGGAGTAAATTAGCGAGAAGAGAGTATAAGACTAGACACAACTTGTTGGGGAAGGTGATGCAATTGGAATTGTGTTAGAAGTTTAAATTTAACCGGACGAATAAAGGGTATATTCACAAACCAGAATCCGTCCTAGAAAATAAGACGCTCAAACTTCTCTGTGATTTTGAGAAACAAACGAATCATAGCGATATTTAAAAAAAAAAAAAGAGAGAGAGAGAGTTTGCCATATAATGACTTTACCGTTTCGACAGATCACAGGGTGAAATTGACGGAAAGCGAAAAAAGAGTTAAGTACCTTGACCTTGCAGGAGAACTAAACAAATTATGGAAAATAAAAGCAATGGTTATAATAGTTGTAATTGGTATCCTCGGTACAGTCACCAAAGGATTAGTACCTTGACTGGAGGACTTGGAAATTAGAGGACGAGTGGAGGTCATCTAAACTACAGTATTATTGATTGGTTGGTTGGTTGGTTTCACGGTACATCAACCACTATGGGTTAGTCCATGCCAAATCCGGTTTACATATATGAATTATGTATGATCTGTAACCATTTTTTTTATATGAACTCACTTTTTCTTCCTAAACTCACTTTTCTTTTAAATTCATGTTTTGATCCATTCGACTGACAAGTAAAACCCAAAGAGGCACGATCACTCCGGGTCAGAGTGGACCTACTACAAGTTGTAATTGTTGAGATTTATGGTTTTGCGTAGGGTTATTTGACAAAACATTTTTATATTTGGTTGATTGGTAGATTGATCCATTGAATATTTCTGATTGTAATGATGTATTATATTTTTAGGTACAACTCTGACTCTCTCAAGAAAGAGAGGACATCATCCATGTTGATGTTCTCAAACAGATCTTTCATGTGATCTGCTTTAAAATGTCACTCTCTTGCGATAGCTAGTGCATAACATTCCGACAGCATTATTGATATCGGCCAGAATACAAGAGTAAATAGAGTAAAATTAAAAGGAAACAAAATGAGAAACCTACACCTTGCTACAGTAGTGAAAAAATTACAGAACCCGAAGGTGACAGTAACCAGATATAATTGGTACGATTTGAATAATCACCAAAGGATTGGTAAAGGGAGTGGAAAACTTGGAAATAAGAGGACAATAAGAGACCATACAGACTACAAGACTATTAAGATCGGCGAGAAAACCGAGGAGAGTTCTGGAGAATTGGGGATAACTCGGGTCACACAAACTCCTGTGATAAACCATCAGCTAATGCAGGTTGGCCCGAATGAAAAAGAGTTAGATACGCTGATACAGCCAGTGAAGATATCCTATTTACCCAACCCCTCCGCTCGGGCGGGATATGACACAAGGTAAATTTTTTAAGCAGAGTTTAGCAGGTTTGAATTCAGAGTTTTTCCTTCTCCTATACTAGTTGCCTCACCAAGGCTGAAGAACCTAGTCTGCCCTACTATTTACTCATAGCTGGAGGGAGAATAATTGGATTCATACCTTTCCCAAGGGTATTAGTGCTATGTGAAATGCAATCAGTCTTGTCCAGGAATTGAACTCGTATCGCTGTGTCCATATCCTGTGACGATAACCATTACACCACGGGCACCAGCCAGTGAAGATATAATGTGACGATATAAGTATGGTACTAAGAATTGAAAAATGGGCTATTCTGATAATGAAAAGTGGCATACGACAGATGACATAGAAAAGAAACTACAATATCACGAAAAAAAAAACGTTTAAAGGAAAGGAAACTTAAGAATAGTTGGTAATACTGGAAGCGGACACTATCAAACAAGCGGAGGTAAAATAAAAGATTAAAAAGAATGGCCCCGGAGAACGAGACCAAACTAAATAACAGGAATCTCATCGAAGAGAAAGAAACCCTGGGCGGCTTCCCTCATAAGATACTCAGGGCCATTCTTAAAGTAGATGAGAGAAGAACTTCAACAAATGGACCAGAGAAAAAGATAAGTTACCGAGTAGGAATATTATTAAATGGATCTCTTTAACTTAGAAGCAAGGGCGTAACAGATACATGTATCCCGTCAGAATGACCATGGGAATAATGGCCATGAAGGGTATTTCCCACTCTTAAGAGTTCCAGAACTATAAACTCACCCTCAGAAGCTATTTAGTGTTAAACACGGGACAATTTTGAGGGTTTGTGGACCATTCTGCAAGGAATACAGAAAGCGTACTGTAAACTTCGCCGTGAAGGAGACGAAATGATAGATTCTGCTTGAATAAACACCAAATCTTGCAAATCCATAGAATTTATTATCATGACAGGCCATTTTCGTTAGGTGCCATCGAAAACAAAATATATATTTATCCAAATCAATAAACATCTGGTGAATTTTCTTAAAAAAAGAAGAAGCTGTGATTTATCAAAATCGCACCATGTTTGATATTTTTCTCTCACGCGACTAATATATTCTAAACGTGAATAAATAGTTCCTATTTTTGTTAAGAATAATATTTAACATGACTTCCATCCACAATAGACTCTTCTTCATCGTCATAATTAATTCTTGTTTTGAATCATTTCAAAATGTAATTTGAATTTCATTTTTATGTTGATAAAAGGGAGGAAAATTGCACAAAGATTACTTTTGTAAAGAAGGGGTCTCTTTTGCCTCGTGGGTAATATGCTGGAATGTGACATCACAGGAAGCAGTTTCTAATTAGAGTGGTCGAACTACATTAGTTATCGGACCTATATTCTCCATAATTTTTTGAACTTCTTTACTCACCCAGCTATAGGTAAAATAATACCACTATTTTTTTTTTTTTACATAGATTGCTTTGGCATTAAATAATTAATTAAGTTGACATGACGTTAAATAAGGAAAACTAAACCTTACTAAAAGAGAAATCCATCGAGTGACATTAATTTTCACACACATATTGAAATAAAATAAGAATTTTCAAACAATGTTTCCATTTATTAATTTTTAATACTGGAACTTAGAAAATTATCCTTATTAATTCTGACTAGTTTTTTATTGAAGCGTAATTTTCAGTTGTTTTTGCCTCAGAAATTAATCAAGAGATTAAGCAAGAAAAATAAAACCTATAAATTAACAATGAAAAAGAAAACAAAACAAAACTAGTCAACTTTTAATGTGACAGTGATTGAAGATCGATCATGTGAAAATAATGTTATACAAAAAGTGCTATTCGTTCTTTAAGTAGAAAACATAGGATTGAAATTAGCATAATTTTAATCAAGGCAAAATATTAACTAAACGAACGAAGTTCTAATACTTCAGAAGGATTTTTACCCTTATCTTCCAAGTAATAACACTAGGATATGTAACACTATATACGTTAATGTGGTAGTATATATAGAGTTAGCAATATGCATGGGGGTGTCCCCGTGGTGTAATGGTTAAAGTGATGGCCTACGGAATCGTAAAAAGCCTGTACGAAATCAGCTGTGCTATTACGTTCACTTTCGTAAAAATAAACTTATCCTCCTTGCTATGGGTTAAATAGTATCAGTACTGTTCTCCAAGATGAATGAATTTGACATTACATAAACTACAAAGGTTGATATACTGTTAAAAAAAAGAAACAAAACCAAACTGAAACAAATATATATGTGCATATGTGTTGGTACATGAGTAGGTTTGAGTATATTTATGTGTGTACGTATGTACGTGCGGTCGTATACATAGGTGAATGGTTGTTATTTTTCCATATATATATATATATATTTGTGCATGTGTATATACTATGTGTATGAAAATATTGCGATAGGGGCATATTAACGTTGCTAAGTTGAATACGTATTTTGTGAAGAAACCTCTAATTTAACACATCTAGTATAAGTGGAGCCTTGACTTGAAAAAAAAAAAGCTTCAATTCTATTATCACTCTTTTTAGTGTCACCTGGAGACATCGAGTCTAACAATAATTTTATGCCAGTCAATGGCTAGCCTAAAATCTGGAAGTAGGAAATGTTAACCCTTGCATATACAAGTAAAGTCATTCTGCCGGACAGATAGATTCAAAGAGGGCCAGAGAAGAGGACAGAAAAAGGTACGGAGGTAAGACCAGAGAAGAGAAGAGACGTTAAGAGAGGATTCTGCTGAGAGAATTTGCCAAAAAAAGAAGAAACGTCAAGTCCGAAAACCTAGAAGTCGGTTTATTTTTTAGTAAAGGGAATTTCGCCAGCTGCGTACTTAGCGAAAATGGGGGATTTGAAAAAGTCAGTGAGTTGAATCTTGCCGTCCGAAGAAGAAAGGTGACTTTGTCTTGCTCGCCGAGGCCTTGTGGCGGGTGCCACACGTGGTTTAGGGTAGATGGAAAAGTCAGCATAGAAAGATGGTATCTCTCTCCTTATGTCGAAAAACCTTTTAACTCAAAGGTAATAAAAAGTTTCATACCTGAACTAAGAAGTCGTAAGTGTTTTTTCGTGTTTCGGGATTCCTATGTTCTATGTTCTATATGTATGAGTTATGAACATTATATGTACATTTCACATATCCATATCTGGCTATGTAACAGTATCACCTCCAATAAGCAAACAAGACGACAGCAGGAAGTTTGATCTTTTGACATTAAAACAAAGGAACCAGATGAATTATTTCTCCTAGTCGCCCTATGATGGCAACCCAAGCAAACTGCATCAAAATAAATAAATAAATAAATAAATAAAGATATTGTCTGATTTATTAATAATGATGTAAAAATCAAATCGAATAATATCAGCGGGAGACAATATATACATGAAACAGTTTAAATTATGCTACTCACGCTATTAAAGTTAATATAAGAAAGAAACTTGGTGCCTAAAAGGAACTGTAAACAGATCTGAGGACTAATTTCATTTCTGCAAAAGAATGGTTCTTTGTGTAAGTAAAACTCTAAGATAAATGATAATGCGGTGATCTCGAAAAGTTTCGAGCTTGAACTTTTATTTCTTTTAAAATATCAAAAGACAACTTTTTAATACAAAAATATCTTTGAAATACAGTTTTATACATAATCATTGAGCAAATATATATTTCACAGCAATACTTTTCGTAATTTCATTTTAAACATTTCTCTTACAATCACTTACCTCATCATTTTCATTTTTTCTTTTAATCATTCATCCCTATTATTACATAATATTACTTTTCTATTCAAAGACTAAACTATTCAGTTCTAAGGATTAACATAATTATTATCGCTCACGAGTTTTTCACACCAGCCTCAGCTGATGGGCTTTCCCACGGGTCTGAGTAATAGCAAGCCTCCTTACGTCTCCTGGACTCTCCTAAGTATTCTGGCTGACCAAAATAATACAGTAGTTTGAATGTTCTTGCTCGTCTTCTAATTTTCAACTCATCTATCCCCAATTGCAAGTCTTTGCGTATCGTTCTAAATGCCCAATTTACAGTTGGTATCACTATCAACTTCATATTACACAGATTTTTCTGTTCTTTAGCAAGGTCTAGATTCTTGTCTCTCCATTATTACTATTGGAATTATTATTTTTTCATAGTTTGTTATGCCTCCTTGGAATCTGTGTTTTTTCCTGTCTTCTTTCATCTACCTTGAAAAATAAAAAAGAAACGATCCAAAATATTTACACTACTAATACAATATTTTTATGTAAATAAAATAATTTTAAGTGATTAATCCGATAGTCCAAAAATGCTTTCTTAACATAGTTTGCAGATGAATTTCATATAAGGTAATCTTAACATTTTGAAACAATTAACGTTTTGGGTCTGATTAAGCAATTTGCTTTAAAAATAAATTACGCTACTCGTAAAAAAGTATAACCGGTGAATTGACGTAAACGTCGAAACCTTTTTTAACAGCTGGAAACAAATAAATGGTATGTCAGGATTTTTTTAAAACATTCTTGCCTGAATATATATATATATATATATATATATATATATATATATATATATATATATATATTAGATGGTGTTAGATGCATCGTCAATGATGGGCTTTTGTTAACAGAGGGTTTCGGGTTTTTTCAATATCAAACCTCCTCGCTTAAGTGACTAAGCGGGAGGGTATGATGTTGGAAAGACCCCACCCAATGAACTAAATTTCATATATATATATATATATATATATATATATATATATATATATATATATATGTATATTTACAGTAGAACAACCTTTATAATAAATCTTACTTCTAAAGAAGGCTCGGTTTTGTCTAGTTGTGTCAGAGCAAATTATTGATAAATTTTGATCATATACGATTATGCAAAACAGTACATTCCATACTAACGAAAACTACCATCCTGTGACTTTTTCCTGTTTTCTAAACTGGAAATCTATCCCGTGGGTAAGAGGGATGCAGAAGACTCTAAAATAATATGATGACGAATATTCAAAGTATATCACACGAAAGTTTAAGAAGTCAGAAGAATAATGGAAAATTCGCTAGGATATGAGCATTGAATGCAAAAAGAATATATTGAAGAAATGTAATATAGTGGAATCTCTCCCAATCAGTGACGTTTGTACCTAGAGATGTGGAATGTGACTGACAGCTAAAGTTCAATTACGGGAACTCTCGTTTTGGAAGATCAGACCCGAGACTTAAGGATTTTTGAAAGGAGACAGTCTGTTAGATACCGGCAAAGCAAAAATACCTACATTTTGGTGTATCAGCGAAACTACTTCTGCCATCGGCAAAGAGGGCAACATGAGTTATTGATGATCAAGAATTTCTCATTTGACATAGTAAATCATATCATATATATTAATATTCTTCTCACAGGCTTGTGGGGATAACATCAAAAATATATATGTGGAGACTTTTTTACCCATATGTCTGTATTTTCCCTGGTTGATATGAACAACGTCTTCATTCCCACATATCATCTTCGTCTCTTCTCAAATTCTGAATCTTTTTTTCGAAAACACCCACTATATAACAGAACATCAACTTCTTATTTATTGTTTTTTTTTTGTCTCTTATTGAGTTGCAGGTGTATGTTCTTGTGTATTTGTACACATCTCGACTACTTGTGTGGAACATGCAGCTGACAATTATACCAATTGTAATTGGTGTGTTTGGAACAGTAACTAAAGGATTACTAAAGGGACTAGAGGACTTGGAAGTTGGCGGACGAGTAGAGACCATCCAAACGACAGCATTATTGAGAACGGCCAGAATACTAAGAAGAGTCCTAAAGACTTGAGGAGACTTGCTGTCACTCAGACTCCAGTGAAAAAACAATCGGCTAACGCTGATGTGAAAAGCTGTAATGAGTGAATACTACTACTACTACTACAACTACTACTACTATTACTACTACTAATAATAATAATAATGAAGAAAAACAACTCTTGGGCGTTTTTAAGGACTAATAAACAACATAAAACTCGAGAAAACCTGGACATGGCTAAGAAAAGGAAACCTTAAGCGAGAAACAAAATTTCTCATAATAGCAGCTCAAAACAATGCAATAAGAACCAATCATATCAAAGCACGAATAAATAAGACGTAACAAGATAGCAAATGTAGGGTATGTGGGGATTGAGATGAAACCATCAATCACATAATAAGCGAATGCAGCAAATTAGCCCAGAAGGAGTAAAAGACTAGACACGACTGGATGGGCAAGGTGATCCAAAGGGAAATGTACAAGAACGGGAAATTTGACCACTCTAACAAATGATATAAGCACAACTCAGAATCTGTCCTAGAGAATGACACAAAAATTCTAATTGGGCTTTGAGATACAAACAGATCACCTCATCTCGGCGAGAGGACCAGACAGTCTAATAACAACAAAAATAGAGAACTAACAAAATTGTGTATTTTCTGTCTCGGCTGACGACAGAATAAAACTAAAGTAATGAGAAAAGAAGGATAAATACCTCAACCTTGAAAGGATATAAAAAAAAATATGGAACATGGAGGTGACAATTATACCAAACGTGATTGGTAAAAAAGGCAAGAAGCACACGATACCCGGTAAAAAAAACTATTACGGAAGCAGACTACGCTGATGATATAGCGCTTCTGGTAAATATACCGACCCACGCCAAATCCGTGCAGCATAGTCTGGACCAGGGAGCAGGTGGCAATGACCTCCATGTCAATGCAGAGAAAACCCACAGCGTGTGTTTTAATAAAAAAAGAGACATCTCCACACTAAATTGTGGCTCTCTTAAATTAATTGACAAGTTCTCTTACCTCCGAAGCAGCATCTCATCTACTGAAAATGACATCAATATGCAACTAGCGAAGACATGGACTGCTATCGATGGGTTATCGATCATTTGGAAGTCAAACCTATCCGATAAAATAAAACAGATTTTTTACAAGAAACGGTTTTGTCGATTCTTGCATATACATGCACCACATGGACGCTGACAAATCGTATAGAAAATAGCTAGTCGGGAATTGCGCAAGAATCTACAAGTCATATCGAACAAATGCTGGAAGCAACAACTCACAAAATTGCAACTGTATGGCTACCAACTTCCCATATATAAAATCTTCCAAATAAGAGGGATAAGACATGCGTGACACTGCTGAAGACGTAAGAACAAACTCATTAGTGACTTGTTCCTATGGACCCCGTCATATGGTCGCAAAAGTGTTGGACGGCCTACTATACCCTATCTTCAACAGCTCTGTACGGACACAGGATGTAGTCTAGAGGACCCGCTGGAAGCAATGTATGATAGAAATGAATAGGGTGAGAGTCACGGAAATCCGTGCCAGCAGCATGACATGATGATGTAGATGATGATATATATTTCTAAAAAATTACTACCGAAATAAAATGTAGTCTTAAACAAAATAGAAATTTTATAATTAGTAATTCACTAAATGAACATTAGGAAAATGGATAGTCAAAAGAAGTGAGAATAGATGTTTGAGACGATAATATCTTCATAAAAGTGCCAGGAGGTGCCAGGAGGTGCCAGAGGTGTAATGGTTATCGTCGTAGGAAATGGACACGGAGACACGAGTTCAAATCCTAGCTGAGAATGATTGTATTTCACATAGCACTAATACTCTTGGGAAAGGTATGAATCCAATTATTCTCCCTCAAGCTATGAGTAGATAGTAGGGCAGACTAGGTTCTTCAGCCTTGGTTAGGCAACAAGTCTAGGAGAAGGAAAACTCTGAATTGAAACCTGTTGAACTTCGCTTAAAAAATGACCTTGTGTCATATCCTACCCGAGCGGAGGGGTTGGTAAATATGAATATCTTCATAAAATTTCGAAAGACCAAGGGCAAGAACTGAATTTTCTAAATTCCTTAGTGAACTAATTAATTTAAAAATTAACGCATTGTATTAGAACAGCCACGAAGTAAACGTATGCCATTGTGGAATCGGTAAAATGAATGTTGTGCAAGGGCGTAAACATAAGTCATAAACAAATTTATGTGAAATCTAGAAGCTTAAGTAAAGAATCAGTTCTTAAACCCCAACATTATCTATAAAAAGTGATCGTTGGACATTTAAAATGTTATTTTTTTTAAACAGGAACATTTTATGTGGCCCGCTTAAGTGTCCTCTATCTCGAATTTGTACCATTCAACATATTTGAAAGAAATAGAGATAATCAACTGCTGAATTATGTATACTCACAATATACTACCCAAAAGAAACGATGAATCCAAATCAAATTCAACGTGGTATTCAGTTGACAGATTTGAGTGTCAAAATGGGCTATTGTTTCATGGGTACTCCACATGGAGGACCCGATTAGCACCCTGGCAATGTTCGCTACTTTTATGTTTCGTACACAAACAAAATCCAAAGCGACAAAGTATCTGCGAGACACCAAAGGAAAAATGGACTTAAGACAAAAAGGTAATGCACTGTAATTGCAAAGAAATCCTACACAAAGCAAAACAACAGAAAACGGCTTGTAGAGATCTGGGCAGATTCTACTAAATCTGATATATTACGTTAAAAAAAAACCCGACCAAGAGAAACCGATTTAAAAGAAAGGGTTTTTATAAGACCTACATATTCTTGGAATATGTGTATAGCAAAAACAGAAAGATTATATCCAAAGAGAGCCCCCTAAACAAATTGGAACACAAAATATTGAAAACCAAATCATCAATGCACCAAGAACAACAATATTAATACAAGAAGACCGGATAAATGTATAGCAATCGGAATAAATCACAAGTCAATAGAAGACTATATTATTATTCGTAAGGAATCAGGACTTGAAGAAAGAAAAGGTAAAGACCGAAAAAGTAATATATATATATATAGAGAGAGAGCACCATATCCTAATGGACAAGAACACCGAAGTGAATGAGTTTATGTATGCTGGAGAAAAACTCGCCAGGGATAAAAATTGGTATCCTCCTAAAGAATCCGAACCAAAATAAAAATAATAGATCGGAAATTCAGGATAAATACAGAAACTACGATACATACGAAACTGCTAAGGAAATAAAAAAATACAGGAACCCAACAAAAAGAAAATGCCCCCACCAAAAAAAAAAAAGATAAGCGAGTCTGATTACACCAGAGGAACGAAATCAAAAGATACAAGTGAAAGAAGGTAAAATCAAAAGCTAACGGCACAGGGTCAAATATCTCGCACAAAAGAAGACCTTTGCAAATAACGAAAGGAAAATATCCCACCCAGTTGGTGAAAATTGCACAATGACAAACAAAATAATTTGAGTAAAATATGCAAGCAGAAAGAACATAAAAGAATTACATAGTGTGTAAATAGCATGCAAAAAAAAAGAAAGAAAAAAAATTAGAAGTTCATAAAGAAGGCCACGTGATTAACATACTGTTTGATTTGCTTGAGGTTGCACTCAAGAAAATACAAAATCAGAATATGCCATGTCGTGATGGCATACGTGGATTCCGGGTGAGAAAAATCACTTCTATCCAAGAAAGTTTGTTTCTTTGACAGGATAACAGCCAAAATGAAACAAGCATACACGAATGGATGTGAAAAAGATAAATTAACCTTTACAAGTAGACTCCAAAAGGAGCACAATACACAACAACTATTGCCGGACAGCGTGTTTACCTATGCTGTGGAAAATACTGACTACACAGACAAGAGAAGAAATCAATTACCCCCTTGTATACAGCAGACTAGAGCCCCAAGAACAAAAAAGATGCCGCGTGCGAACATGAGGAACAAAAGACCTACTATATCTATATCTATCTATATATATATATATACCAATAAATCCTCAAAAATACCAAAATGAAGAAAGTAAGTATGGCCATGGCAAGGACTTACTACAAAAAAGCCAGTGGTATTGTCTCAAAAACTTTGAGAAGAGAATCAGAACACGTACAAAATATTCAACAAACCCATTAGATTAATCACGAATGTCATGGTAAACTAGAGGTTTGAATTTACAGCAGGAAGTAAACACAAGCAGAGGTAAAACTCCTGAATGGTTTCTTCCTGGGAGGCTCGCCTTTGTTACTACTATTCATTATGCAATAATACCACGGAGCTTCGTACTTAGTTGTCGTATGAGGTTTACAAGTTTACAATATAAATATATATATATATATATATATATATATATATATATATATATATATATATATATATATATATATATATAATCACCTATGTCCAAATATGGTACAAAGGTATTTGCAAAAAATAAAAAAAAGAACTAGAGACCCTGATACAAACGATAAGAATATCCAACCAGGATAATATGAGAAAATTTGACAAGAAAAGTTGTGCCAACATTATAAGGCTTGGAGAGAAGTGAAATTACAGGTACTTGCGAATATTGGAAGCTGAAACCATCAAATAAGTAAAGATGAAAGAAAAAAAACGAAAAAAATTCTTCAGAAAAAGGAAAGACTTCTCCAAAACAAACTCTGTTGAACAAATCTAATCAAAAGGATTAACATTTGGTTAGTCCCCCTTATAAAGTACTCAGGACCATTCTTAAAATAAATTATAAAGTAAATCAGAAAACTGACCCTAGGACAAGAAAGTTGCTGACTATGCACTAGATTTTACATCCGATAGATGACAGAGATTATATGCATCTAAAAATATAGGAGAGAGTAGGGTGTGGGTAGATATATCATCACAATGAGCTGAGGAATACATAAAAGACCCCAGAAAGACTAAGTAAGTAGCCTTTGACAACATTGACAATAGAAATACAAAGTTAAAAGCAATAAAAAAAATAGAAAACTAAAATGGCAAGAAAAAGATCTACATGGATATGTAAGTGAAAAATTGCAAGATTTTACTCAAGAAGACAAGGACACGACTATGAAAATAAAATATCATATAAGAAACTTAATCGATTCTAATAATATCACAAAATAATACCATAAGGACTAATTTAGTTTGAGCGAAAATCGATAACGTGCGACAGAATAGCAAGTTTAGTTTGTGCCGAGAACAAGGGGGAACGATTAATAATAAGCAAAGGTAGCAAACTAGCTAAAAAAAAATAGAACACTAGGAATGACTGGTAGAAAAGGAATAGAACACTAGTGAAGACTGGTAGAAAAGGAATAGAACACTAGGGATGACTGGTAGAAAAGGATTAGAACTCTCGGGAGGACTGGTAGAAAAGGAAGAGAATACTAGGAATGACTGGTAGAAAAGGAATAGAACACTAGGAATGACTGGTAGAAAAGGAATAGAACACTAAAGAGGACTGGTAGAAAAGGAATAGAACACTAGGAATGACTGGTAGAAAAGGAAGAGAACACTAGGAATGACTGGTAGAAAAGGAATAGAACACTAGGAATGACTGGTAGGAAAGGAATAGAACACCAGAGAGGACTGGTAGAAAAGGAATAGAACACTAGAGAGGACTGGTAGAAAAGGAATAGAACACTAGGAATGACTGGTAGAAAAGGAATAGAACACTAGAGAGGACTGGTAGTAAAGGAATAGAACAGTAGGGAGGACTGGTAAAAAAGGAATAGAACACTAGGTAGGACTGGTAGAAAAGGAATAGAACACTATGGAGGACTGGTAGAAAAGGAATAGAACAATAGAGAGGACTGGTAGTAAAGGAATAGAACACTAGGGAGGACTGGTAAAAAAGTAATAGAACACTAGGGAGGACTGGTAGAAAAGGAATAGAGCTCTAAGAATGACTGGTAGAAAAGGAATAGAACACTAGGAATGATCGGTAGAAAAGGAATAGAACACAAGGAATAATTGGTAGAAAAAGTGTGCCATATGGAATTATGCATGAAGTCCATAATTATCCATATTCCCAAGCGTTATACACACATACCCGTCTTAGAGAACGATGTGTATCAAATCAACATGGACTCTAGAATAAAAACGCACCATAAGATTTTTACCTAAAGGCCAGACCTAGTGTTGATTAACAATAAAAGAGAAATTGCACTCTTGAGAATTTAACAGTTCTAGCCGACCACAGAGTGAAAAGAACAGAAAATAGTAAGATAATTATTTGGAACTTATAAGAGAACTAAAAAAAACTATGTGGGTCAAATTGATATCAATTGTAAACTTGGAACGATTTCTGATTTCTTGGAGGATATAGTAGAAGAATTGAAAAACAGAGGAAGAATCATGATCATAAAGAAAACAGGATTGTTGACATCAGCCAGAATAGCTAGAAGAGTCTTAGATAGCTTAGATGACTTGTTGTCACTCAGAATTCAGTAAAAGATTATGTGCAAGGACTAGAATGATATTAATAGTGTTCTAGAATAGTCATTTGTTGATACGCAGTATAATATCGATGTGCACGTACTAATACTATCTCAGCCAAATAACATTCATATTTACTATGCGTGTTTAAAATATAATACACATATATAATATGACAGTTTTAGAATAATGGTGAATATTTTTCTGTAACTGGATACAAAGATTTATATTTATATATTCATTCATATGAGATAGAATGATAAAACAAAAACTAGTTGCTGAATCTTGTCCAGTGTTCCCTGTTGTGATTTTAAAACTTGAAACAATCTTGAATAATAAAACTACTTCTCAGCAGTTATCTTCATTTATTTCCTAACCGATTTGTGCTAAGGTAGAATATGTTACTGAAAACATCATTTCAAAATATATTTTGTATTAAGAAACCAATTACTTTTGGCAATACAATCTTATCCATATGCAAAATTGTTTCAATCTCGTTCAGTATTCATTCTTACATAAACGAGTGTATTAGAAAAATATAAATAGCAAAAATAATTTCAATCTCAAAAATATATTTGGTTTGAGTATATTCAATATTGCAGAAAATCCAACTGATTAGAAGGGTTTGAGCAGAGGTCTGTCATCGATGTTTCAGTGGCTGAGAAGCGCAAAACATGTGAATTTTACGAAAGAATGCAATATGTGCAGCGAGAGGCACTTTGGGATTATGGAATGATGCATCACTTGTGATTTCCTTGCAACAGGTGCAATTACAAATTGTGATTCCTATAAAGAATTCTTTAGTGCAAATTTCAATCATTCAATGAAACGCTTCGAGTGTTCTACGTGTCTAGCCACACTGAAGAGTTCTGATAGAACAAACAGTCGATCTGTAGATGACTATATATATATATATATATATATATATATATAATCAACTGATTGATTCATAAAGGTACAGTTTATCGCAGTGCAAGAATAAAATAGTACATTTTATATTTTCAGGTTTGTAACGATTAAAGAAGGATATTTCTGTTTGTTTAGTGACCAATTTAATCATTCATCGCCGAGGAACTTACTATTATCTACTATCGTTAAACTAACTTTTTGTCTTGTATTTATAATTTTCCTAGCTGTTCAAACTTCCTCTAATACAAAAAAGTCGAGGCAAACTGACAGTGTTTTGGAGAATGATATTGTTGTATGCTCATAATCATAACAACACAATAAATAAACAGACGAGCGAATGATTCTTTATAAATATATATACCTCTCACTTTATTGCAAGGGTTGGAAAAGGTTATTCAAGGTTTGCGTGTGAGAGGGAGCTGGAGACCGAACAGAAACTGTAATATTTTGACCCCCACTCCTATGGCCGTCAAGGTTGTGTCTTTCTCGTTCTCAAGATGCTCAAGCGGAGGCCCTGGGGTCAACTCTGCTGGGTGCTGACTTTCTTTACTGAATCTTATCAGCAACTTCTCTGGTCCCCAAACTCCATTGGGGTTCCCGAGGGCACCCTCGGCCGGGTGTGGCTTTCCCTACTACCTCTCGTCTATAACTCCGTCTCCAGCTGACTGGAACTCTACTGTCTTGCTTCTGTCTTGACTGAGTTATATAATAGTTCAACGCCCACTCGATCTTTGAAATCGCATGTTTAATCGTCATCAAGCGGAAATAACTGTCATGCAGTTCAGAGGTCACTCTCTTCCTGTGTGTTAGTATCATGGGATTTTTTTGCTTGTCCCATTTTGTTAGTCAATTTCCGCCCACGCGATTTCCTCTCCTAACTGCCATTAGAATGTGCCACTTCCTTCCGGTGCATCACCTTGGAATGGCATTTTTGGCCGGGTCAAAGGCCAAAATACAACAATATGACTCATCACAGATCTTTATAAGAAGCCCAATAGTTTATGTATATATATATATATATATATATATATATATATATATATATATATCACATATGATAATTGCAATTTTCAAAAGTATATGAAACTCATAGTAATAAAACAACCATCAATTAGTAAAAATTCATCTTCTATAAATTGCTGCATGTAACAGGATCTGGCCAATATTTACCAGCCTCTCCAAACTGCCAGGGTGTGACACAAGTTCAATTTTTCTTTCAGTGGTGTTGAACAGGTTTGTAATCAGAGTTTTCCTTCTTCTAAACTGGTTGCCTTACCAAAGTTAAAGAATTCAGTCTGCCCTACTATTTACCCATAGCTGTTGGGAGAATAATTGGACTCATACCCCAAGGGTATTAGCAGTATGTGAAGTGTAATTAGACTTTTCCTGGATTTAAACTCCTGTCATCGTTTAGAAAATGGTCTGGCATATAAGTCGAACAGAAGAATTTTAGCTCACACCTCTGCATTAGACATATACCTGCTGTATAGGTGGAGATTTAAACGTGAAATTTAATTTTGGTGCTCACGATGTAATGGGTATTGTTGCAGAAAATGTTGTCCCGAGTTCAAATACTGGAGCAAACTGTTTGCATTTCACATAGAACTAATACCCTTGGGAAAAGTTAGAATCTCTCTATTCTCTTTACTGCTATGGCTAAAAAGAGAAGACTGTTTTTTTTATGGTTGGTATGGTAACTGATTTTGAAGAAGGAAAATTCTGAATTCAAACCTATTAAACCCCGCTTTTAAACTGACTTTGTGTCACACCCTTCCCGTGCGGAGGGATTCGGAAATGCAGTAGATTATCGTAGGTCAAAAAGTACCAAGTAGGCCTAAGTAAGGAAATGATATGATAACATGCTGCAAAAAACTTTATAATAAGGTCAAACTTTCACATCAGTAAATTGTCTTTCATTCTTTCTCCATTTGTCTGAGAACCGCCTGGGTATTATGGCGTTCCACATAGTGTTTACACTCAGTTAAATAGCTCTTGGAAACATAATATGATATAGTGTTAATTTAATATTTCATTATCATCATTATCATCATCATGTCGCGCTGCTAGAACGGATATCCCTGACTCTCTCTTGCTGCCTGTCTCTGTTGTCCATCGATCCCGGGAGATCTTCCAGGCTACATCCTGTATCGGCACAGAGCTGTTGTAGATAGATTCTAGCAGTTCTCCCTACCTTTGTTTGCCTATGTGAAGGGCTCCACTGATGTATATCGCTTATGAGTTCGTCCTTAATTCTCCAGCAGTGTCCCACATGTCTGGTTCGTCTAACTTGGACAGTTTTCATGATACGTGTTGGTTTTCGGGATCGGTGCTAGGTACAGCTGCTATTTTGTGGGGTATTGCCTCCAGGAATTCTTAAATACATCTCGCAGCGTTCTTGTGTGATTTTCGTTAAGGTTTTTCTTCATACGTTTAGTTAGCGTCCATGTGTTGCATCCATATAGCAGTATTGATACGACCGCTGCTTGGTAAAAGCTACGTTTTATTTTATCGGTCAAGTCTAACATCCATATGACCGATTGCCTATCGATAGCTGACTATGCGCTTGCTAGTCACGTATTGATGAGACGTTGCTTCTGAGGTAGGTGAACTTGTCTACTAGTTTCAAAGAACCACCCTTTATTGTGCAGATGCTACCTCTTTGATTAAAGCGTATGTATTCTATCAAGTCTGCGTTGACATGGACGCCTGTACCACTTGCTACTTGTTTCAGACTATGTAGCTGGAATTGTGCCAGGTGGGAGTATTTGCTAGAAGTGCTATAATTTCGGCGTAGTCTACGTCTGTAATAGTTTATGCAAGGTATCTTCTGATTATTTCTTCTTCGGTATTTGCTTGATTTTTTTTTAATATTAATCTCTGCATTAATTGTTAAATATGTTCAGAAAGTACGAGTTTGATTTGGAATTTTTTTGTGGCAGTCTTTTGCTTCTATAAAACTATGTCCTCAAATAGACTAAGGGTGTTGCACTACTCCTTATGTTTCAGTCGGACCCCCTGGTAACCCTGCGGAGATAAAAAGAGACGAACACAAAATGCCGCCTGTTGATTTGCTTGATACGAAAGTTCATTGGCTACTACCTTTTCATAGGTGTAGGCGAAAGAAAGAGATTGAATAGGTAATGTGTTAACTGATTTAGATAGGCAGAGAGAACAAGCTAGGAAAAGGGACAGCAATTTATTCTCGGTTGATCCGGCTACCTGCTGCTTCGGGGTCAAGTCTCTTGACTACTGTGTCTATACATCTTCTGTAGCTCTTTATCTGACAGCATGCCTCTTTAAACTGCCCTGTTCGAGTACCCTTCTCTAACTGACTAATCTTTCTTCGTCCATTTTCCCCAACTTCCAGTGATCGATTCCTTCCGTTTTCTGTCCTCTGGTTGTCCTATATGACTCTCCCTTACCACTTCCTGTGACAGATTTCCTCTTTTTCACTGTCCTCAGTGTTTTTATTTTCTTCAAACCACTCCTTAACTAACGCTTCAATCACACGTCACTCCAAAAACTTTCAGCGTCATGACTACGCAAGTCAAGGTCTATTCGCTCTGACCTCTACAAATCGGACCCACTCCCAAGTTTGAACTAAATATTTTCAGGCTTAAAAGGTTCACTGCTAGGTTATCATTTACAGTATGTTTTATCCTGCTCTTTAGGCCCGTATTCCAAAAAAATTAAATTATAACGCTCTTTAATTCCTCTATATTTCCCCACTTTTTGTATCTCTCTCTCTCCCTCTTTCTTTCTCTCGCACTTTCTCTCATATATATATATATATATCTGTATATATATATATATATATATATATATATATATATATATATATATAGTAATTGTAAGTTTTTCTACATTATTTTCATCCCTAGTATGAATCAATTTCACTAAATCTAAATCGAACAATTAGAAAAAAAAAGATTTTTGCTTTTGTTCGTGTAAACTGAATATAAAATCAGATGTCAAATAAGTGTTTATCGATGGCAGTATTGTTGTGAAGATTCTATCTGCTAGAGGAGAAAAAAATATTGTTGAAGTATTTACTTAAATCAGCTTCCTGAGACATTCATCTTCCATGCAAGATACCGTCAACGAGAATTAGCTAAATAAATAAACCCCAAAGTTCACGTGGTTAACGACACTTAAATCGGTGCACATTTTCGAAACCATTTATTTTCTTTTATTCAGTGACTTTCCAACTGAAATATTTCGTATCGGACGCCTTCGGTCACATCGAATTCAATTTGTAATACTTTAGAATAAAAGGAACAAGAAAAGAAAACAAATGAAAAAAGGGGAGAAAAAAAGAAAAAAGCCCTGGAAAGATTCATAATAATTTCCCCATGTTTTCCTTTTAAACAATTATTATTATTCTGTGAGATAAGCTTTACCAATTTAGAAAAAAGAACTGCAGATATTTATGGAATTGGTGAGTGAAAGGTTTAATGTGAAAGTATGCAAATAATTGCTTGACAGTAGGCTTTTTATATTTATACTTAAATAAATAATGTATCAATATATATGGATGTATGCGTGTGAATGAATGTATCTGTGTACGTATATATATATATATATATATATATATACATCTCTCTCCCCACTCTCTCTCTCTTTATATATATATATATATATATATATATATATATATATATATATGCGCGTATAAATCTACATACGTGCACATATTTGGTCTCATATATTCTTCCGATGACTGTGTTTCGTAGGTGTATATGAAACTCACTGTAATGAAACTATAGTGAGGTAAGATTTTAATTACTTATATATCATCATCATGATCTCGCGTCATTGGCACGGATCTCCCAGACCCTCTCTCGCCATCCCTCCCTATCGTCCATTACTTCAGGTCTTCAGGGATACATTTCGTATCGGCACATAGCTGCTGTTTGTAGGTTCTAGCGGGTCGCCCTGCTTTTGATCGTCTATGTAAAGGAGTCCACAGGAGTACATTCCTTATGAGCTCGTCCTTACTTCTCCAGCAGTGCCCTGCATGTCTGGTTCCTCTAACTTTGATATTTTTCGTGATGGGTGGTACGTGGCCGTACAGCTGCTGCGTTGTAGGGTGCTGCCTCTAGGACTTTTTCATTATTGCTTGAAACATTTTTGTGCAGTTGTCGTCAAGCTTTTACTCCATTCGTTTAGTTAGCGTCCATGTAGTGCAACCATATAGCAGTAACGATACGACTGCTGCTTTGCATGGAACAAGGAAATGGATTACCTAAGCACAATACAGGTCCCAGACGAAGGTACAAGCGTTTCACTTCATGCCAATGCCCATGTAAAAAGCATGAATCTCTTTATCTCCTTGACGTCCCAATGAGTAAAATTGTCGGGCAGACACAGTTACGTCTGAGTTATAGAGTTACATGGTAGGACAAGCGTTCCAACAGAAGGGAAATCACTGAATTAAAGATCTGAGCAATGTGGTTCTGGAAAATCTGTAGAAAACTGAATAACCATTCTGTTATCAGCTAATCTAATAGATGTGATTGGTCTATATAACACTTCACCATTATAAGCAAATTATCTGTGTGTATGATACAACGGTTTACGTCTTTAAATGATCAGTTCATCGTATCATTTTGTGTTACTATATAATAATATATATATATATATATATATATATATATATATATATATGTGTGTGTGTGTGTGTGTGTGTGTATGCATATTTGATTATCTTTCTTTATTATTTAATGAAACATGCTTAAATGAACTACTGCTGCCTAACTACACACACACACATATATATATATATATATATATATAGAGAGAGAGAGGGGAGAGGGAGAGAGAGAGAATTTATATGCTACTCTCTTTGGATGAACTCTCGATTTGGGAATTTGCCTGCTGTAACATACGCAGAAATGTTATACTCTTTTCATGAATTTGGCACTCCTGAAGCCGGTTATGTAGATGTAAAAAATATATATGAAAAGATTATTTCACTTAAGCTGAGAGTTAAGTTAGCTCCGGAATAAGATATCCAGCGGACGAGTATCGATCTCAACTTTTAGCATCTTGTAGGTCTAGCCACACTGAAGAGTTTTAATACGATGAAACAGTCTTGCTGTGGATGAAAAAAAATATGCATGTGTGTGTGTGTTTGAGTGTGTGTATTCGCGAGAAATGAAACTGTGTCGACGTAAATTGCTTTAAATCTATTCAGAATTATCCTATTCTCATTAGAGCGAATGTTCACATATTCAGACCGATATATTCATATGTTCCTAAATTAGGATTATAGCACTATCTGTTCAACTGTATGCACGTGAGATTAAAGCGCTGAATTCACGCCCAACTAGAATTCACAGTCTAATTTAATATGAGCTCGAACTACTGCTGAGATACTTGTTATACTGAATACTCCTTTGATTAATTCATTTCTATTATATCAACGTTTAGCTGTCATTAAAATTAAGGCTTTCTCATACACTCTCTAACTTTATATATATATATATATATATATATATATATATATGTGTGTGTGTGTGTGTGTGTGTGTGTGTGTGTGTGTGTGTGTGTGTGACTGTGACTTTAGTAAATACATAATAATCATTTAGCTAGAACTCCACGGAGCATAGTGTCTAACGAGCGGAACTTCGATATCCTACAAATCGAGTTGAAACCTAATCGTTCTATTTCGTTTACTTTCGTAGAATACGTCCTTGAGAATGTTTTAAATTCAACTATACCTGACCTATGGGTCAAACAATAACACTACTGTTCTTTACAAGGATGGCTTTACCATTAGATTATCCACAGACGTAGATATGGCATTGAAAAAAGAGAAAAAACAAAAGAGGCTCAAATTCAATACTGCCCTTATAAAGTTCTCACCTACATGAACTCTGAACAGGATCATCGCAGTTTGACTTCAATAATATGCTGGAAACCTGATTTCAGTTGTTTATCATGAATTTCAATCCAATAAAGATCCATATAACAAAAAAAAAACGACGTCTTTTTTCTCTCTAAAAGAATTTGAGACAATTGTCATTTCTACTAGTTCAGCAGCTTTTTATCGTTACTTAATAGAAAAAATTAGTGTTTGTAATTATTAGGTTACAAGTCTTCGGGGTTTGTGTGTGTATATGTTTCTTCGAGACAGATTTTACATCATTTATAACCCCAAGCGGCGAATTTTTTAATTTTCTTCCATCGAACAACAGACAATTGCATTATTATTATTTTATTTTATGCGAGTTTTTCACACCAACGTTTGCAGAAGTGTTTCATAGAATTCAGAGTGGCATCAAATTTCCTTAAATCTACAGGACTCATCACATTTATTCTGACCGATATAATTTGTATGGTTTTGATTCTACCACTGATTTTTAATTCCTCGAATCCAAGTTCAAGGCTTTTGGGACCGTTTCGATAGAACCATTTACAAGTGGTATTTTCTTGTCCCACAGCTTTTTCAATTTTCAAGCAAAATCCAAGGATTGGTTTATATTTTTGCTTTGTTTTATATGGTCCGGTGGAAAGATAAATCCGCATGACGTCAAACTCATTTGCTTTTTTTTTTTGTTTTTTTTTTTTTTTTTGCAAATTAACACAAGATATGGTTTTTAGGCCTGCATCAGATGATCCGTTTGCTTCTCAAAATCCTTGGGAATTTTATAGGGATCATTGTCAAGGATTTATACCAGTTTGTACACCAATATGTAGTATGGGCAAGTTTCAGTTTGTTTGTTTTTTTTTGTATAATTCTTAGTAGATTCACTTTTCCAACCAGTCTTGTTTTATAATCCATTTGAGCTAGTTTGCTTCATCCTCTGTTTAAGTGATCAACTGTTTAATCTTTTACACCACAATATATACATTTGCTATTCTGCTTTTAATTTTAATATGATTTGTCTTTATGGCATTCTTTTATGTTGCTATTAGAAGAGATTCAGTTTCTCTCCGAATGTCCAGGTGTTCTAATGAGCAATTTCGTTTTCTTGTCACTTGATACCTCCATACATTTCTTCTTTCTTCTCGTATATGTTTCCTTAATGTTTGTTGTTCTTTCTGGTCTTATGTTATCAATGCTATTACTGGCTACTGTGATTAGTATTTCTTTGTCCTTTTTTATGGAGTCCTCGAGTGCATGTACTGATATGTTTTCACACTCCCCTATGCCGGCAAGTCCTATTCTAGCGTGCTCTTGATATAAAATGTCTGTCTATGTTATCTCTCGAATGTACGGCTTTTCATCAATTAGAATGAGTTACTCCCTTTTTCTCTTGATTTGGAAAAATTGTAGTTCCCTGTGCCCTTTCAATGTTTGCAAATGAGTGGTATCATTACTATAACGCATAGAAGTTATGAAAGTGAGTCTTCCTGAACGTCACCACTTTGATTTTTTTTCTTCTGTTTGGGTTTGACTTTGCGATATCAATTCTAACCTTCATTTTTCCATGGCATTCCTTATGTTCATGTTTGGTCGGATATTTTGCATATTTTCAATCGCTCTATTATCCATGTTAACGGGATGCTAGACTCTTTCTACTAAATCCGAGCCATGTCTACATTTTTCCGTTTCGTTTCTGATTTTTTTAGGATATTCTAGTCTATATATTGAACATAATTTGTTCCTCTCGTTCCCTTAACGACATTCTTTTTGTTCTTCCGGAAATAGTCAGTTGCCTACAAGGAAGTAATACATTTCTTCTTTTTAGTGTATGGTCAGTATTTTCCACATAATAGACAATCCTGTTACCAGCCTATAGTTGCTTGGGATCGTCCTTTATTATTATTAATATTATTATTATTATTATTATTATTATTATTATTGGGGAGATTTTCACGCCAGTGTTACCTGATGGTTTTCCGCCGGAGACTGATTGACAGCACATCTTAAGTCTCCCGGACTCTTCTTAGTATTCAGGCCGACCTTAACAATGCTGTAGTATGGATGGTATCCACTCGTCCTCTCATTCAAACGTCCCTCAGTCCCAACACCAATTCTCAGGTGACTGCACCGAGGATGCCATTTACAAATGGTATCAATGGTATTATTATTATTTTTATTATTGTTTCGTTTATTTTCATTTTTCATGGTATGTTTATAGTTTTTAATGGTTGATATATTAACATTCATATATTTGCATGATTTTATTTTAAAATTCCGCTTGTTAAAAGGAAGGAACTCTTTTAGTAAGAAGATATCAATTGGGTTTCACCCACTAAGATTTGATATATAACGGTACGATGTAGATTGTTTTACGTGCATCACGTAAATAAAACAGTTCAAGCTGTTGAGGTATGCTTACCTCTGTTGACTGTTTAGAAGCCGTATATATAAAAGTGTACTTTGGTGTAATTCTGAAACTTAGGCTTTACGAAGACGAATTAGACTATGGAAAAATAGTGCGATGAATTGCGAGGCATACTCCACTTTCGAGGGTGTGTCCTCCGATCATCGAATAGTCACGGCCAAAATACGTATAAGCCTACGAAAAAACGCCACACGAACAGCGACAACTAAGCACTATGACTGGGTCCTACTTAACAACAGAGACATTAGAGACAAATATGCTTTAGAATTAAGAAACAGATTCGAAACACTACAAGAGAAGACAGAAAAAGTTACCCCAAATGATGAATATGAAAATTTTGTTGAAGCACACCAAGAGGCGGCATCAAAGTGTATCCCAAAAAAACCTAGAAGTAAATATAGAGTCTCTTGGGAAAAGTCAGAGGTTAGAGAAAAACGTGCACTCGTGAAAACTGTCTCCAAAAGCTATCGGAAGAACCCAACAAACACAAATGCCAGAAAACTAGAAAAGGCACAATATCAATTAGAAGGAATATATCTAAAAGAACAGGCAGAATACATACAAAATCAGATAGATAAGATTAGAGACTCGGTGGAAGATAAACAATCCAGGATAGCCCGGCAAACAATAAACGAAGTAAGTAGAAGGAAGAGCACAGCCAAAGCAAAATTGAAAGCTGCAAGCCAACAAGAAAGAGTAAAACTGTGGGAACAGCATTTCAAAAATCTACTAGGAAGCCCGCCGAAAATAAGGGATGAACCGATCACTAGAATTATCAGTAAGCAATTAAACATTAAACTAGGGCCTTTCACCAAAGAAGAACTCGACTCGGTTCTTAAAAAAATTAAAAATAGGAAAGCTGCAGGGCTGGACGAGATCCCCCCAGAAGTGTGGAAGACTAGACAATTCGACGATATACTGCTCCGGCAATGCAACGCTGTCTATAGTCAAAATAGGATAGAAAGATGGATGAAGGGATGCATCCTTCCTTTCCCTAAAAAAGGCGACCTCGGGTTAGCCAAGAACTACCGAGGGATAACACTTACATCCATAGCAGCCAAAATCTACAATGCCCTACTACGAAACCGCATAGAACCCAAAATAGACAACATCCTGAGGAAAAACCAAAATGGCTTCCGGAGAAATAGATCCACAACCTCACAAATATTGACCATCCGTAGAATCCATGAAGGCGTTCGGGCAAAAAACCTTCGGGCGACATTACTATTTGTCGAATTTACCAAGGCCTTCGATTCCATCCACAGAGGAATAATGAAACTAATCCTACTAGCATACGGCCTACCAAAAGAAACCGTAGCAGCAATAATGATCCTCTACAGAAACACAAAAGTGAAAGTACGTTCACCAGATGGAGACACGGAATACTTCGACATTGTTGCAGGAGTACTACAAGGAGACACGCTAGCCCCATACCTCTTTATCATCTGTCTAGACTACGTGCTTAGAACTTCGATCGACAAAATCAGAGAAAATGTCTTCGAGCTGACTAAGAAAAGAAGCAAAAGGTACCCCGCAAAAACAATCACAGACGCCGACTACGCTGATGACTTAGCGTTACTGGCGAATACGCCTAATCAAGCAGAGACACTACTGCATAGTTTGGAACGAGCTGCAGCAGGCATTGGCCTCCAAGTCAATGCGCACAAAACTGAATATATGTGTTACAACCAAACGGGCAACATTACCACACTAGACGGAGCCTCTCTGAGGCTAGTGGACAAATTCACCTACCTAGGAAGTAGCGTCTCATCAACAGAAAACGACATCGACACACGACTGACGAAAGCATGGACGGCTATAGATAGGCTCTCAATCATATGGAAATCATACCTGACCGATGAAATGAAGCGCAGTTTCCTCCAGGCAGCTGTTGTATCGATACTGCTATATGGATGCACTACATGGACGCTAACCAAACGGCTGGAGAAGAAACTTGACGGCAACTGTCGGTCAGACAGGAACTGGTTTTTTTAATTGTATCAATATTCTTCACAAGACTCCCATTTTTCAAATCGTCCAAATCACATGAGCACGAGAAGTTTTTTTTCTGAACGTGTAGCAACAAAATTAATCAAAAATATTCATTATTTTTTTTTTTTTTCATTTTCAACAAGATTAATCTGATTCAGAAATGTTTTTTTCTACTTTTTAACCTTGTACTGCAGAGTGTCACAGATATACTACCCACATTTTAAACAGTAGCCTGTGAACTCAAAATGACCGTACGCAAGTGGAATGGTAGCTCCATCTAACGAATATCGTACACTTTTCTTTTTATGATCAGTTACGATCATAACTTGAAGTGTATCACAACGTGCGTTTCAGTTATAATGTTTTCTTGTTTCTTTTTTTTTGGGGGGGGGTTCTCACAACATGAAAATCTGCAATTGCTACAGAGAATTTCTCGTGCTCATTTCATGTTACGGAAGAATGATCCTGTTCAGGATAGTTTTTTAAAATTAATATCAGTATTATTTTATGATTCAAAAATATCTTGATGCAAGCTAGATAGAACTACAATTACCATTTCCCCATGTTATTTTTTGGCACACAGTTAACAGTTTAAAATGTCGGAGAAATTTCTCTATGACACTGTATTTATGTTTATTTCTACTATTAATTAGAAACAAATATATAATTCTGTGATTTACTGGACACCAAAAGTCATGTTGCCTCCGACATCAAATGCTATATGATGAACTCTCCTTTTCTTCGTATTATTTAAAGAGCCTTTTCCCTTCAACTTTGTATAATTAACTGCTTTTTTCTGTTGGTCTCATTGTCGAAGTTTAACATATACCAGGTTATATATCATTTAGAGGTCAAATTATTTACTTACTTATACTTTATTTTAATTCCACTGATATCTCTGTTTTCTTGGAGAAAATTTGAAAAACAATTAAGTTTCTCTGAGTTAACTGGTTTTCGTATCCATTTTCAGACGATATTAGCGAACTGTATTCATTTTCTTCAAATATTCTATGCTGTGTGGCATGTTTTTATACGGAAGTGTAACTTAATCTCCATCTACTGCTACTTTGCAGACGGTTGATCTACTGATATATGGAGGGGAAACACAACAACGCAGCTTGTATCAAGTGTTGTGACCTCTGACATTTTATTCCCTCTTTCAGTTTCTGGGGCAGTGGAAGTTAGTTGATGGGGGTGACAGACTTCACGCGCAGGTTAGATTATTCATTCTAGTAAAAAAAACAAACGGTTCTTATGTATCATTAAAACGTTCAATCACTGCCTATCTCCATAACCGATGGTTTTCTCGTAGCCCATCCACTAAAAAAAGACAATCAAAAATCGTAGTTTTTTTTTTTAATACGGCTTCATATACCTCAATTTCCGCTATGCTTGAGTGGCAATCGTGTGACCAGTCCCCGCTACCACTTACATAAGCGATCATGTCTGATGACTTCAGCAAGTTTTGATAAACTGTAATTTCCTCTCCGGAGTGCTTGATCACGTATTCTTTGTTACGCCTAGCCAAATAGATGAGATAATGAAATTTGTCTTTTGTCTGGCCGCTAGATTTTTTAGAAGATACTGTACGCAGAAGCAAAATTTGGAATATTCTAGAATAATACTGAACGACTGTATAAAAAAACAAGATTAATTTTAATTTAAAAACCAGCAAAAAACAAAATAAGAAGATAGACAAAAAGCAGTAAATTTACTTAATATGACCACCATATTTTCAAATATTGTATCAAATAATATGACCACCATATTTTCAAATATTGTATCTAATTTCAAATAATTTGCATGCCTTCAAAATAAAACATTTTATTAAATTCCTCCTCAATAGTAGTCTTAATCGTACCCTTATTTGGATGGGAATTCATTCGTTTTCTAAAACGCTTCATGTAGCGTAATCAAGGGAGATTAAGGTCTTGTTCTGATGGTGACCTTAAAGAAATTCCAATTATTTCGGAAATTATTTTTGCCCTAATTTCGGCGTTAAGCAAATCATAGGTTCTTTATCATTTCTTTTCTTGCTCACTCATATTTGGATGAATTTTAATGAAAAAGTCCATCAATAATCGAACTAAACATGAAAATTTAGATTTGGCATGTTTTTTTGTTTTTTTTTTCAATAATTGAACTAATTATAACTAAAAAAATGTTTAAAAATAATTCCATATTTTTCTTCCGCACCCTGTAATTTATGAATTCAAATTTTGGTAAAGGCCACTTACAATGTTACAGAATCTAATAACACTTTATATTCAACAAGTGATCGATTATGTTTCATATATTCTCATTCTGTGTAAACTCATCATTGCTTTATCCTCAACTTGAAATTCAAAAGCTGAAGCTGTTGTCACTTAATCCATCCACATCCGTGGTGTAATGGTTATCGTCGCAGGAATTGGACACGGTGACACGAGTTCAAATCCAGGACTGATTGCATTTCACATAGCACTAATACCCTTGGGAAAGGTATGAATCCAATTATTCTCCCTCCAGCTATGGGTAAATAGTAAATAGAAGTGCTCATTCATTGTTGTTTCTTCTTGTTCCACTTTGATATGGTGTAGTAGTTATTTGTAAGGTCGAATGAAATAGATTTTTCGAAAAATATTAATAATCTACTCTGACTACGTGCTTCGAAAGTCGATAGATTTAATGAGAGCAAATGGTTTTCCTTTGGTAAAGGCATGAAAAGAAGGTACCCGTCACGAACGATTACTGACACGGACTACGCTGATGACATAGCGCTTCTGACAAATACACCCGCCATGGCCGAATCCCTGTTGCATCGTCTGGAACGGGCAGCAGATGACATGCCAACGAAGACAAAACAGAGTTCATGTTCTTTAATCAAAGACGTGGCCTCTCAACACAAAAAGAAAACCTGGACGAGTTCACCTACAAACCACTGCAGAAGCGTTTCATCTACCGAAAATAACATCAACACGCGACTATCCAACGCATCGACGGTCATTGATAGACTATCGGTCATATGAAAGTAGACCTTTCAGATAAAATAATGCGCAGCTTTTACAAATCAGCGATCGTGTCAATACTGCTGAATGGATGCACCACAGGGACGCTGACTAAGCGTATGAAATGAAAGCTAAACGGCAATTGCACAAGAATACTGCAAGCTGTATTTAAAAATCTCGGAAGCAGCATGCTACAAACAGCAGCTGTACGAATACCGACCTCTCATCTCGAAAACCATTCAAACTAGACGAGCAAGACATGCTGGACACAGCTGGAGAAGTAAGGGCGAGCTCATAAGCGATGTACTCCTGTGGATTCCTTCATACGGATGAGCAAGGGTAGGGTGACCACCCCGAATCTATCTACAACAGCTCTGTACTGATGCCGTTTGTAGCATGGAAGACCTCCCGAGAGCGATAGACGAGAGGGACAAGTGGCAGGAAAGGGTCAGAGAAATTTGTAGAAGCGGTACGCCATGATGATGATGACATAAGAACACTCAGAACAATATTATTTTATGAAAGACAGAGGTAGAGAAAAGTCACATGAAGTTATAATCGCTTATTTTTCTAGTTGAAACCATATATCTATATACAAACAAATAGTTATCGTTGAGTTGAAAGAATTACTTGACATCGAATATTCAAAAGTATTTGATAGGAATACTTGAAATTCTTATTAGATTGGAATTATTTTTAGCATATTACTTGGCCTAAAACTCATAACAAATAACTACACAATTATATAAACATTAATTAAGAATGGAACGATTTTCCTAACGTCAAGGTATAAAATGATCCTATATGGTTGACATACTGTAAAAATCACTCAGTCATTTCCTTGCTAGAATTTAACGCAAACAATTTATGTTATGAGGAGTTAGTAAGGGTTTTTACTTGATGCGTACGTTTTTAAACAAATTACTGTGTGAGAATAAACTTAGATGGGAGAATAAGTGTAGCACGATTGACAATTTATTGAAGCTTTACGTGAACGTTACACATCTACAATCGTAGGACTTTGTTTGCAACCATTTTAGTGCCCTGGAATGTTTACTAATAAACGCATTAAAACTGATCTCAACAGGGTTAACCTAGAGGAAAATAATTTTTAAAAATACAATATAAAAAGAAACAAAATGGTATTTGAAACGTTTTCCTTGTCTTTCTATTGGAAGCGAATTGGAGTTATTAGGTCTAGAATTAAAATACAAGAAATAGAATTCCACAAGCTAAAAAAAAAAATGCAACTTATGATTTTATCCAGATGCCCAGCAGACACAGTCACCTGAATTATCCATTAAT
>OY757924.1:43639371-43729371 GCA_963585895.1 Sepioteuthis lessoniana
ATTATTCTTCAGCACATGTTCCTGACGTTTTAGATTGTCTTCAGGAAGTAAATATTTCATTTAATGTCCCTTTGGTTTTTATAGTGGCAACTGGTTTGATAGGATTATGGTTTATTTTTATTCCATAAATTGTGTATGTGAATGTTTACACCGAGTTAATTGTGTGTGACAACCTTTAGTCTCTGCAGATGTTGTTTCGCTGTCTGTCTTCTGTGTGTGTGTGTGTGTGTGTGTGTGTGTGTGTGTGTCTATTTCACACACACACACACACGCACACACACACACACACACACTCTCTCTCTCTCTCTATATATATATATATATATATATATATATATATTCTTTTTGATTCAAGGGTTGCTGTATTATTTAGCAATGTATCTTTGATGATCATATTGGTGAAACCTGGCCTAAGAGTTTTTGGGTTTAGGTTCTTTAAATCCGTATTGTATTGGGTATCTCTCCAATTTATTCTTTAGTCGACGAGTCATGTGCTTTTCTGACAAAAACGTGGAAACAACACTCCTCAAATCAGCAGATGAACTACAACTTACCTCATATCTCAAAAAACCTTCTAGTTTGACCCCAAAATCACGTGAGATATTGTGGGAGAAGTAAGGTCAAACTCAGAAGCGACATTTTATTGTGGACTCCTACATGTGGACGCCTCAGTATTAGCCGATTAGCAAGGAGTTTTATACGTCGGCACTGTATGGACAAAGGATTCACTATAAAAGACCAACCAAGAGCGAGAGATGATAGGGACGAATAGCGAGAGAAAATCGGGGAACTCCGTACAATAAGAATGGTTTGATTCTGATAAACAGTTTGACAAAAGTGTTTGATAACATCACAAGTTTTATGCTTAATAAGATTAACTTTGAAATTTAACATTTGTATAAAATAATCAATTGATGCCAAATACTCCAAAACATCACGCAATGTTCACGCGTTTGTTCTACTTTCTTAAACAGAAATGTTTCCATCAATTTGTATTTTCAAACATATATTTAATGTAATATATTCAATTCCATTTTGCAATCAATTTTTATTTTGATTGATGTCTATATTAAGTTAAGATTTTTTCGTAAAGTATTTTAAGACGGTTGTTTTGCAGTATACATTTTGATTCGCTTGTGCCGTAACGGGTATCAACTTTGAATATGGATTAGGCGAATCTAGTTAAAAACCAGGATGTTCCTGTTTGCGTTTCACTTCAAGTTAATTAACTTTGGAAAAGTGAGACCCCCACCAGTTGGCTATGGGTAAATAGTAGGTTAGACTAAATTCTATAATCTTCTTTTAGTTATCATACTGAGTAAAGAAAAATTCAGAATTTAGACTACTTGCACTCCAATAAAAAAATGACCTCGTAATAATTGGCCAGTCCATCTTAGCTGCGTTAGTTGAGTAAGCTGCACATGCCAATTTCTTTAAATTTCTCTTGCACGAATTTTTTAGATATGCTGCCGCCATATACATATTTACATAAACATTAGTATTTTTCTTTTCTAGTTATTTTTCATAGGTAATAATGAATTTTCTCTTAAGTGTGAAAATAATATATATATATATATATATATATATATATATATATATATATATATATATATATATATATATATATATATATATATATTGTCTATCACTGATATTGAGGACTATATAACAATACCGCAGCATTTTATTCTCCATTACTTAACCAAGTGAGCTAGTAAGAAACATAAACCTTATGTATATATATATATATATATATATATATATATATATATATTGATCAGATGTATTTTATATATAATTTACATTATTCAATATTTTAATATTAATTTCATGTGTTCAGAAGCTTCTCTTGAAATATATTGTTTATAAGTAGTTATAGAAAAAGTATTTCTTATATTTTACATCAATTCAATCAATCAAGCAAATTAATTCGATGCCAATAACAATTTGTAGTTGAATACCTAAAATCAGTAAATTATAAATAGGAAAATATGGAGGTGCCCGTTGTGTACTGGTTATCGTCGTAAGAAATGGACACGGCGACACGAGTTCAAATCCTGGACGAGACTGATGGCATTTCACCTAGCACTAATACCCTTGGAAAAGGTATGAATCTAATTATTCTCCATCCAGCTATGGGTAAATGGTAGGATAGACTGTGTTCTGCAGCCTTGGTGAGGCAACTAGTCTAGGAGAAGGAAAACTCTGAATTCAAACCTGTTAAACTCCGCTTAAAAAATTGACCTAGTGTCATATCCTGCCCGAGCGGAGGGGGTGGTGGTAAATATGATAATTAGGAAAATATATGCCATGTAGACTTTGTTACTAACTCGCCAAAAATTGCCAAACAATTTACATACTGATTTTTTAACAACATATGACGCGTTTTGAGTGTATTCCCCCGAGAAATGCCGGACATTGTTCAGTTAACAGACATTTAAATTTCACCACAACATTTTGGAATTCATTTATTTTTACTCAACTACTACTATGTATTAAAACTGAATGCAGTTGATGTATTGAGCAAATTGCACACAAGGGCGCCAATTATTGTTAATGATCTTGATACACGAAAAAGAAATCTGGTGACTACCCGGATTAATATCTTCAAATCACACACCATGTAAACATATACATTTTCAATGTAGATCCTGATTATTACTAGGAGCACATTATGGCATCCGCTTCTTTGCGTCTCCGACTGCTAGATGCTAAAACAGTAGATATGAAACCTGCCTATATATAGTTAGCCTCGAAAGATTGCAACATCATATTTATAGGATTAGAAACATTATGTACAGTCATTGAGGAATCTGTAATGTTTTTGTAAATTAGCTTTTTGCAAAGAACAGCACAAAATTTATACCATTTAATGCCAATATAGTTTTTAGAGTTAGGTATGGAAAATAAAAATTTGATTTACACATTTATATATAAACAAAACTTCTATGTGAATCTTGTACGTTACAAAGCATATAATATTTGGTTACATGCATTTAAGGTGTGTGGCATTCATGCTGTCAAAATACTAGTATAGGATTGATTTTAACGTCTAAAGATTCAGGGTTGAAATATATCTATTTTTCCTAGCCGTACCAAAGGTGTAATTCTAACACTGATACAAAGAATAATGTTGTATTTTGATCTTTAAGGTAGGAAAGCAAGTTCTTTCCATAGAATTGGATGGTTCCAAATACTATTGCTTGATCTCTGTGACTGCCGAGTCAATATTAATAGATATAACCAGTCACGTGCATCGCACATATATGCATGAATATATTTCTAGGAGGTGCCCGTGGTGTAAAAGTTGAATACCTAAAATCAGTAATTTATAATTAGGAAAATATGGAGGTGCCCGTGGTGTAATGGTTATCGTCGTAGGAAATGGACACGGCGCCACAAGTTCAAATCCTGGACGAGACTGATGGCATTTCCCATAGCACTATTACCCTTGGGAAAGGTATGAATCCTTCCAGCTATGGGTAAATAGTAGGGCAGACTAGGTTCTTCAGCCTTGTTGAGGCAACTAGTCTAGGAGAATGAAAACTCTGAATTGAAACCTGTTAAACTCCGCTTGAAAATTGAACTTGTGTCACATCCTGCCCGAGCGGAGGGGTTGGTATATATATATATATATATATATATATATGTTTAGTGTGTGAATGGTATTGTATGAGAGTGTGGTTTTATGTCTGTATGCGTGTATGTTTTTATGTGAATGTGTAGGGATATGTTATTTGGTAGATATGTTTAGTCCTCCAAAATTTAATGTTGTGGGTTTAGTATAGTATATGTTTTGCTTAGTGGTATTTTATATTTGGAAAAAGGTAAAATAGGCACATGGAAACAAATGTAGTAAAGGAAGTAAATGAGTAAAGTTATGAAACGGCACGGACAAAAGGAACATTCAAAACAAGGCGACAAACAAAACAAATTTATATTCAAAACAAAACACGCAATCATACATTTAAAATATTGCTTCTGTATTGGTTCTATATTGTTCGTAAAATAGTCCTCTGTGTCTGTGTGTGTCTAACCCAACTAAAACTACAGAAAGGGTTAACTAATAAAAGTGTCCTATTCATGTCGACTGCATATTTTTAAATGTTCATTTCTTCTTGTGGTTTGAAACAGTTGGTGTTTCTGAGGCTGGAAAAAGTCTCAGGGGCAAAGTATTTTGAGGAATAGAAAGTTTGCGTGGTTTATGCATTTTGTGGCTTTTGACGTCTGTTGGTGAGTAAGATATTCACACTGGAGAGAGTGTGTTTGTGCTGCAATAGAAATTGGGAAAAAGAGATAGAGTGTTTGAAGACGACGTATTTATAGAAAATATTTATCTTGGAATCGGCTCCAAAAACGCGGGACGAAATTCAAAAGTGGACGTAGTTTTAGGCAGGTCACGTAGTTCTGCAGGCCAATGGTTTCCCGAGACTGAATATTTATTTGCGTCCAGCATCTTTGTTTTGGGAACAAGTGTCATACCACCCAATTTAAAATATAGGAGTGTAAGTCCTATAAATGTGTTTGTATATATATATATATATATATAATCGAAAAATATTAAGAAAAAAACGGAAATATAAACGACCGCTTCTGATGTAACTGTAGACGGAAAAACAAGAGAACAGCTTTCAATGTTTAATGATTGAAAATGTTCGATTATTAATCGACCGTATGTACTGATGATGAAACCTCCCCGACTTATACAGTGTCGACGGAAGAGCCCAGAAAAATCAGATTTTAAAATCACACATCTTATTTTAAAAAATGATATGAAAACAGTACAATATTATTAAATTCATATAAGAGAAAACAACTACAAAAAATAAGCGCAAAGATAAAGAAACTTTAACCGACTCGAAGTTAAAAAAAAAAAAAAAAAAGGCCAGGACTGTATAGTGCAGGATTGGCAAACTGTATATTGTTTATAGAACAAAAGTTTAAAATCACTTTCCTCGAACAAGATTACCAAGTAAATTAGAAATCGAAATTGATAAGCAGGTGCTGACAAATTAACAAACATTATTTTTTACGTTCGCTGGCTCAAGAACGATCTTGAAACAGATAAAGAAATGAAAAAATATAAGAAATAAATGAGATTAAAAATAAAAAAAAGGTAAAATCTGCAAATTTCAGGACATTATATTTTCTAAGTGCGGACGCAACAATCAAACAGCCAAATTCATCGCTGGAGGAGAGAAAGGTTGATCTTTGCATGAGATAAGCTGAAAGTTAAGCTGAAAGTCTTTTGAAAAAAATCACGTGACCCGTCTAATAACAATGAATACGTCATAAAATGTCAGTAACGCAACAAACCTGTTTGTGTATAAAATATTTTGATAGGTTTTCTGTTATCAACAGTTTGTTTGTTTATTCGTTTGTTTGGGTTTTATGACATATCAACTTTTGTAGGTTATTTAATGCCGAATCCATTTTTTATACAAATAAGCAGTTCTATTCCAAACATTTCAGTTTAGCACCAGTACACAGTATAAATGTCAATTTTTTTTTTCAAGCTATTCAGTTAAGTCAAACAGTTCTAATTCAAACAATTCAGTTAAATATATGTATAGCTTTTGTCCACACAGTTAAATGTTAAAACAATTCTATTTCGAACGATTCAGTTTAGCGCAAGTACAGTTTCAATGTCAAAAGCAGTTCTATTTCAAGCAGTTCAATTTAGCGTGAGTACGCAGTTTAAATTCCAAAACAGTTCTATTTCAAGTAATTCAGTTCAGCATTAGTACGCATTTTAGTTCTATTTGGCCCATAGATAAGGCCCAATCAGGTGTTACCAATCCGAGGCAGAGTGGACCTGGGAGCGATGGCAACGAAGGGTACATTGCTTTCTCCAAACCTCCAGCATTACTGGAACCTCGTAATCGCATTGTCTAGTATCTTATCAAGGACACTGGTTAGGAGGGTCTTACCCCTCAGCAGAGGTGCAATCGGTGTACTCTACAGCCCCAGCCGACTGGGCAATTGACCGTTTGAAGTCGGAATTTGATGATTTTACTCACAATGCGTTGTTCTATAGTTTAGATAATAAAACCTTTAACTAAGGAAGTGAGTTGTTTTTTAATTGTTTTTAACCTACCCCCCTCTCTCTCTCTCTCTCTCTCTCTCTCTCTCTCTCTCTCTTTCTCTCTATCTATCTATCTATCTATCTATCTTTTCATTAATAAGAACATTCATGCAGTCACACAATCACAGAGAATACACTCTTATATAAAAAAAAAAATAGAAAAAGAGAAATAGCACCGGCACGGAGGAAAGTGTGTCATGGACAATTAACTCGATCAGGACACTCACAGAAAAAAAATCTTGGAATTAACAAAACAATAACCCTATCAAAACAATTGCAGCAGTACCCCCTCCCACCAAAAAAACAAAACAAAACAAAAGCATTTACTTGCTGATGACGATTTAAAAAGTCATAATCATGGGTTGGAGAAGAATCAATGATTTAAAAGCAAAATCACTTGTGAAACAATTTGTATTAAAGTATTTCCTTTTTTTCCAATTGGACCAACGGAAAAACTGTTATAAATACACACACACACACACACACACACACACACACATACATATATATATATATATATATATATATATATATATATATATATATATGTTAATACATATATATATATATATATATATACCTAAGAAGGGAATAAAAAATAAGGCAAACGGGGATCATTAGCCTTGGTAGAGCAACTGCTCAATGACAGATTAGAGCTTTAAATTACAAACCAGGACCTCGATTCTCAAAGTCAGTCGTGACAACTTACTTCTAGCACCTTTTTGATCGAAACGGATTGGACGTCAAATTGTATAGCAGCTTGATTTTACCTGGAACATATTGTCTTCCATGCAACCAAATCCCGTATTATTTCGTGACCATATTCAGATTCATTACCTCATTAGATTTTTGGTTAGCATTACTATAAAATTTAACAGATAACAATTTTAAGAATTCAATACCAAATAAAATAAGGGCACAGTTTAAAAATTGACAGATTTTAGTCCTATAAGACAATTGGTATATGTTATTTGCCCCAAAAGAAATTAAGTAGATAAAAGGTTTCCCGGCAAGGATATACACAAAAAGCACGTGGAACTGAAGACAAAATATCTTCCTTGGTAACAACATAACACAAAATTCGATATGTAAAATTTTAGAAACACATTTCTCGAAAATTTGCTTTTCATCTTACAAAATATGTGTTTGCTTTTAGTTATTTTGTAAGGTGTTTGGTTAGTTTGGTTTACAGCATATAGAACTTTGTTGAGTCATTTTACACAAAAATCTGTTTAAAAGTTCAAATCTCCACTCAAATATGGTATAAAAATCTATGATCACAATCATTTCAAAACACCAAGAACTTCATTTTAAACTGACAAATGGATCCTTACTTCAAACATACTTGCTTCATTCAAAGATAAAAGACTGACAGGTACTACGACTGGAAGTCAAAATCAACTTGTAAAAATGACATGTAATATGTAGCTCAACACTGAAAAAAGCTCCTGAACAATATCCACACCTCTCAATAGTATTTAAACTCATATCAAGATCACCTTTGATTGCCTGGGCCATCTTATCCTGAACAGAAGGCAGTCGGCTTATTATATGAGGATTTCATTATACTAGATTTAATAAGTATCTGTTCTAGATGTTTCTGCTTTTCAAGGCACGCCACAAGAGGTTTACTGCTCACGAGGACCTCAGAAACCCGATATTTGGTCTCATTCCAGCATACTAGGGGTTAGATGAAAAATATGACTTTCAACGCTTATTAAATGGTACCAATTAGCATCCGATTTACTTCAAATGCCCTATCTCTCTTACTGTAAATAATGCAAATCTAATATATCCACACAGATATATCTCTTATAAATTTGGATATTAGTAGCCTGGTAATCATGGAGATTATTTTCATACAGTTTAAAATAAAGAATCAACAACTCAAGTTAGATGGGATATTTAATAGTAATTTCCTTATACGTATAAATGACCTAAGACTGTCCACATGTATTACTGAGGAGAAGTCTCTTTGGCTTAGTTGCAAACATGTAGGATTGTGACATCTTAGTAAACGGGTTCAAAATCCAGACCCTCTATTAAGTTCACTTTCGGTCTAATAGTGAGGAGAAAAGAATGAACTTCCTAATAGGGATTAGATTTGATAGTACAAGTAATGATTTTTTACAAGGGTCTCTTCGGCATTTAATGACCCATGGATGTCGAAATGCCATTAAACAAAGAAACCAAAACCCAGAATTGCGGAATGAAGCAACTTGATTCGGAAGACCTAAATGTTGATAAAAATCAGCAGAAGTTGAATGGGAACTGTGCAAATAACTTTGCAAGACAATAAGAAACAAAGACATGATGCAGAGGTTGGAAATTTAGATATGAACGTCAATAAAATATATATCGGTCTCTTTCTATGTAAAAGGACAAATATAAACAGGGTAGAAGTGGGGGATAAACTTAATTTAATTATGAGAGACTGACCACAATTAAAACTTTTAGAACTGTTGAAAATGTTCTATATAATACTCAGAAATATTTACCTATGTACGAAATACATTTGCTCTTAAAAAAATAAAAGTATTCAACAACTGAACGACTGGAGATGGGGTGAAAACTTTACAAATGTTGGCCACTTAATCCACTGGCGAAATCAAAAATAGACAAGATTGCTGGAGACTTGTATTAGTTATTCTTCATAGTTGTAAGTATAAATCTGAATGACTTGGGTATTTCTAGAAAAAATATTGAAAGACGTTTTTTCATAACTTAATTTTGTCTTTTAACACTCAGGTGACCTTCCCACTACTTAGTCATTTTGTCAGTTCTATAAAATATTGATTTTATATGATTTTTTTTTCAAGGGGGAAGTTCTATTTACATTGTAAATACTATGTCGAAACGATGTCTGGCTTTCCGACTTGCACGTACGTAAGTTACGTTTCCTTGTTTTTATCTGATTATATTCCACAAGAGTGAGAGGAGATGGAAAATTGTTTGAAGAAACTGTTAAGACCCAAGACTCATTGAAGTGAACCGAATTTAGAAGTTGGCATTTCTTAATAAAACACAGGAAAAAAATTAATAGTATAACATACGTGTCGGATGGCCACATATGATTTTGACATAGTCTTTTTTTTTAAGTTGACGCTTCAACAACTTTTAAAATATATGTAAAAATCGATACATTTTAAAACTGACTAATTGCCTTAATAATAATGTATGACAAGGATTACACACACACACATCCACTTGCACCCCACACGGATATATATATATATATATATATATATATATATGTGTGTGTGTGTGTGTGTGTGTGTGTGTGTGTGTGTGTGTGAGTCAAAATCTCTATTTTTCCTTGACGGGGCTAATGTGGTTTAGATGTACTGATTGGAACATGTAAAAATTAATGCTTAATAATAATACTACTACTACTAATAATAATGATCAGAAAACTAATAATGCAGGGAAACATGAGAGTGACAGTGGGAGTGACTGGAATTGGCGTGCTTGGAACTATTCCCAAAGGCTTGAAAAGGAGACTGGAAGAATTCGAAACAACGTATCGGAAAGAAAATTCAGAAGAGGCCAGGAGATCTGAAGAAACTTGCTGTCATTTAGACTCCAGTGAAAGACCATCAGCTAACGCTGGTGCCAGGAAAGTTGACCAGAGAATAACTCAAACAAATCGATCAGAGAACAAGAAAGGCATAAGGCCTTGCATCCTAGAGATGATGTTGATAGACAATATGTCAAGGAAAGAGGGAGGAAAGGACTTGCCAGTATTGAAGATGGCGTTGACGCATCGATACAATGACTCGAAGACTACATAGAAAAACGCGGAGGAAGGCTGATTCCAGCCAACAGAAGCAATACTGACGACACGAAGATCAGTAGAAAATTGAAGAGAAAAGAAATATAGGAAGAAAAACAACTCTATGGACAGTTCAAGAGCCTAGCAAATGACATCTCAAACGAGAAATCGTGGACGTAGCCAAGAAAGGAAAACCTTAAGAGAGAAACTGAATATCTTCGAATAGCAGGACAAAAGAAGGCCATGGGGACCAACTATATCAAATTAATAGATAAGAAGCAGTAAGACAGCAGATGTACATTATATAATGATAGAAACGAAGCCATCAACACATAAAAAGTGAATGCAACAAATTAGCACAGAATGAATGTAAGGCTAAGCACGACAGGGTGGGCAAAATGATACCCATGGAATTGTGCAAAAATTGAAGTATGACCATACGAACCAATGGGATACACGCAAACCAGAATCTATCGTGGACAATGAAACGCACAGACTCTATGGTATTTTGAGCAACAAACGGATCACATAATCCCAGCCAGTCGACCAGACCTCATAGTAATGAACAGAAAAGAGGGAATTTGCAGAATTATGGACTTTGCTGTCCTAGCAAACCACAGGATGAAATTGAAAGAAAGCGAAAACGGGGATACGTACCTCGTCCTTGCGATTGGAGATTGAAAAAACACTGTGGAACGTGAAAGTGACAGTTATACCTATTGTAATTAATGCGATTTGTACAGTCACCAAAGGATTGGTACAAAGACTGAGGAACTTAGAAATAAGAGGAAGAGTGGAGACTGTCAAATTACATCATTACTGAGATCGGCCAGAATACTGAGAAGTGTCCAAGAGACTTGAGGAGTCTTCCTGTTACTCAAACTTCAGCGAAATACTATCTGCTAACACTGATATGAAAAACTCACAAAAAGTAGACAGTACTTATTGAATGTTGTAAACTAGAATAAAAGGAGGAAAATGCTAGGTTGGGGAAGATGATTCACTAGGAACTGTGCAAGAGATTAAAATTTGAACACCCTTCCTAGTGCTACACGCACAACCGGATTCCCTTCTTAACTATGCGATGCATAAAACTTATCTGCGATTTTGGGTTTAAAACAATAACATAAACATGGACAGAACACCAGAGGTAGAGTTCATGAGACAGGAAAAAGAAATGAATTTGGGTCTACCAGCGTATCATAGAGTAAAAATAAAATAAAACGAAAAGACAGACAGATATTAGGACCTTTACCGAGAACTAAAAAATATGAAAAATAATATGATAAAAAATGTATAGGTGCGCGGGAATCTAAAGATGTATAAAGACCATCTAGCCCACCGCATTAAGATCTTCTAGAAGACTCAGAAATGTCTTGGAGATCTAAGCACAATTTCAGTTACTCAGTTTTCAAATAAATACGACCAGCAGTATCACAAACAGTGATATAAGAGCAAAGAAAGCCTAATTACAACCACCAGAAAGAACCCAGGCAACATGAAGATGAAAAAGAAAATGATAAGCTTCTTAAATTTGGTTTGGTTTTATTGCATATCAACCATTGTAGGTTATTTAATGCCAAATCCTTCTTTATCCATATAAGTAAAGTTGGCGACCGTAGTCGAGGGCGATAAGAAGACTGCCTTTTCAATAGATTCAACACCGAGGTGTAGGGGAGGGTGCTCTTCCTTTCCCTGTATTGCTTCACTTAACCCTTGATACGTACCTTATATTGCTGAGCGTTAAGCAAAGAGGAATCAAGTACCATATTAATATCCCTGGTATGTCGCGGACCTGGAATTGAACACAGGTCTCCCGGATCATTGGCGAACACACTACCTTCTAGGCCACTCGACTGCAGTCGCCAAATTTTATTCATATACAGAGTTTTATTTCTCAAGCAATTAAGTTTAGTATAAGTACTGTTTACACACAGTTAAATATCAAAACAGTTCTATTTCAAACAATTTAGTTTAGTCTGAGGACGCAGTTTCAATGCAGTTAAATGTGAAAACAGTTATTTTTAAACAAAGACGTGACAACAAGTCTATCTTCTGTCAGCTGCTTTTCTTCTCTCCGGAGGCAAAATTTTTCTGTCTTTATATAATTTTCCGAACTTCTACCCAATCGTCGTGGCCACTCTCTCCTTCGATATGCCATCTACGCAATTGACGTGACATTTCATCATCATCATCATCATATCGTGCTGGTAGCACGGATATGCCTGACCATCTCTCGCCACTCCTCCCTATCGTTCATCGCCTTAGGTAGGTCTTCAGGACAACACCCTGTATCCTCACATAGCTGCTGAATGTACGTTCGAGCTGGTCGCCCTGCTTTTGCGCGGCCATGTGTGGGGATCCATAAGAGTACATCTCTTATGAGTTCATCTCTGCTTCTCCAGCAGTGTCCTGCATGTCTGGTTCGTCTAACTTGAATAGTTTTCGTGATAGGGGGCAGGTGGCCGTACAGTTGGTGTCTTGTGGGGTGTTGCTGCCAGGACTTGTTCAGGATTGCACGCAGCATTCTTGTGTAACGTGACATTTACACTGTGTTTATTTACCTTAATACTCGTGTGTCTTCAGATGAGTAATATATATATATATATATATATATATATATATATATTATTTTAAAAAATACGCTGCTACAGAATAGATTCTAAAATAACTGTCAGATTTCCATTTCAGAGAATAGATGCTGATCTTCAACTGGCGTGCCAATCGGCAACTGAATAATGCTTTCTGATGGGATGTTTACTTCCGATGTGTTCATTTGTGCGTAGAGTGGCACTTCTCTAGCGGCTCTACTAATTGTTCCCGTTTCACGAAATCCATTTGGACCCAGAAAATAGACAGCGAATATCTCTTCTTAAATATATTATCGATATCCAAACACAGACATAGGAAGGAATTGAATTCCTCCGGTAAAAATCATCATCTATTCATAAATTATCAGTATTTATAGTGAAAGAAAGACTTTGACAAAAAATGTGACACAAGGTCAATTTTTATATACACATAACTTGCATCGCTTCTTCGAAATCAAATATCTAGCAAGATAAAGACTAGAAAACTTAATCTGCCGTTACAGCAAATGTTGCGAGTAGATAGACTCATGTTTTTCCAATAATATGAACGCATCTCAAAACGTTAAGAGCCTCGTCTAAAATTGCAACTCGGGTCAACAATTCCCATTTCCGTATATAATAACGGTTATGATATGCGCGCCTTCATAAAGTTAAAAAGAAGTTCTTACCCTTCACAGGGAAGGCTGTTGTGATATTATAATTATCCTAAAATACAAAAAGTAATAAAAATCAATAACAGAAATCAAACATTCTAGGTTATTTAATGACAAATCTATTTTTATACGTATAAACAGTTCTATTTCTCAAACAATTCAGTTTAGTATAAGAACATTTTACACACAGTTAGATTTCAAACTAGTTTTATTTCAAACAATTCAGTTTAGCATAAGTACGCTGTTTAAACACAATTAAATGTAAAGATAGTTAATTTCAAACAATTCAGTTTAGCTTTATTACAGTTTAGTTCTCTTTAACCCATCGAAAGGACACTATCAGTTACTTCCTCTCCGGGATACAGTGGACCTGGGAGCAATGCCAATGAAGGGGTACTCTGCATAGAGCTTCGGTATTACTGAAGCCTCAACATCAGATTGCTTTGAGTTATATCCAGTTGGGGGACACTTACCCTTCTTCAGAGATGAGGTATGTGTATTCTGCAGCCCTGGTTGACGGAGGAAAGCTTTGTAAGTGGGCAGGAGGAATTGGAAATCGAAGTACGAGTCGAGATCATCCAAACTATAACATTGTTGAGGGCAGCCAAAATTCAAAGACGTCCATGTGACCTGAGGAGGAATGCTGTCACTCAGACTTCAGTAAAATCCAATAAGCTAACGCTGTTGTGAAAAACTCACTACTACTACTACTACTAATAATAATAATAATCCATCATAACAATATAGTTAACACAATAATTAACAGAACAGAAATAACCAGAAAAAAAAAGAAAACGAAAACAAACCTATGTACATTTCAAGCGATAAAACAACGAAATCATACTCGAAAAAAGTTGGACATGGCTTCGAAACGGAAACCTTATGAAAGAAACTGAGTCTCTTCAAATAGCAGCTCAAAACAACGCCATAGGAACCAACTATATCAAAATAAGAACTGATAAGACGCAGCAAAATAGCAAATGTTGGTTATGTGGTTTTACAACAATCAATCATAATAAGCGAATGTAGCAAATTAGCACAAAGAGTGTATGACTGGAAACAACTGGGTGGTTAAGGTGATCTATTGGGAATTAAAATAAAAATGGAGATTGGAGAAACTGGAAAAGAAAGGAACTGTCAAGATAGGCTTGAATACTTTGAAGAGTCCTAGAAAGCTGAGGAGACTTGCTGTCACTCGGGTTTTCAGCGTGAGCCAATTAGTACGTGTGTAAATAAATCACAAGCAATACGTCAATAATTATTTTAAAAAAACAGCAGCAACAAGTGCAACAAGAAGTATGAAAAGAATAAGATATGTAAGAGAGAAAAAAAAAACAGAAAGTGAAGGAAAAGCAGAAAGAAGAAAAGAGGAAAGAGGAAAAATACGATGATTTTCTGACTGTAATACTTATCTCGTTTATTATTCTCGTTTTCTTTTATTAATGAATTATTTCGGTGTTAATGCTTTTCGCAGGAAAACAATTGAATGATAAGAATTTCATCTATGCTCTTAATTAGATGTTTGAACAATATAGGCGAACAGTACCAAAAATTATCCCACCAAAATACTATGATGGCGGTTTCTGATAAAAGGGAAAAGTCATTTGCTTATTATACGAATATATTTTTTATTTTACTTATATATTAATTTACTGAGCTTTTGTTTTGCTTAGATGCTTCACAAAGCAGTATAAATGGGTACCCAGTGAGACTCGAACTCACTCATGTAACTTTGCTTGTCCAGCTACTACACCACCGATATATATATATATATATATATATATATATATATATATATATATATATCAGTGGCGAAAGTTGACTCGCAAATCAGGATATACAGGCTAGTGATCAAAGCAGAGAGGAAAAGAAGAGCGGAAACTCTGTGCACTCGAAAAACTATTTGACCCTCGTCTCTGCGGATTTGGTGTGCACTAATTTCCATTTGAGAAGGTAAAGTTCAACCAAGGGGCGAACTTTAGATTTGATACCCCTTTCTAATGGACTTAAATTTCTCCCCATCAGTTCCACCCTGGCGACGATAATGAGAAATAAATAAAATCTACAAATAATTTGTAAATCAATTCGTTTTTTTTGCGGGGGAGGGCAAATACATCAATAACTTTTTTGATAATTTTCTTTGCTCAACCTACAAGCGTTTTCTCTGCTAACATGCCCTAAATAATATCGAAGGTAACAATTATCCTAAAAAAACGAGGAAATTGAAAATAGTAAAATATCCAAGTTCAAAGAGGATTGTGAAAATTATAAGTAATTAATTTTACATTAGATGAAATTATTTCTCCAGAAAACATTTAAGGTATGCAGTATATGCGCTGCATATGGGGAAACTTTGACCCATATATATATATATATATATATATATATATATATATATATATATATATATATATATATATATATATATATATATGGGAAATCACCCGATTCCCATACGAAAAATGAGTTTTATATTTGTGAAAAAAAAAAAGAAAAAAAGAAAATCAGACTTGAAAAGCTGTAATTCTTATGCCTGTATTTTTGCAATTTACTGACCAATCGACGCTTTCATGCTCGTTTAAAAATTTCTTTGCGAACTAGCAGACGAGAATATTGAAATACGCACCACTAGATATATGAGAAATATTGTACTCATGAAAAAAACAATTTTTAATTGTCTTACCACTTTCGTCCATGCTATATATATATATATATATATATATATATATATATATATATATATATATAAACACACGCACACACACGCGCGCGCGCGCACACACACACACACAGATGGAGTGAGAGATTAATGCTATCATTCTGAAACAGATTTACATGGTGGAATTTTTGTCATACTTGGTTTACTTTAGTTTGGCTGTGTTTCATGCCAAATCAACCCTTTGAGTTATCCAATGCAAGATCATGTAATATCTATATCTATATATATATATATATATATATAAAGCTCCTCGAAAGAATTGTGCACTCTGGTAGCCGATAGGGTATAAAAAATGTAAACAATGCTGCTGTTTCTAAAAATAAAACTACCTTAAAATTCCCTTATCCAACGTGGTCTGCTTGGTGGACGAGTGGTCTGAAACACAGTCTAACGTGAAGTTGGACGGGTTTCGATCCCGTCTTCTAGCGTCCTGCGTGTCTAGCCATACTGAAGATTTCTGATAGAACGAAACAGTCTGTCTGTGGATGACTATATATTTTATTTCAAAATAAAATACGCTGCACTAGAATAGCTTCTAAGATAACTGTGAGATTTCCATTTTACAGAATACACTCTGAACCTCAACAGGGGTACCAATCCACTAGAGAATAATGGCTTTAGACGGAAAACATGCTTTCTGACAGGATGTTCACTTCCAAGGTGTTCATTTGTATGTGGAGTGGCACTTATCTTGCGGCTCTACTAATTGTTTCCATTTTACCAAATCCGTTTTGACCTAGAAAATAGACACTGATTATATATCCTTAAATGTATTATCAATATCCAAATATAGATATTCAAAGCAACTGAATCCCTCCAGTAAAAATCTTCATCTATTCCTAAATTATCAATATATTTTGTGCCAAACTTAATGTATTTATAGATATAGGGAAAGAAATAATTTTAGACAAAGAATTTGACACAAGATCAATTTTTAAGTTTAGTGAAACTGGTTTGAATTCAGAGAGTTACTTTTCCAAGACAAGTTGACTAATAAAGGCTAGAGAACCCTTTATTAGTTAACTTGTATAGACTGTGAGGGAAGATGGATTCATGCCTTCCAAAACTTAATGCACTTATTGATATAAGGAAAGAAAGAGTTTTAGACAAAGAATATGACGCTAGGTCAATTCTTAAGTTGAGTGAAACTGGTTTGAATTCAGCGTTTTTCTTTTCCTAGACAAGTTGCCTAACTGTTTTATACTGGAAATGAAGAGGCAACATAACTTTTGTGTTTAAAAATATTTTTTCCCCTTTTTCTTTTATTATGAAAATGTGGTGAAATTACTGCGTGAAGGAGAGAGTCAAAAGCAGTTAAGATATATACACAGATAGAGATACGAGAGCTCAGTGAACCACTTCTTCGTTCAGCTTTCACGAAACAAGTAGAGGGCCAACTCAAAATATCTAATCATCTATAATTTTATGTTTTATAACTTTCATGCCTTAGAATAGCACCCTCTTTTTTCTTTCTTCTGAGATTATACGCGTTTCCGACTTTTCCTCACACTCCTCTGCATTAATTCGATGCTTTTAATCAACTTAATTTCAATATATTTTTTATTTAGAGGCTTTCTCTGCCCCTCAATCCTAGGCTGTCTAGCACAAGGCCAGTTTTCAGAACCATGCGACGGCTAGTCTCTCTTCTGTCGGCTGCTTTTCTTCTCTACCGGGGCGAAAATCTTCAGTCGTTATATAATTTTCCAAACACCTACCCAATCTTCGCGGTCTCTCATTCTTTCGGCAAAACATCCACGCAATTTTCGTGACATTTCCGCTGTGTTTATTTTCTTTCAGACACAGGAAAACATCTTTTTTTTTGTATCCAGATATCCAAGTAACTTGCGTGGCTTGTCAAAAATCAAATATATAACAAAATAAAGGCTAGGAAACACAATCTGCCTTAACAGTAGATTGATCCATGCTTTCCAAAAGGTATTAGCGCATCATCGTCATCATCATCATGTCGTGCCGCTAGCACAGATATCCCTGACCCTCTGTCGCCACTTTTCCCAATCGTTCATCGCCTCCGCCAGGTCTTCAGGGCTACATCCCGTATCCTCACTGAGCTGCTGTATGTATGTTCTAGCTGGTCGTCCTGCTTTTTCTCGGCCATATGCAGTGTCCTGTATGTCTGGATCGTCTTACTTGGATAGTTTTCGTGATGGGAGGCAGGTGGCCGTATAGTTGGTGCTTTGTGGGGTGTTGCCGCCAGGATTACAGAAAAAGGTTGCGAGGCTATCGAGCACATTGAAATCAGACCTGGCCGATCAAATGAAACGCAGTTTCTTCCAGGCAGCGGTCGTGTCGATACTGCTATATGGATGCACTACTTGGACGCTAAGTAAACGGCTGGAGAAGAAGCTAGACGGCAATTACACTTTTACTTATTAAGGTTTGGTTTGTTTGGTTGGGTTTTATAGTAGATCAACTATTTTAGATTATTGAATGACAAATCACTTTTACATCTACATTAGATATACATGGCATTTAAATAAATTTTGTAGGTAACATTTTTAAAAGCCCTGAGCTCATTTTTTGCACATGCTTAAATACTTTAATGTATTGCCAAGTAACAGTAACAATTAAACATCTGTCTTTTGTTAACACCCATTTGATGTATATATATATATATATATATACATGGAAATTAGACCTAACCGATAAAATGAAACGCAGTTTCTTCCAGGTAGCGGTCACATCGATACTGCTCTATGGATGCACTACATGGACTCTAACAAAACGGCTGGAGAAGAAGCTAGACGGCAATTACACAAGAATGCTGCAAGCAATCTTGAACAAGTTCTGGCGGCAACACCCCACAAGACACCAACTGTACGGCCACCTGCTTCCTATCACTAAAACTATTCAAGTAGACGAACCAGACATGCAGGACACTGCTGGAGAAGCAGGGACGAACTCATAAGTGATGTACTCTTATGGACCCCCACACATGGCAGTGCAAAAGCAGGACGACCAGCACGAACATACATTCAGCAACTGTGTGACGATACAGGATGTTGTCCTGAGGACCTGCCTGAGGCGATGAACGATAGGGAAAATTGGCGAGAGAGGGTCAGGGATATCCGTGCTACCAGCACGACATGCTGCTGCTGCTGCTGATGATGATATATATATATATATATATATACTCTTTAAGAAAAATAACAAAACCGGTCACATAGGATTATAAATTTATTTCCATCCTGTTCTACATTTTTGAAATTTCCAAAAACACGAAAAAATCAACAGGACTTCTTCAGATCTTTTAGATAAAAGAAATATGCATTCATATGCATTGTTTGCAAGTTAATAGTTTCACGGTAATTCATTTTTAAATGCGTTTCTACTAATTTGTTTGCACACAAGTATTATTATTCTTTCTACAATTGTTAATTGTTTTTCTTATTGCTATCTAATACTTATAATTCTATTAATTATTAATCTTTTGTTTGTATACTGTGAAGTGATTTCAAGTATTGATATTTAGCACTAATTATTCTATTCAACATTGCCCATTCATTTGTACAAATTTAAATAGTTTCAAGTATTGCTATCTTTCACTAACAATTCAATTAAACATCAATCAATTTTTCATTCTCAGTTAAATTATAGAAGAATACAATTCATTTCTTTACACTAAATATCAGTTATATTTGACCATTTGATTGGCCCTATCAGATGCTAACACAACGGGTTAGAGTGGACCTGGGAATAACGGCATTTAAAGGGTTCTCGACATCCTCAAAGCTCAAAGACCGGGTCCTCGCTATCAGATTGTTTAGTGTCCTATCTGCATCATTCGTTGGGGAAATCTAACCACTCTGCAGAGACGCAGTCAGTGTACTCTACAGCCACAGTGAACTGGGCTGAATATTAACGGTTTCTATTTACATATGGTACAAAATGTATTTTTATAATCAGCTTAAGCAAATTTATGCAGCGTCATTAAACGTTTAAGTGTCGATCAATTTTTATTATTCACAGCCATGTTAACCCGTACTAAAGAAAAACTTACTTTAAATCATTTAAAGCCAAATGGGTTAATATATTCCACGTTCTTTTTTTAAAGAGTTATTAACTCCATAGTAATTTACAGTATAAATGTTTTCAGAGCTAATACATTATGTAGTTCAAACTTTTCTTAAACATTGTCTCAAACAGCTGCATTTGAACCAGAGATGACACCCTAACAAGAGCTACCACTCTAGGTTAGTGTTGATCTTGGAGTTATGACAACGAAGCGAAAAGAACTCATCAATCAGAACTAGAACCTTACCATCACAAATAATTTAGAGTCCAAACTAATATATCAGTATGCAGAGACTCACTAACATCTAGTGTCAATTCTCACCTTGTTCCAATTATTGTATAGGTCAGAATTGACTATCATCGAGTGCGGTTGAGCCTGTGTGTCTACTATTACCTTATTTAAATCTATATGTTCTATAGTTGAAATTGGGGACCTCTTGTTTATAAATAGGGTTCACACAAAAATATCCAAAAGTGGAGTTGCATTAAAATGAACTATATGATTTACTATTGGTAGGGATACTCAGAGATTCTGCTCTTGATAAAATAAAAGTTTTTAGCAAAAAGTGTGTGTGTGTGTGTGTGTGTGTGTGTGTGTGTGTTGTGTGTGTGTGTGTGTGTGTGTGTGTGTGTGTGTGCTTGATTAGATGAGGCAGATACGACGTGTTTGCTTATTTTATTTTTTATCCATCGAAAATTTACAATGGGTCATTTGACTTCTGGTTGTAATAATTTTAGGAAGTCAAACGACTTATAAGAAGGTGTGAAAGAGTTTAAGTTAGAATGGGTAAATGCAAAGTGTCTATTCAATCCAATCAAATATCCTTAAAAAAGAAGGTGCTGCGTAGACATATATATATATATATATATATATATATATATATATATATGTGTGTGTGTGTGTGTGTGTGTGTTTATAATAAGTATTTATGTCATGTCTTCAATTATAAATCCTGTACTCTATTTGTTTTAAATAGAGTACATTGTTTGTCAAATTATACGTTATGTATTGAATGAGCATACAGACATACGCAGTGGTGGTAGTTGGAGGGGGTTTTCGTATGTCAGTAGATGCCGAGTGAGAGAAGTATAAAATCGATATCATTAATATAGAATTTTTCATTTCTTTTTCTTTCTTTTTTCTTTCATTTTTTTTTTTTTTTTGCGGACTAAATGCAGATAATTCTGTTTATATAAATTACACCGTCTAACAATCAATACCTTCAAAATGAGTTGCATCAGAATTTTTTTTATTATTTCGGCTGACGTTAAGTAAACAAACATTTCTATGTTGCTACAATAAAGTCAAATCTTATTAGCTGTGAATTGCACCCATGACTATGCGTTACACGAAGAATAGCGATATTTTTCTTGGGCTCACGCAATGAGTTCTATCATGAGTTTTCTTTTCAAGTTCTCTTCTTATACCCCAACACCCTAAATTCAACTACAATTTGCGTAGTCATCTGATTATTTCTCTTAAAAGGAAAAAAAACACTCGCAATTTTGATTATACCTAACTAACAGGTGTTATGGCACATCTTTCGTCCACAATCGATATCGTAACTTTTAACCCCGCCTTTTAACATTTCAATCACATTCTACAATCTTAGCTGTTGATTTGGGATGCAGAGAAACGTTTGTAATAGACATTTTGAAAAAAAATTGCTTCGAGGTAATTTTCGATTTTTTTAAACTTATTTTTCACATCATCTTATTTAGGATATTTAAATGGAAACGTCTGTACACTCTTAATGCATTCATATGATTCTGTTAAATAAACTAAAAGGAAGTAATGAAACGAAATCGAACAAGAAAATGTATAGTTTGAAGGAAACTAATTACCCAGAGTGAAAATTAGTACTTTCATATTGAACCAATTAATAGTAAGAAATTGAATATGTGCCTTCAGTGATTTTTTATTTCATATCATCTGATTCTACTTAATACGGTGTGAGAAGTGCATAATAGTTTTAAGCGGGGAAAAAAGAAATGACAAGCAGATTTAATTATATGCCAAAGCCATCTCATTGGGTGCCCCATTCATTTGGCCATGTGCCGCATTGAAGCAAAGAGCTTTGTAAATTACTATATGTCAAAGCCACCTTACTAGAACAGCAGTGATGATATTTAACCCATAGCTGGGAGTATAAAGACGTTCATACTTTCCCATGAGTATTTGTCTGAAAGAGAACGTAATAGCATGATTGGAGTTCGAACTTGCTACTATGATTGCTGCAGTACAGCTCTTTAACCATTACGCATTTTGATTGCCAACATTTGCGCCAAAATAGATTAATTTAAATGGGAATTCAACCCGCATCGGTGTATTTTATCCCATGAGTTTTGGAATTGCTTCAATGTCAACATTTTTGTGCTGATATTTCTTCAGAGTTTCTTTTGAAATATGTCCCATTGGAAATTATTAATTAATATAACATAGTTAATGTTAGAAAATTAAATAACTTTTTAAAAGATGTTTGCTTAATAGCATATCAACCTTAGGAGGTAATTAATGCCAATGCTGTTCTCCTAGAAGAACAGTAGTGGTACTATTAAAAACATAGTTAGGAGGATAAGGGGGTTCACACTTGCTCGAAAGAGACTGTAATACCGCGACTGGAGAACGAACTCGCTTACTACGATTACGCAGTCCATCGGTTTAACCATTACACTACGAGGAATCCCGGTCTGCCGGGCCACTGACGAACAGTCTACTGAAGTAGATAGGATGTCTCCACCGTCCCAAAAAATGATTGATTAAAAATAGTATATATATATATATATATATATATATATATAATTATTTTGATTAAGAAAATATTCTGATTAAGAAATTAAACATCTTTTTCAAATTCTATTCTTGTCGGAAAGCAATATAAGTACAACCAAATACTATTTTTCATTGAACAACTGATAACGGTCATAATACACCTGAAATAAATTTCTAATGACACCAAAGAAGAAAATTTTTAAAATTTTTATTTTTATATAAAAGTCTTTTAACTCTACACGCTAAATTTTGATCTTTTGTTAATCCCAAATTAATTATACGCCAATAGCCTTTTCTCATAGAATTATATATATATATATATATATATATATATATATATATATATATATATATTATATATATATTCTACTGCTGAATCATTTTAATTCATCAACTCGGTAAGACAAAAAATAAATCCGATGGAGAGTATGAGTGTAAGAACTTTTATAATACTTTTGAATACCTTATTCGTGACTAATTCCGAATCCCTTTCCTATTTCAAACCTTTTTACTTTCAGATGACAAATATTGTCCTTTAATAGTTTGGAAGAAATTCGTAATTTTGATTTATTTAAAAACTTTATGATATTTGACAATAAGGAATATATATTTTCATTTAATAACAATTGATTCAAAAATAGTTCTATCCTTTTTCTTTTTCCTACACGAAAATGCACTTTTAAACTACAAGTGTAATTTAGGTTTGTTAGTTGGAGTTTATGGCATTTCCACCCGTTTGTGTTATTTAATACATGATCCTTTTCGTATATATATATACATATATATATATATATATGCATGACCGATAAAATGAAGCGCAGTTTCTTCTAAGCAGTGATCGTTTCGATACTGATATATGGATGCATCACATGGCCGCAAACAGATGGAGAAAAAGCTTACCGGCAGTTATACAAGAATGCTGCGAGCAATATTGAACAAGTCCTGGAGACAGTGCACAACAAAGCAGCAGCTATACAGCCACGTACCACCCATCATGAAAACTATCAAAATTAGACAAACCAGACATGCGGGACGCTGCTGGAGAGTTAGAGACGATCTCATAAGTGATGTACTCCTGTGGATCCCTTCACATGGACAAGCAAAGACAGGACGTCCAGCTCGAATCTACATAAAGCAGGGTTTGTGCCAATAGGCGATGTAATATTGAGGATCTGCCGAAAGCAATGTAGAATAGGGAGGTGTGGCGAGAGAGGGCCATGAATATCCATGCTGATAGCGTGACATGATGATGATGATGATGATGTATATTAGCGATCTCCGACACACTATTCTCTTCAATATTATATATATATATATATATAGTATATATATATATATAGGTATTATTCGGTCCAGTTAAACCAGAGTTGGGAGTAATTCCTTCAGGACAAGAAAATCATTCAAGAGCTGAACATTTAAATTTCCTGGTGGAGAGCTCAATGTAATTTTTTTACGGAGCAATATTTCTTTAAGAAAAAACCAAAGACCGGTTAATTTAAATTTTTAACGGTAATTTAACAAATTGCTTCTCCCGTCAACGGTAGATGCAATTTGTGCTTAGAAGAGAAAATACATATTTCAACACATAATGGTCTGATAAGCTATTAAATAAGAGAAGTGAATTAGACATAAGACTAAATTTAAACTATAGACTAAAAAAATTTAAAATCATAGAAATAAATAGTGAAACCGGGAAAAAAAACGTATCCAATATACACACTAGGAAAAAATAGGTAGCTAAATAAATGGTATTGAAATTAATATAAGAATTAATATTTCTCTTAAAAGTTAATTATCGAAGTTAACATGAAAATAAAATGAATTAAACAAATAAACAAAAAAGTTAAATTACCGTAATTATAACTGACGGAAGAAATTTGAAATAAAATAAATAGGTAAATAAAAAACGGAAATTCAATAAAACGAGGTGGTAACTCCTTAATCTCTTCTCTTCCCCCTCCACCCCACGTGTCTATTCTGTTTTATTTATCCACTGGATCTGAAGAAGTCCTGTTATATTTTTCTTCGTGTTTTTGGTTTACACCAGAAACAGAAAACAGGATGGAAATAAATTTATAATCCAAAATTAACCGGTCTTTGTTTTTTTCTTAAAGATATATATATATATATATATATATATATATATATATATATGACATTTAAGAGAGTCGTGTGTCGGAGACCTTATGTTTAAATGAACAAGATCCCAATTGATTGTACACAGTCTAAAGGTTTTCTAGTATTATAACTACTAAAGCTAATAACTCTCATAAATATTAATCATTTTTTGCCCACAGTGAAACAGTTTCAAGTAATGCTATCTGCTGTTTTCAAGCAGTTAAATAGCTTCATGTAATGCTATTTAACACGAAGATTCTATCTAATATGAAGAGTAATCTCAAGTAACTGTTTAAACAGTTCTATTTGACATATAAGTGGGACCTTAATACGTACGATCCAAGTCAGAGTTAACCTCTATGTAATGGCAACGATGGGGTAATCAACATTTTACAAAACTCCAAATCTAGAGTTTCACCATCAGACGCAGTTTAGTATAGAATAAAGACTCTCAATTCTGTGTGTTTTACCTATATCTGCTGACATTCAATCGCCGTGTTCTACAGTGCCAGCCGACTTGGATCTATCGTCGGTGGTAATTTAGACTTATGTTGAGTAACCTATTTTATTGAAATTTTTATCCGTACAACCTTGCCTCAAAAATGAAAATAATAACGTGAGAATAAAATAAATATAATCTGGCAAAGAAATCTATTCATATATTATGCAGTAGATCAGGATAAAATCTATAATAAATGTTTTCTCATCCCATCATGTCGATTTCATAATTACAAGTTTTAGGTATTTGTCAAAAAACAAAAACAAAAAAACCCCAAAAAACAAACATGTAGGTATAATTTATTAACAGAAGATTATATTTTATTCTAACGTAAGGTAGGATAGCATAAACGGTATTTCCATCCAAGAGATCCATTTCAAAATTTACACTGATAGATAAATAAATACATAGATATTATTATATTTATATTTTAGAGAGAAAACAAACACAAAAGAAAATTAGTTAACTGAATTCTGTATATTATGCACATATCCTCATTAACACTATTTTATGTTTAAATTTTCAGCTTCATTCAAACGAAATTAAAAAACAAAAAAACAATGAAATTTACTATAGCAAAAGTTTAATTGAGAAAACAGTTCTATTTTAAACAATTTAGCAAAAATACCCAGTTTAAATGCAAAAGCAGTTAACTCGAGACCACGTTTAAGTTCTATTTGATCGACAGATAGGACCCTATGAGGTACTACCAGTCCGGGTCAAAGTGTACTTGTGAGCGATGGCAGTGAAAGGGTACTCCACATTCCTCATAGCCCAAGTAATACTCGAACATTACCATCAGATTGTTTACTGTCATACCCAGAACACTCATTGGAGGAGTCTTACCACTCTACAGAGGTTCAGTTAGTGTATTCTACAGCTCCAGACGACTGTGCAAGTGTTTGTGTGTGTGTGTGCGTGTGTGTGTGTGCTTGAACAAATGTGAGTGAGTTTCTTGGAGTGTTTACAGTAATCTTACAAAAAAATTTGCTCAGGAAGTGGCAAAAAATCTCTGTAGCCATGTTAATAAACAATTTGTACGCGATTTTCCCAATAGAGTATGATAATGGGCTATCATGTTAAATATATATATATATATATATATATATATATATATATATATATATATATATATATATGAGCAAATTATCAGATTGATATACAAATGGCGTTTTTTCTTCTTTTTTTTTGTGACTGATCAACAACAATATTTTCTCTTTCACCGTCTGCTATGTTCTCCTGTTTAGCTGTTCGTAGCGGATTTTTTCTTTGAGAATTAGTCGCGCGAAGATGCAATTGAGACAGGGAATGGCAACAAAACGAATTAGACTGTTTTCATTGATCAGTAGGACACAAAAATCCGGAGATGGCTGAACCAAATCAATGGCCAAGATAATTCGACTACTTTTCAGAAAGGAAAGCCAAGTGAAATAAAAACGGCATTATATTGGGAGACATATTTTCTTATAACACATAAAATCTAACACGTATGGAAACACAAATATGCTTTTAATATTAGTAGTTTTGATATATGTCAATTAAGGAATATATAAACACACACACACACACACACACACACACACACACAAACACACACACACACACACACACACACACACACACACACACATATATATATATATATATATAAAGTTAGAATGAGAAAGATATAATGACATTCATTCGAGTAAAGATATCTATAAATTGTGGAGGAGCGAATACCACAAGAAAAAAATTAAATTTAGTATATCGCAGATTGATGATCTGAGAGAAGGGAGGAGAATTTGAAAACAAGTTCTAATGTACTTGCGGTCTTGCCCAAAATTGCTGCAACATGCATTGATTATTAACGGGTTTGCAAGGTAAAAATCTCATACAAAACTTAAGCAAATAATTTTATGTTTATACTACTAGACCTTCACACAATGTAATCAAAGGGACATCTATCTATCTCTCTATGTTAGTGTGCGTGTGTATGCATGTGTGTTTTATATATATATATATATATATATATATATATATATATATATATATATATATATATATGTGTGTGTGTGTGTGTGTGTGTGTGTGTGTGTGTGTGTGTGTTTGTGTGTGTGTGTTTATATATTTCTTTTCTTTTTCATTAGCTGCTTTACAGCGAAAATTCTCATCGCAATATATATATATATATATATATATATATTAAATTAGATATATATCTCTCTGTATATATAGAAGGAAAGAGAGAGATAGCGAGGGAGAGAGAAAGAGATCTAAATTAAAATAATAGAGATGCCAAAATCCCTTGGCCCTGTGTCTCTACCACATTAACTTAGATGTAAATATTGTCGATCACCAATTATTCTTTATAAGTATAGTACATTAGAATATATATATATATATATATATATATATATATATATATATATAGCATAACATCCTGAGGGAATGTGTAAAACAAGGCGATGTGGAAAATTGAATTATTTTCAGTATAACGATAACTTTATCAGAAATTAAACAATGAAATTATGTTTAGAGTGAAACATGTCAATTTAATTTTCCGTATTTTCTCCATTCTTACTCTTTCTTACGAACACATACACACACACACACACACACACACACACACACACAGGGTCACACACTGACACAGAGACAGGCAGACTGATATCACACACACACACGCACACACACGCAGAAACAAACACACACACACACACACACACACACACACACGCATATATATATATATATATATATATATATATATATATATATATATATAACCACTTCACACGAGTAACATCTTGTTGTATTTTGGCTTTCGACCCGGCCAAAAATGCCATTCAAAGGTGATGCACCGGAAGGAGGTGACACATTCTTATGGCAGTTATGAGAGGAAATCGCGTTGGCGGAAATTGGCTGATGAAATGGGACGATGTAAAAAAAATTCCCATGGTACACTCATAGACTGATGCACCGGAAGAGAGTGACCTCTGAACTGCATGACAGTTATTTCCGCTTGATGACGATCAAACATGCGATTTCAAAGATCGCGTAGGCTACTGAGTGGGCGTGAACTATTATATAACTCAGTCAAGACAGAAGACAGCCATAGTTCCAGTTAGAGATCAGACGGAGTTATAGACGAGATGTGGTAAGACCAGGCCGAAGGGGCCTTGGGGCCCTGATGAGTTGGGGTCCAGAGAGATTGCTGATAAGATGCAGTAAAGAGAGCCATCACCCAGCAGAGTGGGCCTCTGGGCCTCCGGTTGAGCAGCTGGAGAACAAGAAAGACACAACGCTGAAGGCCATAAGTTTGGGGTCTCCAGCTCCCTCTCACACGCAAACCTTGATTAACCTTTTCGAACCCTTGCAATAAAGTGAGAGGTACATAAATTTATAAAGAAGTCTTCCTGCGTCTGTCTTTATCATTGTGTCGTTGTGAATTATTCTACATATATATGTGTATGTATGTAGATGACGATATAACAATCTGACCTTGTGTCTATTTTTTAAACAGGCTTCAACTGGTTTAAATTTAGAACTTTACTTCTCCTACGTCAGTTGACATAACTGGATTAAAGAGAGCAGTATGTTCTACTATTTCCCCATTGCAAGACAGACAACATATCATTGATATTATTTCCAGTGGTTTTAGTGCAATCTGAAATGCAAGCAGCCTTTTCCAGGATTTGAACTCTAGCTAGTATCCATGTATATTTTCTCCTCCAACAATCATTACACTCTCTCACTATCTCTCTCTCTTTCTCTCTCTCTCTCTCTCTTTCTCTCTCTCTCTCTCTATATATATATATATATATAAACAATCAAATACGTTAAAGGCAATTTTGATTTCGCGCATATTAACTGGGCAGAATTATAATTTGGTCAGTACTCATTTCTCTCACATTGGCATTAGTAATAGGACAATACATCTCTTTTATTCATAGCTATGTTTTTCGAGCAGATATGGCTGCTTGATTTTTAGGACTTCTCTAACCTCAAAAGCAGAGGCTGAAAATATCGAACTCAGTTTCCTTGCCTTGTCAGTTGTTAATAAAACTACCCCCACGACGAAACACACAGACGCACAGACACACACACAGACACAATCAATCAAGGAGGAAGAATTGTAGTCGGTTGATCTTTTTGACATGCCTTAGATTCTTTCGGGAGAAGACGAGTAATAAAAGAAAAGAAAACAAAACAAAAAAAATGAAACGAAAACATATATACATACATGGAAATGAGCGCCCATGCAAAAACAAAAACCTACAACATAAACTCTTGTGATATACATAAAGAAAGAGGGAAAAAACACCAGCAGAGATTAAAAAATTGTCATGGACAATTAATTCGAAATGAAAATTCTCAGAGCCAAATCCTGGAATTAAAACCCACAACTTTATCAAAACAGTCACCACAATATGAATTAAAAGGAACAACACAATTACAAAGCATTTTTACTTTCTGAAGATATAGTAAAACATCGAAAAACGTTTCAAAGAAAAATAAATAGCTTAAAAACAAATCCTCTTGTGGTCCTATTCATTTTAAAGTATATATAAATATTTAGGCGAATGAAAAGTTTTGAAATGTTTGGGTAATATGAGTTAAAATTGGGCAGTGCACAGGTCATAAAAGTGACCTATAACACAGAACTTGGAAATGCTGAGCTAGTCCTGGTAAATGCAGAGCTTGCCCTATTCTAACTGAGTGCTACCTACCGGATTTCCCTCTATGGCTGGGAAGTAGTCTCTAAATCCACGGTTTTATGAATACCTGGCCATGCCCGATGAAACCCAATCAAAATTTCACATCACCAACGCCTCTATTTTTACTTGACACTTCTGAAGGAGAAGGATGCGACAAAACATCAATATTCTAAGCAGAATTTAATAGGTTTCGGTTAAGAGTTTACCACACACATATAAACAGGTAAATCCTGCCATTTCAATGGAAAATAGTAGAACTAGAAAACTGATAAAATGTATTTAAAATGACAATTTAAAGCATGCAGTCCATAAAATGTATATGAAAAAAATTCTGTAGTGTTTGAAAACGGAAGAAGGAGCAAAGAATACTGAATTGAATTCTGATTTGGAAGTAAATAAAATAATCTAGGAGCAAAAAAGGAACATGTCAAGTAAACGCAAATATAAACGCAAAATAGAGATATAAAATAAAAAAAGGAAATTACTGGTACTAATTTTTATTATTTTGCATAAGCTAATATATATATATATATATATATATATATATATATATATGCAGACTTATAAGCGTTTGGTGGATTTGAAAAATATTTAGATTTAGAGTTAGTTATATTTGAAAATCAATAAAGCACATGGCAACATTAGGTATGTATTTATTTTTCTTACCAATGTCTGTTAAGTGTGGCACAAGGTCAGATATAAAAGGGATAAATTGAGGGTTTCTATTGTCCTGGAGCGATTGCGATGAGAGCACCATCTGCCTTCCAATTTATCCACAGTTGGAGACAATTTTTTGATTTTTAACTTTCCTAATGTCATTGGCAACATGTGAAAAAACAGCCTCAAGTAGAAGTGGAATTCGCTTCTCTGTGCTCATTTGCTCCTTCTAATATATATATATATATATATATGTGTGTGTGTGTGTGTGTGTGTGTGTGTGTGTGTGTGTGTGTGTGTGTGTGTGTGTATGGAGAGAGAGAGACCAGTTGCAAGATCAGCAGATACAGCAGAAACTTTATGGAGGCACAGCTCATTGTGTGGTCTTCGCGCCAAAATAGACAAAGAAAGGTCGTCTGAACACTCTAGAGCTGCTTCAAAGATGCTGGAGATATGATCCGCTCTTTGGACACCCATCAATGAGCACACACTGAGAGCTATACACACACACACACACACATATATATATATATGTATATATATATATATATATATATATATATATATATATATATATATATATATATTATGTTATATAATGCTCATTTTCGTGCCACAAAAGTTATCTAGCGCATTTATGGATTTAATTTAAACGGAGAATTTTCAATCTTTACCCCTGAGTGAAAATTTTCGTGGCATGTTATCTCTCGTATATCACGTTCAGTCGAATAATATTGGATCATTACGAGTTAGTTTCCTAAAGTATGTCACAAAATAGGATACAAGATAAAACTATTGATCACGATTCTTGGTCGATTTATTTTCAAAGAGACCAAAATAAAAACAGAGAATGAAAGACCTTATACTTAGGAAATATGGAGATATCAACATTTGTTTTGCTGATGTTTGGATAAGAAGCAAATGAAATGAATATGGTATTAATTTAACTTATGTTATCAAGCTCAGTATTCATATCTTCCAATTAGCCCGTTTATCAGAGCCAAAGTAACCTTTTTATCTGTAGGTGTGTGTTATATAAGTAATATTTCTCAAAATGTAATTCTATTACTAAAATACCCTTTCAGCTGATCGTAGAATATGTCGACTTCATTTCATGAAGAAGAGTAAGCCTTGTTGACAAAAGCAGTCATGAATTCTTTGCGTATGACATTTAGCTGTTCCATTTGTAAGGCTCTACTTCTTAAACTTTATTAAGTGTAGAATTAACATTTAGATGACCTGGTGCAGTAGTTATTACTAGGAACCCATAATTAGTCAAACAGAGCTGTGTGAAAATCGTTAACATTAGATAGCGATATTAAAACCATATAACGAGGTACAAATTACTTACATCAAGAATATGTAATTGTGGCCTCAATGGTTAGGATTTTCTCTCTGATATACGGTTTTTCTGGTTTCATTTTCAAGCACTTGGGACAGTTCCAATGTATAAACTGCTGTTGATATCATTGTTAACGTTATTTCCCACCGCACCATCACCTCTCTGGCAAGATCTAATTATTAGTATGTCATTTTATTTTATTTCTTTTTTTTCTCTGGAGTCCGCAAGAACGGCAAAATACACTAGATAACAAATTCATTTCTTCTTGCTAATTGATATAAGGTATAATATTCTTGTCGTGATTGGGTTGTCTGGTTCTATGTAAAATTCCAGTAGAATTTCATACATCTTATTTTTTAAGAAATATTTTGGACGAAATACATTCAGGTCCAACGACAGGGTGAAACATAATTCTGGAATAGAGGAAAAATATACTGAACTATGAAAAAAATTGGTTGATTTGTTTGTTTTCTGGCGTATCAACCCTTTTCGGGTTATTTAACACCGGATTAAGTCATTTTGATAAAAAATTTAAACAATTTAGTTTAGTATCAGTATATCTTTATTGTTTACACATATTTATACATACAAACAGTTCTATTTCAAGCAATTCAGTTTATTTTAAGCTCACCGTTTGCTTCTGTTTGACCCATAGATAGGACTATATCAGGTGCTCCCTCACCGGGTAAGAGTGAATCTAGGAGCGATGGCAATAAAGGGTTACTTCCCATTTCCCAAAGTTCCAGTACCACTGGAGCTTCACTATCAGATTATTTAGTGTCATATCCAGTACTCTCGTTGGGTGAGTCTAACGCCTCTACAGAGATCCAGTTGGTGTATTCTGCAGCTCCAGTCGACTGCCCCCCCCAAGAAAAAAGATTGTGATTGTGTATTCAGACTGAGTATTGAACAAAATTACTCCAATAAGATCATTTTGAAATAAGAAAGTTGAAGATAGTATTTGCCAAAACATGTAGAATATTGAAAATAACTCTCCACCGAGTTGTGGCTAACGAGCTGGACTGTGGAAGTAAGCTAATTCGAACTCTGTTCACGATTGTACGTTCACTCTCAGATAAATAGCTTTGGGAAAAGCCTGAACCTCCAAACCCACTTAGTTCTGGTTTACATAGAACCACGATATCCTTCTACAAAGAATCGCTTCGGCATTTGATATTTCACTCAGGATGATACGCGATTAAATAAAGAAATCAAACCATATCGAACCGAGAATAACTTAGAAAACGTTCAAGAATAAACTGCGTAAATTGATATGTGATAATCACATGAAAAATTATGAACGTGTTTTAAATCATCAAAAGAATGTGATATATTGTTGCATATCTTTTAAAAAATTAGTATATGTAAATGTTCGCGTGACTAAATCTGTCTTAATATATAAGTGAATTTATGAAACACATGAAGCTGCTCATCACAAACAAAATGATTGTACGAAAAAAATACTAAAAGACACTCGAGTTCAAAGACTGACATTTTAAGTCATGACATAAAATCCGTTTTAGTCGCTGAAATATCCTAAATGGTATCCACAAATTCTAAAATATAATGCATACATTATCTGTAAATGCATTGTGTTAATTTGATGTTTAATACTAGATAACTGTTAATAGAAGAATCTCCTTTATAAAGTAGCAGGAATTATATTTTGTAAAGAGTAATTTCGTTGTAAAAGTACGATTTTCGAAACGAATATTATATGCATAGGAAATTATAATTTCTTGATTTCCACTTTGCTTCAGAACTCATTCTTTGGTAATTTTTTTACTTTTATCCAACTGTATTAAGTAATATTATCTTTATATATTTTATAATAAATATCCATTATGTTTTGCTTTTTTAAAATCTTTGGAAGTACTGACATTAATACTATTGCGCTTTTCAAATGCAGGTGATACTAGAAGAAGCAGGAAATTAGACGGGATATAGCTATAGTTCAATAACATACACCAATAAGGGAAAAGTTATTATTCAAAACGAATGAATCATCAGGAGAACAATAATATTGAAATCTGAATGATGTTTATTTCCACAAAAATAAAAGAAAATAATTATTCTGGTTTTCATCAATGAACATCACGCTTACAACTCACCTGTAAATTCAGCAGTAGTCATTACCAATACAAGTTAATAATCAGGAAAAGAATGTTTTCCTATTCTCCAAAAATAGCTGAATATTACGATATAAACCCAACAGATCTGCTGTACATACTTGTTGCACCCACGTATTTTTTCTAAATAATGAGGAGTATGAGATCCCGCTGAGAGGGTATCTATAACAATAATCAATGAGAAGCCATGTTTCTGCTAGTTTTCTTTTATTCTTATGCTATATAGATGTCATTTTAAAGATCTGTAAAATTACAAGTCAGTATGTTTTTTCGCAATCTAATTTTAGACGAATATTTTCAGTCAATGAAAAGAAAGTATTTTCAGGATTACCAAATATATTCATATTAGATTTTATGCGCGAAAAGTAATAAGTAACTAATCCATGTTCGTAACGTGTAAAATAAAGCTTTACTGTCTCTAACACTGTAACGGTTATCGTTTTATGAAATGAATTCGTCGAGCCAAGTTCAAAACCTCAACGAGGTTGAACCTTTCGTTTCGACCTAATTTCCTTGGTGAAAGCATTATTCTGCTCTACCCACCATTGAGTCAATAAATAGAACACTAGAATATTTAACTTTGTTAAGGCAACTTTTTACGGGAAAAAGAAAAGAAAATTTTTAATTCAAAACCCGATTTCTTGCTCAAACAATTAGTAGCACTCTAGTACACCATTTTTTATCCGCTCATCGAAATATGCTACTTCTCCTTCACAATCTTTCGCTACAATGAAGAAATCATAGATTTTCGTTACACGGTTGAATGTCAAAACAGTTCTATATTAAACAATTCAGTTTAGCCAAAGTACAATTTCAATGTCTAAAACAGTTTCATTGAAAACAATTCAGTTTAGCATCATCATCATCATCATCATCATCATGTCGAGCCGCCAGCACGGATATCCCTGGTCCTCTCTTGCCACTTCTCCCTATCGTTCATCGTCTCTGGCAGGTCTTCAGGGCTACAGCCTGTATTCTCACATAGCTTCTGTATGTATGTTCGAGCTGGTCGTCCTGATTTTGCTCGGCCATATGTAGGGGTTCATAGGAATACATCACTTATGAGCTTGTCCCTGCTTCTCCAGCGGTACCCTGCATGTCTGGTTCGTCTAACTTGGATAGTTTTCGTGATGGGAGGCAGGTGGCCGTATATTTGGTGCCTTGTAGGGTGTTTACACAGTTTAATTGTCAAAACCATTTCTATTTCAAGCTATTCAGTTTAGTCAAATAGTTCCAATTCAAACAATTCAGTTCAGCATAAGTATACATTTCCGTTCTATTTAATTCATAAATAGGGCCCTATCAGGTGCTATCCTTCCAGACCAGAGTGGTAGCAATGGGAATGAAGGGGTGCTCTGCATTCCTCAAAGCCCCAGCGTCACTAGAACCTCACTATTAGTTTGTTTAGTGTCTTATCAGGACACTCATTTGGGGGAGGTTTTACCCCCTGTGCAGAGGTGCAGTTAGTGTATTCTACAGCCCCAGCCAACTGGGCAATCACTGTTTTTTGTCCATCCTGCATGTAGAGAGATTAACAGATACTCCACTCTAATCATGATTTGTATCTTAAAGTGAACTTTAAATGACATGCCATTTCCATTGGACAGATACTACTTCTAATTTTCCCGAGAATTTTCAATTCGATATACAATAAAACATGAAAACAAAAGAAAAGTGATGAAATTAATTATGTGGATGATTTTATTTCAAAATAGTAATACAACGAGTTTAAACTTTTAAAAACTCTTCATGACAGAATTTCAAACAGTCTTCGTATCCATTCCAACACATTCTTGCAATCATCTACAGCTAATACAAAAGATTAAAAATATTTTTATGAGAATATTTTTCTTAGGAAAAGCTTAACTGCTATAACGATGACCAATTGGAGAAGATACCCACAATGTGTTAAGATGTGTGTGGGGGTAAACAGATGAAGACTTTCAAATCATAAGACCATGAAGGAACTTCCCCAGAAATGTGTTTTTTTTTATTTAACGCCCTGAAATATCAATTCTATTTCTACGGGAACTGATACTACACTCATGTGCTATACACGTGAAACGAACAAAGGAGGAGAGTAATTCATACTGCTCATAGTGTGTGTGTGTGACGTGTGTGTGTGTGTGTGTGTGTGTGTGTGTGTGTGTGCGCGCGAATATATGTTTGTGTACGTTCGTAAAGCACATGTGTATTTGTGTGTACATATTATTGTCAGTTTGTATTTATTCATCCTTTTTATTTTTCTTCTAATTGGCTATAAAATACATTTATTATATTTTATTCATGTTATGTCAACAAAGGAAAAAAGCTAAACTTCTATTTTCTTTTTTTTTTCATCCTTTTTGATTGAAATTTAGTTTTGTTTCAAATGTTTAAAAAAGAAAACATAAATTCAATCTGATGAAATAATTTTTTTCACTTTTATGTTTTGTAATAGAAAAAAAAAAGAAAAGAAAATATTATATTTGTTTTCTGTGTTATTATAATTGCATATATTCGAGTGATTTATGCGGCCTTTTTGTCGCATCTGTTTTGAACAATATCAAAGGCAAATATAAATCAAAACGCTAAATTTCAGGCGAAACAAATTGTGAATACAAAAAAACAAAACAAAGCAAAAAAACTACTAGCACGAAGCGTCTGGAAAATGGAAGCCATTTTCATTTTGAAGATAAAATTATTTTGTTACAACATGGCGTCTTTACTGTTCAAACATTTAAAAGGGATTTAGAAATCTAATATATGGGATTATTGCATAATGTATCCAAAATGTAGACCTGTTCCGATGTCACAGTGAAATTGAAAAACTGTGATTTTATGGCGGTGCCAGAGGTTTTCCCAAGTTCATTTATTGATGAATGTAACGATCCAATTTTTGTCTACAAATGACAGTATCTCGGTAAAAATGGTTCAACGCTTCTTTGTAGCAAGGTTTTGTTACAGTGTAAAACTTACAAAATGAATAAAGTTCCCGTATAATTAGTCAATTAACATAAATTATATGGGAGTAACATTCGTACTAAGACTTATCATTACAGCATTCAAAGGGAATAACCATTAATTGTTTATTACATATTTTGGTTGGTGAATTGGTTTGTAGGTTGATTGAATTTCTGCGTGTCACCATTTGTAAGGTTATTTACTATCATATCTCTTTGACAAGTGTTTTCAAGTAAATAATGTTAATTATCATGTGTAAATACGTATTGCTTCAAGCAGCTCTTCTTTATACTAAGGAGTTGTTTATAATCTTATGGTTCTAAGTAACTGTTTATATTGAATAATAACCAAAGAGTTGAATAATAGCAAATAGTTTTATGGTTTGAAGTATTAATACGTACTAAAACTACTATGAATACAATTACATAGTTTTAAATATCCCTTTCTAATACTAATGTGGCCTAGTTGGCTGGAGCTGTAAAATACGCCCACTGCATTTAAGACCCTCACAATAAGTGTCTGCGATATGACACTAAACTTTCAGATGGTGAAGCTCCAGTAATGCTGGACTTTTGGGGAGTGAAGGATACATCATTATTCGCATTACTTCTAAGTCAACTCTGGTCCCGGGTGGTTGTGCCTGAAAGGGTCCTATCGGTGGTTCAAATAGAACTGTTTGACATTTATAGTGTCTGTAAACAAGTGATTTATGCTAGATTTGAATTGTTAGAAATTGAACTGTGTAAACAAATTACTGATGTTTAATTGAATTGTTATTCATACATAGGAATACTTAAAACCATTAACTTCTTTGAATTATGCTATTTGAATTGTTAAAAAAATAATTATTTGATCATTTAACTGTGTGTAAACAAATGAAAGGTGTTTAAAAGAATCGCAGTCCAAAAGAATATGCTAAGGCTCGTTTAAAAACATTATCACCACAACGTGGTTACAGATCATATCGTATATTTAATATATATGCATAAAGATGATTTGGCAAAATAGCCCAAAATGGTTGATATGCCATAAAAACAAACCAAACCAAACCAAACCCATACTAATACTTTTCCCTGTCAATTGTTTTGAACAATTGCGATCTATTAATAATAAATACAGTTTTTTTTTATTTTGAAGTATTCTTATTTATTAGTAAAAATCTGCAAATAAAACATTTCAAGCTTTCCTATTTAAACATATCTATTTGGTCTTTAGTTGAGACCCTAATTGAAACTACCTCTCCCAGTTTGAATAGTCATGGGATTAACAGTAAGAAATAACTGATTTCCCTCGTCACTGATCTCCCGAACTGTCGACTAACCAGTCTTATTTAAATCATTCGTATTTGATGGAGTCTTACCTCTTTGCAGGGAATGTGATCAGTGTATTCTATGGGCGATATGGTGGGCTAACTATATGAATGTTTTTTTTCAAATTCATTTATTCCTTTACAACTAATTATAATATAAATTCCAACATGCGAAATGTAATTTAAGTAATGGGAGAGATTTAATAGAATATGCTTCACCAGGTACCCAAAGTGCGAACTGAACACTTGACTATAGGTAAATAATCAACCTCATTCACCTTTGGATTCTGGTCAGAAACTTCTGTAGTGAATTGAATGCGTGATTCTTTATGATACAAATAGTAAACAACTTTATCGAAATCATCTCTGTTAATAACCTGTGTTACGATGACAGTTTGAATTTTTATTTACTAAGAGATAGTGTGCCGAGTTACAAAATTATATATCATTTTATTCCGCCATTTTGGTTTAATTAGACAAAGAAAATGTTAAGTACACATTTAAAAGAATATATATTTCACAAAATTAACAGAATATATACACATAGATTGCTTATAATACTTCCATTCAAACACAAATATCCCATCATAATTATCAATGTCGATGTATTCCAAAAAAACAACAGAATTATGCGTTTTTTATATTTTATTTTTACACAAAGCATTAGAAGCCCTGCGGTTGGGGCTTTGAATATGCTGACTGTATTCCCTTAAAATGTGCAAGATCCCTTTCAAAAGCGGTTGTAAATGGGTGGCGAGACTTCAGTTTTGGAACTCATGGCAATATGGAGTTTAAAATATTTCTTATTTGCAATTACTCCCAGGTCTGCTCTAACCCAGAATATTCTTACTTGTTATAGTCAAATTGATATGCTAGCAAGTTATTTTTATTGGATAAAATACTTGAAATCATATAAACACGTGAAAAAACCTTAAAAAGTACACAAGAAATATCAATAAAAACGTTCACTATAAACAATTCCCGTATCTTTTGAAATACAATAACAGCTGACAAGATGAAATGTCATTAAAATCAATCAATCATTCACAAATGTTTCGTAATATTTAAAAATATATTATATTTAGGTCATCTACTTTTTTTAACCAATGCTGCCTATAAAACAAACTTTGTTTTATATATGCTTTGGACAATATTCACCTATCTTCATCGAATTAGGGCAATAACGGCTTAAATTCCTATATTGTCTTAATTTATTTCGATAGCATTTCTGTAAAATATTGACCCTCAACCGAGCCGTCAATCAAGAGGTGCACCTGTGTAAATAAGCGGAAGAACAGCGGAAGCAGGTGGGCGATAAATAATAATATAATCAGCCCACAGCGGGCTTGAGTCAGTGGGGTATAAGATGCTGAAGTGAGAGCCAGCGACAGACAGTGAGCTTTGGGCCCTCAGTGACCCACCGTAGAGCAACCCCAGCCAAGATGCGGAAGAACTGCTGCTATGGTCAGAAGAACGTGGGTCAATATGTAGCAGTCTGTACCCGTCTCCAACTCACCTCTAACACACAACCAACATCAACCCTTTCGAGAATAAAGAGTGAGAGTTATATTTTTATGAAGTGCGTTCGTTCGTTCATTGAAGTTCGTCATTTTTGTTGACTATGTTCACCGTGTATTATGTATATGTATGTGGCTATACAACACTTCGACTTTCTAGGGTTGCAGACCGTGCGTTGTTTCATTGTGAGTTATAATTTGGAAGCATCACTTCGTGAGAAAAACAAATATCAAGCCATATTCATATTTTTGGACAGCAGTTTGAATATTAGATATTCGTCTTTAACTGAACTATCAGGAGAAATTTTTTAAAAAAGGGAAAATCTATAATGTTCTACCAGTAAGTGACCAGTAAGTGGTTTTAGGCAGACGTTCTTAAAATCATTTTGGGAAATTCAGTCCTAACCAATATTCTTACGGTAAAAAGTCAAAGGTTGGTTATCAGATTTCAGTTTAGTAGATGCAATAGATTTGTTCATTATGGGGACACGCTTAAAAAAACCCATCAAAAACATGAGGAGTAAAAATGATATGTGTACCATTTGTCTCTATCGTTCATTTGATAACCGAGCTTAGTTATGTTAAATAGAGGAGATATATCACTAGCCATTATTAGTGATCTGTTGTAACAACATTCTTATCCTTGCACAAAGATTAAGTTTTTTGGCAACAGTAGATACAGCAATATAATTCTGGTGTAGCAAAAGGGAATCAAACTCATGACGTCAGAGACTAGCTTCCTAAACACATTATTTCACAGCAAAGGAACGGTATCATGGGACGATATATAACAGAAAGCACACACACACACACACACACACACACACACACACATATATATATATATATATATATATATATATATATATATATATATATATATATATATATATATATATATATTACTCTAATAACTTCTGAATTAAAAAAAAAACAAATATGAATGACAAAAATCTTTAGATTAAGATTATTGCTCTTGGCACACACTTTTCAAAACAGAAGAATCTTTATGACAAAGTGTATACTTCAAAAGTAAAACCTCATAGTGTATCTTTCTCATTTTGTCCTAATATATGTTTCTGTAGCATATAAAATCTTTCCGAGAATCTTCCGTACAAAGCCCAAAATTTTCAGAAAAATTATAATTTCAATAAATCCAGACAATTGGGAATTGAAGTACGTGACAAAATGGATATGTCCCATCAAACGGCAGAAAAATTCAAGATAAAAATATGTGTTTTTAACTGATAATTTTATTCTGAATTTCCAAACCAGAACACATTCTTAATACATATTTTTATTCTGAACTTCCAAAGTAGAACACATTTTTAACACATATTTTAATCCAGAATTTCCGATCTATAACACATTTTTAAGACATATTTTTATTCTGAACTTCCAAACAAGAACAAATTTTTAACAAATATTTTTATTCTGAATTTCCAAACTAGATTGTATTGTCTATGTAACTGGAAAATGTCGGTAGGAAAAATCTTGTTCATTACATATCGAATTCCAAATTCAGTAAAGTTGCCATGGAGATAATTCTATTGGGTCAACATTTTGCCACCGGATTGAAGAAAATAATAACATTGTAAAGCTTAGAAAAAAAAAGTGAAAACAGAATGATTCAAATGTCATCAAAGAATTCATTAAGAATTACTCACTTCAATATCCTGTGTTAAAACCAATGATCACACTTAATAAGAAGATATCTAACTGCATTAAGAGGTATCTATAAAAACGAAAATATTATCATCACACGTTCAGTTAAAGACGGGGATAAGGTAAATATATCCTCTTCCCAAAATCCCAAAATAAACCATGATAACAAGAAGACAAAAGCACAAATAGATAACTTAAATAGAAAAGAATAACCAAGTTACATACATTTTCAATAAATCGTATGAACAATTCATTATAAAAGATGATAAATTCTATTCTTTATTAATTGATTACCATCCAATATTTCTTCGATACTATGATTTTCACGGTACTTTATTGTGGCTTTGGTTCCGTGACTACCACATGCGTTTCCGGGTAGCGATTTATTAATCCCCTTGATGTCCCCATTGTGTTTGAAAGACCCACGGTTGGGAGATGACACAATATATCCAGATCGTCTTTTGACGGTTGGAGTAGTTTGTTGGAGCAAGTTGCCTGGGTGATGGTAACTTGAAGACAAGAAAATACCTCCGTTAACAATTAACAATTATTTATTGAAGTACAATGATGTAACAATAATACATACAATCTATTCATAAAGAGAATTGGTTGCCTTTGTTGCTTTTGAAGGACAGACAATTGAGGTATTTAGTTGATGCAGGTTTTCTATCCTATTCATTTTTTCGGAGAGTAAGGCCTTTGATGGTTTGGTTTGGTTGGGTTTAGTTTTATGGCACATGAAACGTTGAAGGTTATTAATGTCAAATCCATATTTATACACGTAAACAATTCTATTTAAGGCAACTCTTCTTAGCAAACAGAAACAGTTATATTTCAAACAATTCAGTTTAGCATAAGTGCACAGTTTTAATGTAAAAAAAGAGTTACATTTAAAAGAATTTAGTTTAGTATAAGTTCACAGTTCTATTTGACCTATAGATAAGACTCTCTCAGGTCCTCCCACTCCAGATGATAGTAGACCAGGGAGAGATGGCATTACAGGGGAGTTCCACATTTCCCAATACTCCAGCATTACTGGAACCGCACAATGTGATTGTTTAGTGTCATATTCAAGACACTCATTGTGGAGGGGGTCTTATCCCTCTGCAGAAATATAGTCAGGGTATTCTATAGCCCCAGCCGACTAGGCAAACATTTTCTGGAGAGACTTCAGTTCTCGGAAATATTTCTTTTCTTATCTTGTCTTTCGTATGGACATCGGATCACTTCTCTCATCTAACCCTAAAAACTTATTGAATTCCCCAGGAAAGAAACATTCCCGATTGACAAAACAATCACAGATCATTTCGTTCACTTTTACTTCTTTTTGACTGGCCAACTAATCAAATGCAACGATTTACGTCTCTGGGAAGAGTAACTCTTCCACGTACCAGATTTCGATTGATCATCCAATTTAACCTCAATATATATGCTTGGTTAATGTAGGATCCCTGCCCACACTTTATGGGGAATATCAGTTTTCTCTTTAACCAAAAGAAAAATCAAAGACCTGATCTTTTAACCGCAACAGGTGGGTAAGCGATGTTATGATTTAAGTCGAGTCAACGCACTGACAAACCCCAAAGCTTGTTTACTATTTTTTTTTTTACTATTTGAATTTACAGTTATTACTGACCACTGAAATTGACTCTTTAGTTTCTTCCAAAGAATATATGTTTTCTGTTGTTTTGAAAGGAAATTATATTTTTCTAAAATAAAAAAGAAATACATCATGCTCACTATAATTTTTTAGAACCAGTGAATACCTCATATTGCCATAATTTCCATAATATATAAACTAGCAGAATGTCATAAACGTAAAATTCCATTGAGACCGATCATTTTTTTAATGTATGCCGTGCCCCTCAGAAATCGCCAAATCTTTATCAAAAATGTTGAACCATCTTTTAGGTACCATAAACATGTTAAGAATATTGGCGTTTATTAAAAAAAAATCATATGACCATTAAAAATAAATCTTAAGTTAGTTTAGACATAAAATCGTTTTATAATAATATACATGTAAGTAAACGCTTTAAACATTTTAAAAAACATCTTCCGAAATTTAACTTTTTATTATATTTAACAGTAAACAAAGTAATCTAAATTTGCCATTGATTTATTCGATATAATCGTATTTTTACAAACGTTTATTCGGTTGACTCATGGGTTCACTTCTTAGGGCGGTCTCTACCTTACTTTAAATGTATAATACTCAAATATTTAAGATATGTGTTACATTTTTGCATATTAATTATATATATATATATATTTATATATATATATATATATATATATATATATATATATATATATATATATATATATCCACAGGCAGACCGTTTCGTCGTATCACAACTCTTCAGTGTGGCTAGACACGTAGGACGATTTAAGCTGGGATCGAAACCTGCCTAACCTTTACCCTTGACATGACATCTAAATGCTCAACCATTTCGGTGACATACATTAGTGCAGAAATTATAAAGCATATGGTGTAACTTTCGTTTGTTTACATTTTACGTTTTCAGATACTAATGTGCTCAATTTTTTTTAAGAGTTTTGCATTACGCAGGTGCCAGCCGTTTATAATGACTTTAAAAAATTAGGAATAAATTAAACACACCGGAACTAGCCATAAATTTTAGAAACTTTCTTTAAACTAAAATTACCTTATTTTTAAGATACGAGAAATAAATACAAGCAAAACAGATTTTAATGTTTATCATCAACCCCCTAATGAAAATGACCCAATTCATTTTACTCTCATCATAATAACATAATTAGAAATAGGATATTTCTAGATATTTACTTCAGAGCCTCAAAAATTTATATCTCCAAATTTTTGTATAATGAACTTAATTATATACAAAATTTCTTAGCAAATCTTTTATATCCCAAAACGTATATACAGTTTCTTATTTGCAATGTTTTCACTGTTCACAAAAGAAAATATAATATATATTTTTTTCAAGAAAGCATCGTAATAATAGGTCGACAAATCATAATAATATATATATTATATAAATATATTTTAACCTGGTAATTTTAATACGCTGATCACCGAAAATATGAAAACAACCCCGATATCCTAATATTTAATACATCTTCTAAAAAATGAGGACCTAATGATAAGAATTGAATTATATCAGACCTAAAGCGAGCGTATATTCAATGACGTGTACGGGTCTTGGTAAAAAATATAAAGATGATAATTAAAGATCAATTAAAATTCATTTTTATGAATCCATCCAAGACTTCAAAATCGGTGATGAAAGAAACGCGTTTGTAAAACAATTTAGAAAGCAAATATAGATTTGAGTTTAAAAAGTCAAAAATTTTATGATTAACCAGACAGAAATATTGTTTAATATCGTATTATTTCTAATTAATATACTATTAAATCCTGTTTTTCAACTTATTTCCTTATTTGGTTTTGAGTAGTATTTACTAATTCTAAAGATTTATACTCATTTTTAGCATTTCTAATCAAAATAGTTTCTACTCATGATTTTGATGAGAAACCCAACAATTTATTGTAAAAAGTATTTAAATGAATAACCAAAAAATCAAAATCGAAATCTAAATACAAATTTCCATATTACACGCATAAACAACATTCGGATTTTTCTAAAATTCCTAATTCTTCAAAAAGTTTGAAAAAGAACTAAATATAAAGCAAAGGCAATATCCTTTTCTTTTCTTTTTTTTAAATTAAGAAGTTATATTTTGAGAAGGAATGCTATTAAAAATAATTGAACGCTAAGAATTTGTTTCATTTTTTTGTTTCTTTTAACGATTTGAAAACTCTGCTCTGGAGAAGGTTTAACCTTAAACGGAAGCAATAAACGATAGCATATTATCATATATCACTAAATGTGTACTCTGAATATTTTGTGTTATATATATATATGTATATATATATATATATATATATATATATATATATATATTGCTGTTACTCTTTATTGGGCAAAGTTATGTGGATACTCTTTACTTGACAAGGCTGAAAGTGACCGAAATAGCCATTTTTTTACATATGGTTGGGCATATAAAGTTCATTCTTTACTCTAGCTGCCATCTTCACATTACCAGTTACAAGTTGAAAATGACAGTAGAATTGGCCATGGGACAGACGCCAGAAACACATTTCTTTCGGGTGGTTTTAAATTGATACAAAAGACCCAAACGTCAGAAAAGGAAATAAGAAGAATGAATAGAGTAGTGTCTGATAGGATCATTATTTTTATTTACGCATGCGTAAAACATTTTTGAAAATGTGTCGTCAATGATTCAAGTAGACAGACTTTGCTGCTAAAGAATAGGGATCGAGTAAAAGGTCAGTTTAAGTTTCTAGATGACCAAATGTGTGATATGAAGATATTACTATCGAACTATGTAGAAAGTGAGTGACAAATGGAAGACAATGTCTATTTTCATAGTTATACGTGTTGTGGATTTGATATTCATATTTTTATGACAATGAAATCGATATGAAGTGATTTTTTTCCGGAAAGATTTAAACTCTTTCCGGGACGCATAACTTATTTATTTATTTTTGCTCTAACAAAATCGAATTGTTCGAAAAATATTAAAAATAATACTTAAAACAACAAAATTCCTGCAAAACATAACTATATTTTTATGATAGAGACTAGTTTTATATCAATAAACACATTTTCTGACCGATCAGTTGGCAACGCCAAAAATAAGCTGAAAACATTCCTTGCTGATGAGTAAAAGCACCTTAAATGATTTATACTATAAACTACATCCTGTGCTGAGTCTGCAAGTTCTGGGGAGTGAATACTCGTCCCTACGTTTGCATTTCTTCTAGTTCTACTCTGATATAATTCGGTATTACTTATTAGGGTCCTTTTTCTCAGACCATTCCATCGGTTGAAGATTATTACGTATGTGGAATACGTATGTGAGTAAAAACAATAATTATTAAGATTAATAAAAATAATTATTAGAAATAATATGATTGTGTATAGATTATTTATATTGAATAGGAATACTTGGAACATTTGAACTATGTGAAAAGGATTTGTACTAGATAGGAATACTTGAAGTAAAGTGAAGTTAACGACCACAGTAGAAGGGGACACGAATGATCCTTTTCACTTGCTACGACACCGATGTTTTGAGAGAGCGGTGATTCTTTTTCATAGATTGCTCCACTTTACCCTTCCTAAAAATCATTATAATGCTGAGTGTTATGCTAGGAGGGATCAAGTATCATTTTTTCAGTCTTTGCTATGACTCAGTCTGTGATAGAACCTTAGTCTCCTGTGCCATTGGCGGACACTCTGCCCACTAGTCCTATTGGCTGATGCAAAAACCTCTTTTGAAATTGCTAAACAGGAATGTAAATATAAGCTTACAATGAAAGCGATTCCCTAATATATGGTCATTCAATAACTCTGGACAATTTGACATGCCTTTAAAACAAATGAATGGATTAAACCAAAATTCTGCCACAAGTCGAAATAAATTAAAGTTAAATCTATCTATGCACAGCGTAGGGCTAGAAATTTCATCATAATTACACATGCCAGAAAAATAATAAAGAAATGTTTTTTGTTTAATGCCGCCACATATTTTAAAACTTCAGCAAGTTGATCAGTTACTGCTTTACAAATGAAATAAAGTGTTACAAATTTCCATACAGAGTTGCTTACACAGCAGTGAGAAAAAATGTTCATTAAAAAAAAGACTCTTAAGTAATTCTCTGAACACGGGCTCGAGGAATCTTTTGTCAAGCAAGCATTACATTCTAGGCAATGGTGTCTATCCATAAACGAAACTTAGAAAATCTCTGTCAGTAGAAAATAAATGACATAAAGCGTATCTGAAAGACAAAAATGTTATCAAAAAGAAGCCGAGAAAAATATTCTTGTTTATTATCTATAAATTAGTAGATCTCTTCTTTATATATTTTTTGCTTATTCTTCACACTTTATTTGTAGCAACAGCAAGAGTTATTGGAGAAATTATTTCATCAAATTCACATTTGTTAAAGTTTGTATAAGAAAGCATAATTCTGTATCATAAAAGTCTTTGTCCAGTCAGCTGGGGCTGTAGAATACACTGACTGCACTTCTGCAAAGGGGTAAGAACCCCCGCTAACGAGTGTCCTGATATGACACTAAACAATCTGATGGTGAGGTTCCAGCAGTGCTGGAGCTTTGGGGAATGCGGAGTACCCCTTCATTGCCATTGCTCCCAGGTCCACTCTGGCCCGGATTGGTAGCACCTGATAGGGCCCTCTCTATGGGTTAAATAGAACTAACAGCATACTTATGCTAAAATGAATTGAGTAAACTGAATAACTTGAAATAGAAACGTTTTTGACAATTAAACCGTGCTTACACTTAAACTGCGTGCTTATGCTTAACTGAATTATTTCAAATAGAACTATTTTTCGACATCAAAACTGTATTTACACTTAACTGAATTATTACATATAACTGCTTGAATAGTTTGAAATGGATATGTTTTTGACAATTAAACTGTACTTATGCTTAACTGAACTGTTTTCAATAGAACAGATTATTTACATAAAAATAGATTTGGCCTTAAATAACCTACAAAGTTTGAAATGCCATAAAACCAAACAAACCAAACAAACCAAACCATAAATGTCAATATGATTATTTCGTCAATCCAGGCTATGAAATTAACAAAAGTAACAATATAAAAATTTAGTATTGTTCAAAAACCTCTGATCTCAATCGACTACTTGCAATAAAACGCGTATTATAATAGCGAGAACATTGCAACCTAAACCTCTCTATAAACACAAAAGAGCTAAAACTATTTACGTATTTCTGCCAATCAGTTGTCATCTTACTTTAAAACAACCATGAGTGAACTCATACTTGACTGATATTTGGCCTATGCACTCTTTGTTTGTTTGCTTTCACTTTAGAACGCCTTAAAAGGGCTTTTAAAAACAATCAGTAAAATAAGGAGATCAAAGAAAACTATTTCGTCATTCAACTAGCGAGGTAAGTATTTAAAGAAAAAGATACTTTTTATGGAGAAAATGTTTGTCTTGTGTCATTGCAAGTAGAAATAAATGAAAGTTGAATATATCTACACACAGCGTGGAGCTAGATATTCTCTTGTAATCATATATGTCAGTAAAAATAATTAAGAAGTTTTTTTGTTCATTGCCGTCAACAATTTTAAAAGTTCAGCAGTTTGATCACTTCCTGTTTTATACCTTGTGTCAAGTCCTGTTATGTGAGAGACAATATCTCTGCTTTTCACCAAAATAAATTGTGACAAATTATACGTTTCTTTACAAGGGAATCGACATCTTTGTTCATCTAGAAAAGAACAAAATATAAAAGGGACTGTTTAACCAGTCTCTGATTAGACCAGATTTGATAGGAACATTTGATAGGAACATTTTTATAGCCGTTGCAAAACAATTTTGATCACCTTGGCATTCTCTTTTCGAGGCGCCTAAGTGTTGTGTTCTAGTTAGTGAACACAAGTAGTTGTAATAATAAGACAAACCACGATATTTGAGGAAAATAGTTATATTTACAGGAAAGAGTATTTACAAGAGGGAGACTGTTAGTAATAAGAACATAGGATTAGTGATAGAGTAATGATATACTTCAACAATAGGAACGGCTCTTCACGTCTGAATTGTTGGCTTATTCCCAGACTGATCTTCGCTACTGCCATATATGGCAGATGGAACAGGTCATTATGCTGAAAGGGTAGGTGATACCCAACACTTAGGAAATAAGCAATAAATTCAATCCCTCTAAGCAGGTGGTACCAGAGAAGAGAAGCCCTTCTTGGACAAGGTGATCAAGTTAATATCACCCACTTGGAGCGAATGAGATATGGGCCTGCCAAACGTTTTCAGAAGTTAATAGTTGATGTTCCAAAAAATATGTAAATATGATAAATAATTTTTTTAGAGTAAGAACATTGTCTTTTTTGGGAATATTCATTCATCTTTTATCACAAATTTATTCATCAGTAAGTTTTACTTATATCCTTAAGATCGTTAAATAGCAATATTCTGTATTACATAAATATTCGATGACTAGTTTTAAAAAAAGCAAATGTAGACGCGTACGCCTTGGATAATATCTCAAATATTCGATTGCAAACTCTGGTAGTCAAATATTGCACCACCATCTTCGTCTCAGCTGGTACCATTTCTTCTAGCCTCCATCTTTAATCGAGGCCTCTCGTTGTTCATGTTCTTTGCTGGTATCAATAACAGATTATTCTTTTCGAGAACACATTTTTTTCATTCTTTTTAAATGTCTTTTTGTATACCCTAATGTCTTGTATAAATATTGCCGTTACCTGGGCTGTAGATGGAAATGGCAACCACTCTCTTATACACGGTGCCCGTAGTGTAGTCGTTATCGCCGTAGGAAATGAACACGGCAATACGAGTTCAAATCCTGGACGAAACTGATTGCATTTCACATAGCACTAATACCCTTGGGAAAGGTATGAATCCAATTATTCTCCCTCCAGCTATGGGTAAATAGTAGGATAGACTAGGTTCTTCAGCCTTGGTTAGGCAACTAGTCTAGGAGAAGGAAAACTCTGAATTCAAACCTGTTAAACTCCGCTTAAAAATTGACCTTGTGTCATATCCTGCCCGAGCGGAGGGGTTGGTAAATAGTACCACTCTCTTATACAATTCTGTGCTGAAGATTAAATGTAACTTCTAACTTCTAATAACTTGCATTCTAATCACACATTTTAAACTCTTGCATTGAAAGCCAAACTTTTAACAGACGTTAAACTACCAACTAATCTAAATTGACATTAAAACTTTCTGTTTTGGGGACAAATGTTTAATATTTTTTTCAAAATAATCTCCACTACATGCCAAATAAAAGATTCATCAATTTGTTATTAAACATTCAAACCACAATTATTTTTAGATGAATGTCTGCCATTGTATAGAATTTGCTGAATCCCTCTTCTCAAAATCAGAGACTAATCTTCCGTTTAATAATGTCTATAATTCAAAAGTTCTGTCTGTACGTTTTACATTGTGTAGTTTTTTTCAATCCACCGTTACATTGTTTCATGGAAGCATTTAATGCAACATTTTAAATATGAAATCATGGAGTAATTCAATATTATTTAGAAAAACCTCAAAGAGAAATAACCAGGAAAACCCAGGCCCTAACATGGTTACGGCACCAAATCGAAATATTTGTTTTATCGCCATTTTGTTCTTCTCGGCTGAGTATCACTCTTCGCAATTATCTTTCATCTCGGCCCTAACTTGGTTGAGAAACATAGTGAAGTCTTTTTTTACCGGTGCACATTTAATCATTCATCTTTAAGACGCATTCTTATACACCTTATCGACTTTATCGAAAGTCGGAAGACGTTGGACCACAAACCGAAAATTACAACCGCTACCTTCAACGGTTCTTTGTTAACAAATTTGAACTTGAACTCAAATTCAAACTTCTATGAGTTTAAACTGCTGATTTTCCACAAAAAAACCTACCTTGATATCAACGGTTTCCGCTTTTAAGAAAACAGTTTAAATGTTTTAAAATGAACTTCAACCGAAAAAAAAAAAAGAAAAAGAAAACGATCGTCACTTTAATTAACACAAACAGAATAGAATCAACACGATTTTTTAAATTATTTATCTTTAGAAAGGTTCTATAATCTACATATTTTGTTGTAGATTAATAATCTATATCAAAATTTTAAACTAGTAATTTATGATAACAAATAATTCATATAGATAAGTTTTCATCAAAATATTTATAAATCATAAAATGAAAATATTGAGAAATTATCTGATATGTTCGGCTTGAAAAACTATCAAAAGAATAATTATAAACGTTTATTTTAGTATAAATCCTTTTTTAGTTTGACAATTCGTTGGTTCTTTCTTGTCGTTTTGTCGAACGAACCTTTCATACTTTTATTATTCGTTAAATTTTGATGCAGCAGCGTCTCTTTGAAGATGTTGTTTGATGTTAAGCTTTCCTATCAAAATAGACTTTTTTTTTCAAATGAGCAACATGTTTTACATCAAAACATTCTATCGATATATTAAGTTGGTGTTCAGTATTCAATGATTCTGTTTGTCGGTCGGTTGAAGAAAGATTTCCGAAATTTATAGAAACAAAATCTTTGCATGGGAATACAAGTATATAATTCAACTCACCCTTTGATCTCTCTCTCTCTCTCTCTCTCTCTCTCTCTCTCTCTCTCTCTCTGTCTCTTCCACGCACACTTTATATATATATATAATTTATGAATTTCCATATATATATATATATATGTATAGCTCAAAAATATCGTCGTTGTTTCATAAATTCTGATTTATATAAGCTAATACTGTGACAATTAGCATAGTATACAAGTAATATTTTCCTGACTGAGACTGATTAATCCTCTCTCTTTTTAAAACTTTTCAGATTGTATATCTCTCACTGTTTTTATTGATCATTTGATTTTGACTGAACAAGTGTTAAGATGCAGTCATAATATTATTGTAGTACTCTAGATGTTCATCCGTCCAGACGGCCAAGGATTCAACAATCCTGTTTCGATTTAGAATAGATTTTTTGTTGTGTCTCTCTCAGGTCAGTTTAGACTTACAGTCTATATCGCTGTAATTGGGTTTTGCTATTCCATCCTGCATCAGTAGGCGAATCGGCTTGGTAATATTTACGAAAGACTGATTGCTTTCCTTCTCCTCACATGCTCATAGCCTCACTTAGAGTCAGTTGTCCCGCTAAAAGGGAATGCATTTCATATTAATCGATAGCAAGCCAAAAAATTATCAACCACCCCATCAAATAGTCCTTCTAACAATTTAAATCTGGAAAATAACCTTGTTAAATATTTACTTGAAGTATCTATTCCTTTTTACGTTTTTTGTTTTTAGTATATGTAAAATCTCAAAAAGAAACCAAATATGCCCTCTGTATGCAACGTGCGGTGTAAACAAGCCAAGTAACTTGTTGAAAGTGATGAAAGAAAATAACTAAATCCTTTAAATAAAATTACCGTTAATGTTGCTATTACGTCAGGAATAGTTGCATACACGGTCACTAACACTAGAGTGAAGAAAAATGTTCATTAAAAAATAGTCTCTTAAATAAATCTATGAACACGGGCTTAAGGAATCCTTTATCAAACAAGTATTTCATTGTGTGCAATGATGCCTATCCATGAACGAAACTTAGAAAATCTTTGTCAGCAAAAAAGAAAACAACATAAAGCGTATCGGAAAGACAAAAAGGCTCTCTAAAAAGAAGCCAATAAAAATATTCTCGTCTATTATCTATAAATAAGTAGAGCTCTTCTTCATACATTTTTTATTTTTTCTTCACCCCTTATTTGGAACGACAGCAAGAATTATTTGAGAAATTATTTCATCAATTTCACATTTGTTAAAGTTTGTCTAAGAAAGCATTATTTTATATCATAAAAGTCAATAAGATTATTTTATCAATCCAGGCTATGAAATTAACAAAAGTAACAATATGAAAATCTTGTCAGTATTCTTCAAAAACCTCGGATCTCAATCGACTGATCTTAATCAACTACTTGCAATAAAACGTGTATTATTTTAGCAAGAGCATTGCAACCTAAACCTCTCAATAAACACAAAGAGCTAAATCTATTTACTTATTTCTGTCAATCAGTTGTCATCTTCTTTAAAACAACCATGAGTGAACTCATACTCTAAACGAATATTTGGCTTATGCACTCTTTGTTTGTTTACTTCCATTTTAGAACGCCTTAAAAGGACCATTAAAAGCAATTACTAAAATAAGGAGAGCGAACCGAATTATTTCATCATTTAACTAGCGTGGTAAGCATTGAAAGATAAAGAAATTTTATTTTTATTTTATGATGTATATTTTTGTCTTGTGTCGTGTAATTGGTGTTTTTCTTATTCTATTTTTGTAGGCTTCGCCTTAAAATACATTCATGGATTCTGTGTTTATATATATATATATACCAGTGTTTTATAGACAGGATAAAACCAATGGTATGTCAATTGGCTTTCATGCCGTGGAAATTAGAGTCTTCTAAAAGCAAAAGCCACCTAGATAAGAAATGAAAAAAAGAATCGGGTGTTTTTTTTTGTTTTTTTTTTTTTCGTTTCTTTGTCTTGGGAGTGGACCTTACTTCGGCAAAATCCTTTTAAAAATACGTTTCAATTAAAAACAGTTAAACAATGATGTTAGCAGTAATGTGCAACAAACAGAAAAAGAAAACATCCTAGTGCATTCATACCGATTTTCTTCTAAATTATTTCTTTGCTCTTCTTTTATTTTTTTTTTATTCTTGTTTTCTTTTTTACTTCTGTTCTCTTCTTTGCAACGTGCAGGTGTTTCAAAAAATAAATCTTTAGAGTATAATTTGAAATCAATGCTTGTTATGATCGTTATACGATTATTTTATTGGAATCAACAATCTTCAAATCAGAAGGCAGAATATACTATATATCGAGGAAGGTAGCATGACCAGAAATGTTGACAAAAAATACGCCTGTTAAAACGTAATCTAATGATAATAAAACCCATCTTCTAGTCCTCTAACTTAAATGCACACCATGCTCACTTGGTGTTATTTGAAATAGATTTTGATAATGTAATAAAATTTTTCTAGGTAGCCACTAATATATAGGTCATTCAAAGAAATTAAATGTAACTGAAGTATTGTACATTCAACTGGTATAAAGTAAATATCTTGTAACCTGAGCGTCATAGGGTCACAGGAACACCACTCAGTAATTCGTAGCTAGCAGTGTTTTGTGCGACTGGAGTAACAGGTTTCACAAGTAGTTTGGAATTCAGATTTTTCTTGTTTTAGACCAAGTGCCTTACCATAATTAAAAAGCCTTATCTGCCAAACTATCTGCCAATGGCAAGACAGGGAGAACCGATTGAGATATACGTCTCCCAGTGCTAGTAAAATGTTATGGTTTCTTTGTTTTTTTAATGCCATCATTATGGGTTATTTAATGCTAAAGCCATCTGCAAAAAAGAAGAGTAGTGGTACTATTTAACAAGTGGGAGATAAGGAGGTTAATACCTCTCTCAAAAGGTATTAGTTCGAATGTGAAATTTAGACTGACAAGAGTTCAAACTCACAGCGATGTGGTAGTCCACTACGTCAGTTTCACCACACGCATTTCCCTCCACAATGGCTCATTGGGTTCAATTTAAAAAAAAAGATACCGTCACACATGGCGTATCCATCAAGAAGTGATCAAACAAAATGCCTTATTTTTATCATAAACGACCCCCATCTGTCATTCTCTGTATATATCTGTCACTGTCTGTCTCTTTCTCTTGTCTTGTTATCTGTTTGTCTCTCTTTTACATCTCAATCTTTCTTATGTAACCATGTAACAAAAGGGCATTTAGCCACACAGATATTTTAATTCATCTTTATATTATTATAATATGATTTTCATATGATTTCACAAATTTTATTTAAAAATAAAGACTAGTGGAAATTGTGGTCATTTGTGGTAAGAGACAAATACTTTGATCGCTGGGGGTGGGGGAACACGAAAAGACAAATATAAAAAAATAAAACACTGCCAAAAATGTTCAATTTTCGAAACAATATTCACTTTGAATTTTTTTTTTTAAACATAAATTCTACTGTAACAAAAGAAACTTGTTACAAAAAATGCTGAATCTATTCAACAGAATTTAAGCTTCAAATGAAAACGAGGGGATTTTAAATTGGAAACCCTGACTATTTTCTGTCATTTTGGAACATAAACCAAAAGACAACAAAAATCTTTCCTTCACCCTTTTTATCAATCAACTTTTAGCCTGCTAAACCATTTCCCGATCCATATCTATCAATCTATCAATCTAAATATCTTCATTCAATATACCTGGAATATATATATATATATATATATATATATATATATATATACATATATATATACATATATATATACATATATATATACATATATATATACATATATATATATATATATATATATATATATATATATATATATATATATGTATATATCACTTTGTTAAACTATCACATTCATATACACAGGTGCCGAAAAAATGATTTTTCGGCTTTCGAATATGAACAAAAAAGGCAACAATATCCTTCCTTCTTTCCTCTTATCATGGCAGGTATCTGTATATCTATTTTCAAGCCTGTTAAGATCTATCAATCTGTTTTTCTATCTATCTATCTATCTATCTATCTATCTATCTATCTATCTATCTCAGTCTGTTCATTCTGTACGTATGTATGTATGTATGTATGTATCTATCTATCTATCTATCTATCTATCTATCTATCTATCTTAGTCTGTTCATTATGTATGTATGTATGTATGTATGTATGTATGTATGTATCTATCTATCTATCTATCTATCTATCTATATATCTATCTATCTTAGTCTGTTCATTATGTATGTATGTATGTATGTATCTATCTATCTATCTTAGTCTGTTCATTATGTATGTATGTATGTATGTATGTATCTATCTATCTATCTATCTATCTATCTATCTATCTTAGTCTGTCCATTATGTATGTATGTATGTATGTATCTATCTATCTATCTATCTATCTATCTTAGTCTGTTCATTATGTATGTATGTATGTATGTATGTATGTATGTTTGTATGTATCTATCTATCTATCTATCTATCTATCTATCTCACTCTGATAAGTTCAGAATCATTCATTTATACAAGGTTCTACCTGAATGAACTCTCGGGTTTTGAACGTACATATTAATGAAAAATCTTACGATAAGAAAGAATAATATTTGTTATTTTATTTTGTTCACGGGACCCGTTTGTTTGAAAGAATATATCGTGCAAAAGATTGCCCTCACGAAATATGCAATACTGAAATCTCACAGTGAACTTCTGCAGCTCATATTTATACGTTATCCTTGGTGTTGCTACGACTTCACGAGGTATAATATTGTTTAGTTTAACATCTATTTGTAGCATAAGTTTAAAAATTCAACTTTCAGTTATACTCTGACGAAGTAATCACAAAGGGAGTGAATTGATGATATAACCGGTCACAGGATGTAATATTTTGTTATATAAGTTTCAATGACATTTACGCGAAGTTTCCTTTTCACAGTTTATGAGGACTATAATGCACAGTGATATTATGGCCAATTAAATCACTCATAATTGCGTTTGTGCGATGGCAATTTCAAATGCAGTGGCTTAGTGGGCTGTAGGTGTAGAATACGCCGACGGTATCTCTGCAGAGGGGTAAGAACCCTCCCCCAGTGATTGTCCTGAATTTCATACAAAACAATCTAATGGTGAAGCGCAATTCCCGAAGCTTAGAAAAATGTGGCGGATCTCTGCATTGCCATCACTCACAAATCCGCTCTCATTCTGCGTAGTAGTATCTGTCAGTTCTCCATATATTAGTAAAAATACAAGTGTTTAGTCATTTAGTTGTGTGGAAAGAAACTGTTAATGGTTGGTCAGGTTTTAATGCATATCAACCCGTGGTGTAATTGTTATCGTGGTAGGAAATGAACACGGCGACACGAGTTCAAATCCTGGACGAATATCATTGCATTTCACATAGCACTAATACCCTTGGGAAAGGTATGAATCCAATTATTCTCCCTTCAGCTATGGGTAAATAGTAGGACAGACTAGGTTCTTCAGCCTTGGTTAAGCAACTAGTCTAGGAGAAGGAAAACTCTGAATTCAAACCTGTTAAACTCCGCTTAAAAATTGACCTTGTGTCATATCCTGCCCGAGCGGAGGGGTTGGTAAATAGGATTATGAAGTTCTTGAAGGATTCTTCTGTAATGGCCCTTAGCGCATTGTGGTGTAAAATTCAGCATTGTTAGATGTAGCATTTCCTGCCCGCTAGGCTGAGATACACTTCAACAACCCGTCTTCTCATGTACATGAATCGGGGCGGGTGTTCTTGGTTCCGGTGGCAACCGGTCGAGGCTGTCTGTCATAGATTCCTGAAAGACAGCAGTGATGTAACATGGACAAAGAAATATAGGGTAAGTTATTTAATGCCAAATCCTCATTATGCTTATAATATTTGATTTACAAAACATTGTTTGTAGATAAACTTTTAAACGATCTGGAGCTCATTCTTTTGCACACAAGAATTACCATTGTTTGCGCTCAATCAAATTGTCCCAACTATTCTAATATGAATAGTTCTGTTTAGTATTCATCAGTTGATTTCACTCACACAGATAGTTTCAAATTTCAGTATCTATCAAAAATAGTTTAAATTGCACTAAGTCAAATGGTTTCACTTACAATTCAATTTAGGTGTATAGTTAAAGAGCGTCCTGTATAGCTATTCAACACAAATAATATCTAAAGTTATTCATTAGCAAACAGTTAAATTGTTACAAGTATTGCTATAAATCACTTACAATTAAATTAAAGGCCAGTCCTTTGCTTAGATGCAGCAAAAAGATCAAAGAGTTCAATAACAGAAATTCGATTAAATATAAGTCATTTGTGTGTATAGAGTTTAAATTTAAAAAAAAAAAAGTTATATTTGATCCATAGACAGGACTGTATTAATTGCTACCACTACGAGTGAGAGTAGACCTACCAGCAGTGGCAAAAGAGGTTCTCTGTATTACCCAAAACTCCACGATCAGATGGTTTAATGTATTATCCAGGACACTCATTGCTGGATTTTTAGTCCTCTGCAGGGATGTAGTCGACGTATTCTACAGCACCAGTAACCTGGGCTGGTATGATTAATGTTAAATTCAATTACTAGAATTATATAGCAGTATTTAGAAGCAATTGAATGTTTGCCAACGAATAAATAATATTGAATAGAACAAATGGTATAAAATAGCGTTACTTGAAAACAAATATCATTGAAGAAATGAAACTATTAGTGTTTTGATTGAAGAGCTTAAAATCATCCGGTATTAAACAACCTACAAGGATATGGTGTAAAATATAACCAACCAAAATTTAAATACGGGAGATTATTAGGCTTAAATAAATTGGAGTGAGATTAGTAGAAAATGACTGTTAATTAAATTACTGATTTATAAGTGTTATGCTTCGTTAGTTTTTGGCTAATCCCCACACATGGCCGCGCAAAAGCAGGACGACCAGCTCGAACGTACATTCAGCTGCTATGTGAGGATACAGGATGTTGTCCTGAAGACCTACCTAGGGCGATGAACGATAGGGAGGAGTAACGAGAGAGGGTCAGGGATATCCGTGCTACCAGCACGATATGATGATGATGATGATGAAATTACTGATTGGCGTTTAAGAGATTTATCGATCAGGGTATTTTCCCCATTGACACAATTAAGTAAATAAACATATATATATATATATATATATATAGATATGTAGATTCAATAGAAATTATTTTGTTAGCTTATTTCTTTATATTTAGAAATCTAAATTCTCTATTATTAATGATATAGTAAAGTAGCTCAATTGATTATTGTTTAGAGTCAGTTTGCTTTAGTTTGATTTGGCTTTATGGCTCATCAAACATTGTTGGCCATTTAATGCCATTTTTTAAATACATATATATCGAACATATGATTTCTAAAGACATTTTGTATATAACATTTTTAAAGGAGCCAGTGCACATTTTTTGCACATAGTTAAATGATGTCTCTTATTTCTATCAAATACGAATAATTTTATTTATTATTAATTCCTTGTTTACACACAGTTAAATGTTATCTAGTACAGGCATTTAGCACGAACAATTCAATTGAACATAAGTAATTTATTTACACAGTTAAATAATCAAACATTTCTATTTCAAACAATTCATATATATATATATATATATATATATATATATATATATATATATATATATATATATATATATTGATTACTATTCTAAGGTCGATGTGCCTTTTTAGCTCTACTTTTTGCACATAGACGGAAGAATAATGGTTAGATTCATATCTTTAGCGAATGTATATGGTCTATGTGAAATGAAAGAAGCTTTTTTTTAAAATTTGATCTCGTGTCACCATATCCATTTCTTACTATAATAATCATTATAAAATAAACGTATCTCTCTCTCTATCCCTCACTCTTTCTCAGTATATATATATATAGTCCATAGTCGAGGGTGAACCAAACTCTCCTTTTTCAATAGCTCTGGTATAGGGGAGGGCACTACTCCATTCCCGTGTTTGCTTGACTCTACTCTTGATCCTTTTCCTTATAATGTTGAGTGTTAAGCAAGGTGGTATCAAGAACCGTCTTTTGAGTATTTGATATTACACAGCCTAGGATTGAAACCCGGTCTCCCTGGCCATTGGTTAATATATATATATATATATATATATATATATATGTGTGTGTGTGTGTGTGCGTGTGTGTGTGTGTGTGTGTGTGTGTGTATGTGTGTGTGTGTGTGTGTGTGTGTGTGTGCATATATATATATGTATGTATATAGTAGGCAACTGTCGGCGAGAGTGATCAGAAGGTTCGCTTTTCAATAGCTACTACACCGAGGTGTAAGGGAGGGCGCTACTTCTTTCCATGGATTGTTCCACTTTACCCTTGATGAGGTATTCACTGGTGATAAAAACTTATAATGAGTATGATGGCTTTTTTATTTTGGAAAATGAATTTTCCTTTTTTAAAAATATAAAACAGATATTTTGTTTTTTAAAGAAATTCAAATGTCAAGTTAAAAGGTCTGTAACAGACAAGTACAAACGGAACTTTTAAATTTTCAAAACAAAAATTAAGTATACTTGGGTTTTGTCGGTGCATTGATCCAGTTTTTAAAAATGTCATCTTTTACCCACCTGTTGGGGTTAAAAGGTCAAATCTTTAGAAAGAATAATCAGATCTTTGGTTTTCATTTTGAATAATATGAAAAGAGATACTCCTCCACAAGTCATAGGCTAGGATCTTTAATTAACCAAGCCTCTGGATTGTGGTTTGATTGGATCACTAATTAGAATCTGCTACGTGGGAAGAATTATCTTCCCTCATGAGTTGATCAGCGCATTTGATTGGCTTAATAGTCGGAAAGTAGTAGAAGAATACTAAATGATCTGTGATTGGTTTGTCAATCGGAAATGTTAGTTCCCGAGGGTGGTTTTAGGGTTAGATGAAAGAAGATATTTGAGGTCCATAGCAAAGCCAGGAAAAAAGAAATGTAATCTCTCCAAGAATTCGAACCTCTTCAACAAATACTTCACTCTGCGAAAAATTGAGTAAGATAGAAACACTGCACCAGCCATATACCTCTTTTGTCTGTCTCTTAAATACTACAAAAAGTGACACAATTACTATATACAGGGTGTCTCAATATGCATGGGTTCCATTTGACTGCTAATAATACTACTACTAATAATGTTGTGTTCTTTTCTATTTCGGGATTTGAAAATTACAATGCCTTGGACAAAGAGCTAAAATATTTTGCGTCACTACTTATTAGGAGACAAAAATCATTCAAAACTGTCATTAATATTATACTGATTTATTACTGAGAACAGACACCCAAAAGGATAGCACGTTCATGAAGCTGATATATTTGCAAATAAGAAACAATGACATAGTGTCTATAGCTCGAAAGATGCATTTTTACTGGACGTGTTCCAAATGACCCGCATTGGGCTTGATTTAATCATAAATTATTATCATATAAATGGTTGAATCTATTTTGAGAGACTTTATATATTGTATATATTATAGTTACAATATTGTGTTTCCATAGATAATTGTTAATTGTTAACGGAGAGATTTTCTTGTTTTGAGTTGCCAACACCTATGCAACTCCTTCCAACGAACTACACTAGCCGTCAGAAGAAGTTCTGAATAGATTCTGTTATCGCCCATATGAGGATCTTTCAAACACAACTTTAGAACCGAAGGAGTTAATAAACCAACTTCCTGGAAACACATGAGGTTGTCCCTGAACTAAACTCACAGTCAAGTACTGTGACTTGCATTGGACTATATATATATATATATATATACAGAAAGAGAGACAGACAGAGACAGAGGAAGTTCAAGAGAGAGAGACAGAGACATGGTGAGAGAGAGAGAGGCAGAGAAAGATAGAGAGAGAGAGACCGGAGAACAGATTGATAGAAACAAGTATTAAAGAAAGAAAGAAAGAAAGAAAGAAAGAAAGAAAGAAAGAAAGAAAGAAATGATTATGTTGCCTTTTTTAAATTTATATTTCGATCCCGAGAAATGATTCCGCTGAACTCCCTTTTATGAATTATATATATATATATATATATATATATATATATATATATATATATATATATGTGTGTGTGTGTGTGTGTGTGTGTGTGTGTGTGTGTGATGTACATCTATGCTTAAATAGTAGGGCAGACTAAGCTCTTTAAACTTGGTATCGTAACCGGTGTAGGAGAAGGAGAACTCTGAAATCAAACTTGTTAGACTCTGCATAAAAACCGTGCGCAGAGTGTGTTGATAGATTGCTAAATTATAGTAAAAAATTCTAACGAAAAAGAGAGTGTCTGTCTTCTTTCATTATTTCAAAATAGAAAGAACAGTGCCAGGACCCTTCTAGGACTGGTATAAACATTTTTAATATCAAATAATCCCTTGGGTTAAATTTTGAAAATTTTACATGAACACGATTGACTTTAACGAGGACAGACAAACACTTTCCAGTTTTTTTATTTTGATTCCCTTCAATGAAATAATAATAAGATATGATTTCAAGCTGAACAAAAAAGCACTAACAATTATGGACAAAAAATATTGATGAATAAATGCTGACACTAATTAAAATAGGTTTCTTTTTCAAGTCGCATGATGGTTGCTGGGTCTAAAATGCAAGTTAGAAAAAGCAAACAATGCAGTGACTATAACTATGTGATATAAGCAGATAAGATACTTGTCTGATATAATATCGGTTGATAAGATTAACCATATTGAAAATAATTCAAGTATTTTATTATTGATAAAGAAGAGGACACTGATATTTCTGGCGATTATAATAGTGGACAAAAGACAGTTTCTTTCGCATTGCGGAATGATCACATCAGACAAGCAGAGCATTTTGTCTGCAGTAACTAGGATTTATAGCGAAGAGAGACCAGCCAACCGTGACAAAGAGATGGCAAAGGAAAGGACAGCTCACTTTAAAAAAAAAACAACAACAACATTTTCATTGCAGCAGCAAGTGGAAAAGAGAGAGTTAGAAAATAGAGATTGAAAACGTATTAATGGGGATAAAAAGAAATATTTTCAGCGGTGGAAAAGACGAAAGATTAAAAGAAGAAAAACAAATATATATTTTTAATGCTACACGAGACCTTATGGTAAAATGAGCTGAGATATTCCTGATGTTTTTTCTATCATTTACTTGAGCGTCAAAGCGTTTCCTTGAGAGACGATTGGAACAAATACTCTAAAGTTTCGCCTGACCTATTTCAGTTATAGTATTTCTTTCTTTCTTTTTTTCTTTCTTTCTTTCTTTCTTTCTTTCTTTCTTTCAATCACTCAGTCATTCGTTGTTTCCGAAATGATTTCTGTTTGCACTGTCATATAATTACCGAATGATTTTTTTTATATTAATCATTTTTCGTTAATTATATTTTATCTTTCAGTTTGGTTGGGCTTTGAACTACTCGGCTCTTATTTCTGGTGCACAGACATTGGGTGCAGTGTATACTCGTGCTCAAATGATATGACAATCACAATTGTCATAATAAACCCCAAATAGGAAATGAGGCTGGCGTGTGAATGACTTCATATCCGGAAGCATCGGTCCAGTGATTTTGAAGATTTTCAAAAAGAGTCAGTTGGCCCATGTAGGCAGATAGTTGGGTTGTCTGCCTTAATGGCAGACAGTTGAAGTTGCGGTCAAACCACGGTGTAGAGAAATTGGGGTCCGAACATGATGGTGAGGAGTTTGGGTCCGACTATGATGTTGAGAAATTGAGATTGAACCACAAGATGAGCTGAGTGTTTGGGTGTTGTTAGCATAGTATGATTATAAAAGACTTTTAAGAATTGTGTCTAACTCTCGTGTCGACGAACCGAAGTCAAGAAGTTAATAAACTGTCCGTATCTGAACAACGGAGTCGCCGGTGTATTTGAGTCTACCTATTGTGTTTTCTATTTGTATATGTACTGTTGTTATTGATATCATTATGATTATGAATAGGTATACGCGCAGTATACAACAATACTTCGTATGAGACCTCTCACCAAATTTCTCGGTATCTAATATTTCTATTCTCTCTAAACATATATTTTGCATTCTTCCCCATCATCTACTTTCAGTCTTCCTTTTAATGCCAACATCTAATTTTCTGTATCTAACTAAAATGCTTCATTTACTATATGCGATTTGTTCACCCCAGGTTTAACGAATAAGTTTTCTCTGAAGTCTGAACGACAAGTTTTCTCGAGTCTACAGAACCCTTTCAAGTACTCTTGATGATTTCATCGGGGCTGCGGTTTAAATGGTTTTTATTCTTCATCAGATCCCGACAGCCTGTGGTCAAATGCAACATCACTTATTCTTTACCTGATAAAGACAACAGAATCTTTTCAAGAAGATAATTTTTGATAAAAGTCCAAATCTTACCATTTAACTCCATCATTTAGAGTATTCTCCATCTATATTTGAACATGATAATTTGGCTCCTTTCGAGTTTTTCACTTAAGTGTTAGCTGGTGCTCTTTCACTAGAGTCTGAGCGACGGCATGTCTCTTCAAGTCTCAAGAACTCTTCTGGGTTTGTGGCTTGGATAGTCTCGAATCTTCCACTGATTTTCAATTTTTTCCTGTCTTTTTGCAAGCCTTTTCAAAGCGTCAAATGCACAAAAAAAAAAAAAATCGTTATGACCCTCATCTTCATGTTCCACTTCTGTTGTTCCTTACAAAGTTCAAATATTTTTTTCTATCTTTTCGTTTTCTTTTACGTTCACTTCGGTCTGCCAGAACGGCAAAATACTCAATTTATTTCTTCATCGTTAATTAAAGGTATGTGTTTTCTTCTGACCAGTATTAGATCATGCATTTTAATTCAAAATCCTAATGGATTTTATACGTTCCGTTTTTCGACGGATTCTTGTTTGTGCATCATTTGATAGTATGATCAGATTTTAATTTCCTGCACAATTCTCAGTCGACCACATTTCCAACTCAATTATGCTTAGTCTAATTTTATACTCTCTTTGCACTAATTTTCTGCATTATAATGTGATTGATCGTTTCGTCTCTTTCAGTTTATAATCTACATCTGCTATTTTGTTGCGTCTTTTCTATTCTTGCTTTGACGTAGTAATTCTTCATGACATTCTTTTACGCTGCTATTAGAAGAGATTCAGTTTCTCTCTTAATTTTTTTCTCTTTTATAGGCATGTCCGAGTTTCCTCGCGTCGGATTTCGCTTGTTTGTAGCTTGAAATTTTCATACAGTTGTTTCTTTTTTCGTTGTTTTTTTTTAATTTTTTGTTTTCTGACTATTTTTGTTATCTTGATGCTTGCGTTGTCTGTATTTTTTCTGGTCATTATAATCAGTCTTCCTCAGCGTGTCTTGTGTTGTCTTCCATTCGTTGTATCGATGAATCAACGCTTTCTTGATTGATTGCTCGTAAATCCTTCTCCACCATCTTTTCTTAAAAGATACTTCTACGTAAGTTCTGGGATGTAACTTCGTATGGATCGTCGTGAGTTTTCTTGTTATATGCTCTATTTATTGAAGTACTTCTTCCTTCCACCTTAAGAATGGTCGAGAGTATCTTATGAGGGGGACATTATTATTATTTACTCATTAGAGTTTTTCACATCAGCTAACGCTGATATTTGTTTTTTTTACTGGAGTCTGAATGACAGCAAGTCTCCTCAAGTCTTCAAGACCCTTTTCAGTATTCTGACCGTTCTCAGTAATGTAGTAGTTTGGGTGATCCCCACTCGTCCGCCGACTTCCAAGTCTTCCAGTCTCTTTAGTAATCCTTTAGGTACTGTTCTAAAGACACCAATTACAATCGGTATAATTGTCACCTGCATGTTCCATAGTTTTTTCAATTCCCTAGCAAGGTCGAGGTACTTATCCTTCTTTTCACATACTTTATTATTATTATTATTATTATTATTATTATTATTATTATTATTATTATTATTATACACCATTTCTCTGGTGTTTGAATGATTGCAAGTTTTCGCAAATCTTCAGCACTCTCCTCAGTATTCTTGCTGAAGTATTGATCATGTTGCAGTGAAAGTTTCACCGGAATAAAAAGGTTAAAGAATCGTGTTCATTTCATTTTATATTTACAGCTATTATGCATTTGTTTCTTGAGAGTTTTGTATTTTTTGCACACTGTCCTATCGAATACAAATAATTTTCGACCATATATATTTTACTGATACATAGGACCCTTACAGGTTCTTACAATCCGGTTCAGTGTAGATCTGGATGTAATCACAAAGAGAAATAACTATACATTCATCAAGCCTCCAAAACCTCATCACCAGATGTCATTTAATATCATACTCTGGACACCGAATTTTGGAGATCTTAGTCCTCTATAAGAGATAATGTCAGAATATTTGTTATACACCGTAACTATGAATATTAATGGATATGTGTCAATCTTCATAACTACGTTGGACAGTATTGTGAGGTGGATATTGACTTAGTTGTAAACCACTGGTAGTGGATTACCTTCTTCACACCACTGGTGAGTATTGTATTTTGTTAATATAAAGATTTCCATCACATTTCCAACCCCTTTTTGGGTTATTTCTCATTCAATAACCTTTTGTTAGGTTATAACTCTATTCTAAGTCTCATAAACAGGATAATCTATTTAGCTATTGTTGAAAAATTTTAGCTAATTCTAGCACGTAAGTTCTAGATTTTTTATAATAACTATCTTACTTATGGCCTCATTTTTTTTCGACTCTCAATGTTTTTTTGTGGCGTGAGAGGTTTCAAAGGAAAATGGTGGAGACAAACATGGGATAAGGAAATAATGACGAGTGTACATCAAGAATAGAAAAAATCACTTTAGTTGTGGTGCTCTAACATTCCTCTAGATCGGTCTTAAAAACAGGGAGAGGTGAAGCACTATTCTTGAGTAGATGAAGATTAATGGATTCTTTTAGAAATTGTAGCAGCTTCAAATAAAGATAGATACTTATCCCGATGTTTAAGTTCTTAATTGCCGCTCTGAATGTAGCTCATTAAATATTTTCAAGATAATTTCCAAACTCTCTTTTGTGACCGTTTCTCGAACCGACCGTGAGAGTTCCTGCGTTTGATATTTTGTTGTCGGTCACACAGCCGGGCTGTAAGTTCGTTGCTGGTGAGACGTGGCCACTGTATTAGACTTTCTGTGTGATTCCACAGTAAGTTATTGTACTTCATGTCGTTAATGAAATTAATAGTCATCCTTGCTACACACTCATTATGCTTTTTTAAGTTATACCGAAACATTCCGAAATATCTATTGACAAAGAAGTGGTATTCCATACTCTGCAGATAAGCAGATTTGGAGCCTCATTATCAGATAAATTTTAGTACTATACCAAGGACGCCCATTTTTGTGTGGGGGGTAACCTTCTGCCGAGGATTAAGCTTATTTTAATCCCCGTTGACATGATGATGTTACTTGTGGAATCATGTACAGTACAACTATCTGACGAAATAAAGCAGAATTTCTTCCATGTTGTAGCTACGTCCATACTACTAGAGGAATATACTACATGGACGCTATCAAAATACACAGAGACAAAAGTAAATGGAATCTACAAAAGGATATTACTCGCTGTCTTGAACTTATCCCGAAAGTTACATAACAAAATAGCATCTGTATGGCCATCTACCTCACATCGCACAAACTATCCAAAATCTGACTTAGAAAACATGTCGGGTACTGCTCGAGAAGTAAGGAAAAGCTCAAAAGCGACGTTCTGTTACAGACCCCTGAACGTGGACAAATCAATCTCAGTCGACCATCAGAGACGTTCATTCATCATCTCTGGGTGGACCCTGCCAAGTGTGATATATGATAGATAATGGATTAAAAATGTGAGTCAAGGAAATTCGTTTAGATTGGTTACTTTGTTCTAATGGCAAATAAACCTTCCTGGGTAATTTAATCCTAAAGTTTTCCTTGAAGTAGAATAGAAGTCTTACCGTTTAACCCTTAGGTAAAGAAATAAGAGAGTTCATAGGATTCCCAAGGTTATTAGTTCGAAAGTGAAGTTAACAGCGGGACTCGAGTTCGAACTCACTCACTTCAAGGCCGCAGTTTTGTACTTGATTTATTACGCCATGGGACTCTTCTTGGGAACTTCGCGTTGTCAGGGTAACTTGATGATAATCGCAAAAAGTCCACTTAAGCTACATCGTTATCATTGTGCATTATGGATTAACAAAAGTTTCTACTTTGCTGATCTTTATAATCCTTCTCATCAGCAAGAGGCAAATTTGAAATCATACTCTAAATCAAACGTGGTACAAGGTTATCATAAAAGTCAGTAATTTTTTTGCATGCAGTTAAATGGTTTTATATTTTTAAATGATTTCATATTTGTATTTGGTTCATTGATAAAACCCTAACAGGTACACATTTTTATGTTTCTAGAATGTCGTAATAAGATTTGTTAACGGTAATACTATTAAAAAAGCTCTAATATAGTCAATAAAACAATAGCTATTTTAATTTGAAACTCAATAAAAATGCATGGGATGCGGTTATGTTCACTATTGATTTTTTGTATGTCTGAAAGTTATGTGCTTACAAACTGGCTAGTCCCTTTAAAAACTGTAAACACTCGTGTGTAACCGTTTCTCGTATCTATAGTGAGTTTTATAATTAACTAAATCAATCACAAGAGATAATGGTTACTTTTATACAATGTCTTGTCAATACCTCCAATTATGAACCCAAGAAAACTTCTTTTTTTTTTCTGGCACTAATTTTATATGATATGCAAGGGATTTCTAAGAGAAATAACTGAGGTGTAATTTCTTAGATTTCTATTTAAAAATTATTTCTCAGTTTAAAGATATATCATCGATACAATATATGTAACATGATATAGATAGTGCCGAAATATATGGATCTGAGAATAAAATGTGAAACAATGATGAATTGTAAGCTGTCTACTTTTGAAACGCCCAGGCTGACGTCAAAACTTTATAAAAACAAAAGTCATACCGTACAAGAAAGACATGTGATTTGAATGCAATCATCTCAGTTCCGATGTAACATAAAAAGAGAAATGATAAATTTCTTCTGGTGACAAATTCTTTGTTCATTTTTTTTCTGAGAAGTATGTTCTAATTTTCTGCCAAGGAAATATTTTCTTAGACTTGTTTTTATCAATTTGGATTTTTATTGATTTTTTTTTCAAACAACATATGACTCATCCGATATGAAGTTCTTGTCGAGGACAAGTCTTTATGAATCTTGTATTTAACTTTTTTTTTTATCACCAAAGCTAAATCTATGCATTTGTTTCGAAGCCTAGAGCATATTAAAGAGTTGATAATGGTTGATGAGGTTAATCAACACTTGTACAAATCGTTTTTTAAGCCGATAATCCTCGTTTATTTTCTTAGATTTTCTTTGAGACATTCTCGGTGAGCTGTAATTGGTGGGTTGGTTGATAGGTTTCTTGATTTTTTGGCTTATCAATACTTGTAGGTTATATAATGCTAAATACTTTTTATGCATATATTAAAAATTTAATTTGTGAATAAATAGTTTGTTGGTAACATCTTAAACGAGCCAAGTTTCAAGTAATGATAGCATGAATAGTTAAATTTAATATGGATTATTTATTTGCACTCAGTGAAATAGTGGCAAGAATTGAAATGTGACAGATAATTCAACAGTCATTTGTAATCACTCATTTAAATGGCGAAATAGTTCTATTAGATATACAGGTGGTACCCCATTAAGTAATACCACTCAGGGTCAGAGTAGACCTGAGAGTAATGGCAATGAAGAGGTAATCCATAGTTACAAAAGCTCCAGGGATAAAAATAACTATCAGATACAGCAAGAGAAGGGTAAGTATATATATATATATATATATATATATATTCAGAGAAGAAGAAGAAGAGAGAGAGAGATAGAGAAAGAGAGAGAGAGAGTGAGAGAGAGAAAGAAAGAAAGAAAAAAAGAGGTGTCTCCATAGCGTAGTGGCTAACTTGCTTGAATGAAATGTAATAAACGAGTTTGAAGTTTAGTAGTGCGATGACATTCACTTTTGGACTAAATCCTTAGAAAAATGAATAATTTACCTTATGTTCCGAGTTAGGCAGTTACTTTGCTCTCCCACAAAGATGGTTTTCGATTGAAATTAACCGTGAATGTTAATATGCAATTAAAGGATAAGCACGAACAAAACTAAACAACATTCACACACACACACGCGTGTGCGCATGTGTGTGTGTGTGTGTGTGTGTGTGTGTGTGTGTGTGTGTGTGTGTGTGTATAAATGTTCATTTTTGCTCATGGAAATTCATCTTTCAGCTTTTATTTGAATTATCTTCGCCTTCCTCTTAAGGACTTTTTCGGCGTCCCATGTTATCGGATTTGTGCCTTCCTATCTCAGCTCTTGTTCTCTTTCGACTAATTACACTTCGAATTACAAAATTCCCTTAAAATACTTCCTGTCTAGTAACAGAGTTTCCGTAGGTTGCGGTTGGAATTTACTTTTATTCTTGTGTTCCGTGACACTCTTTTAAAAAAGGCCATGGATACCTAAGTAAATTCATGGTCCTGTCTGTGGAATTAAGAGTACACTGACTGTTATCTTTACAGACGGTTAGGGGCTCCAAAAAAGGATTTTCCTGTATCTGAGAGTAGAGAGCATCTGATGCTCCAATTCTGGAGTTCGTCTGTGAGTTGAGTACATCTTTTTATGATATTATTTACAATTTCACACTGACCCGAATTGGTTGCAACAGTTCGAGCTCTATTTATGTATTGAATAGATCCGGCTGAAAATTATTAGTATTAGCTAGAAATGCTTCTGATCATATAAAAGTGTTCAAATAATTTATATTATACATCAGTTTTAGTTTTAGATAGGGATGCGTTAAACTATTGATCTCTGAACCACTTATTAAAACATAATATCAGATGATGCTGGTATATCCTAATAAAAGTCTTATAAGAAAACAATACACAAATAATATAGATAGAAGTGTTAAATATATGAGATTCCTTAACCTCTGAATACAAAATGATCCAGAAGGAGTTGATATGATGCAAAAATCAATAAATCAGTGATAGATAACCAGCAAGGCAAAAGAGTCTATCAAAGCAATAATAAAATTGAAAAATGGTTTATTTGTGGACTAATTCAGCCTAGTACGTTATATATATATATATATATATATATATATATATATCTTCAGTCAAGTAGATCCGGAGTAAGGAACAATTCAGTCAGGACAAATGAATTATTCAAATTTCGAATATTTAAGTAATCCTGGTAAAGATCTCAATGAAATAAATTTACAGAGCAAATGATAATATTTCAAGAAAAAAAACAATATTCGGTCACATAAGGATAACTAATTAATTCCATCCAGTTAAGCGCATTGATATGAATCATCAGATCCAAAAAGAAAATTTTTAAAAATTAAAAAGTAAAAAATAGAAAAAATAGATATAGATTAAAAAATATATATTTTTTGAATTGAAAAAAAAAGTTGTTTTTTTTTTTAATTTTCTTATTGGATCTGATGAAGCCCTGGTAAATATATTTCAGAGTCTTCGATTCACATTAATGCTCTTAACAGGACTGAAATAAATCTATTATCCTAATGTGATCAAATGTTTTTTCTTGATATATATATATATATATATATATATATATATATATATATATATATATATATATATATATATATATATATATATTTCAGAGTTATTGTTATGTTTCTTTTGGTTTTTCTTTATAATTGAATTACTTACATTTAATATATTGTTTGTATTTGACAGAAATACTTCATTTCATATAATGTTTGCAGAAAATGTATTTAAGTAGAGAAAAAAGAAAATATAATCGTGCTATGTAGTCCATTCCCAAATTTCTACGTATAAAATTACCCCAAATAGTCGATATTCCACTAAAATTACCAATCAATTGAACGATTTTTACATAACAATATTACGCCAACAGTATTTGAGATTGTGAATGTTTACCGTTTACAAACAAAAATGAAAATAGAGATGTACAGGATTGATTTCAGACTTCTAGAGAAATGTTCTGATTCCAGTATGTGGCAAATAAACACTTCCAAAAACAGATTTTCCTCCTTTATTTTCTAAGATTTTCTTTTAGACATTCTTGAAAAGCAAAAATTTCAAAACAGTAGTTGGTTGGTTGGTTGGCTTTCATGGCATATAGACGTGTTACATAAAATAACTACGCTAAATTTGATTAATCAAATAAAAAAGTTTAACCAGCAATATTATGAAGATAGCATTTGAGATCGAGTATATTTATGGTTTTAAAAGAAAAATTGAAAATAGTGGCGCACTGCATTAATTGTACCCTACAAGAAAAAAGTACTGATTTCGGTATCTATTATTGTTATTTTCTTTACTTAGTTTAAGATTATCGCAAAGTCTACATTAGTCACAAGCTCATTTTATGGTTGCTTATTTTTTTCATTAATCTTTGCTGAACTTTGTTGTTTTCTGATGAAATCCCAATAGATTTATGGCAATGAATCTCATCAATTTTGTAAGCCTATTAACATATTTGACGAAAGAAAGTCATCATTAACTCAATAAAAGTATTTGTGAAATTATGCATCTCAAAAGTCTACCTCATTACAAAGGTTGCAACTTGAATTTATAAAAAGTACGTATTTCAATTACTGAGATCGTAATACTGATTTACTTCTATTATAAGTTTCATATTCAAGATACCTTGTTTTAAAATAGACTCTAACAAACTGATATATTTGCTTCTAACATCTAGAGTTAGTATCTGCTATTTATTCATTGCATATATTTGACGCTGACGACGTGATCAATATGCGTCTTTCTTTTCAACAGTCATCGAATTCAATCTTTTGGGATTATAATTTCTCCAAATTATTACTCTTGCCGCAAGAATTTTATTTTTGAGTCCTATTAAAATAGAACAATTGGAGAAATACCTTTTTTTTGTTATGGAAAAAAATCAATCACACTAGATAATGGATAATTTTATAAAAAAATGTCTAGCTATTTACATTTAAATGATTAAATGGACGTCGTCAGTAGACATTTTATGAAGTTTTCCTTGATTACATCGATATGCCTCGCGGGGTATGGCAAGCAGGAATGACTTTTCAGTATTTTAGGCATTAAATTCAAGTTAACTCTGAAGTTTTTCTACATAATGTCTACGAAAAGGTTTGTAGTTCAAACGATGATACAGACTAAAATAAAAATTATAAGCATGAATTATCTATATACTTTGGGGTTGACACAAGGTTATGGGCACATAAAATAGAACAAGTTCAATTTGCACGCGAGTAGTTGTATGTTCATTTTGAATAAATGCTAACTGGTAAAGTGTGGATTCACTTCCTCCCCTTTCTGTGGTTACGATGTTAAAGAATATTGGGCAAGCAGTCTAGAAGGAAAACGAAAATCAAAAAGAAAACAAAAAAAACAAAAAAAAACAACCTCACACTGTAGACAAAGAAACGGCTTCTACCCAAGAATAATTATAGGGATGAACAGTTTACGATAATAGCAAGCTGTAAAGAAACTTGAATACTCAATTCCTAGAAGATACCATGCAATTTTCACTTCATTTTAAATAATGAAAGGAAACGAATAATCTGTTTTTCGTTTGAGGATTTCTGTTCCGCAACAGTCTATTGATCTTTCAGTTTATTCGTATGAAACAATCTACTTATTTATCTCTCTAAATAACTCACAATCCGATTCATACTTGATCATATCATATCATATCATATCTATCTATCTATCTATCTATCTATCTATGTATCTATCTATCTATCTATCTAAGACTGTTCATATCTATATATTAACTTGCATATATATATATATATATATATATATATATATATATATATGTATGTATATGTGTGTGTGTGTGTGTGTGTGTGTGTGAGAGAGAGAGAGAGAGAGAGAGAGACTCTAATCTTAGCTTTCTGAAATCGCAACATTTTTTTTTTACATGATTCTGTTTAGAGACTGTTCAGCTATCAGCACGGAGGAATGAACGATAGACACCAAGCAACAAATAAATCAGAAATTTCTGGCGCGATTGGGAAAACTCCACTACAAGCACTGGAAATGCTTCTGCAAGTCTATAGTGATAACACCATGTCACGCGCACGTGTTTTTGTTTGTCACAAAAGGATTTAAATAAAGTCTCCAGGAGCTGAAAGATAACTCCAGGATCAAAAGGCTGGTAAAAACCAAGACGGAAGTAATTGTCAAGAGGTTAAGTCTGGTGGTGTGTGATGATCCTATATACCAAACCCCTCCGCTCGGGCAGGATATGACACAAGGTCAGTTTTTTTAAGCGTAGTTTAACAGGTTTGAATTCTTAGTTTTCCTTCTCCTAGACTAGTTGCCTCACAAAGGCTGAAGAAACAAGTCTGTCCTACTATTTACCCATAGCTGGAGGGAGAATAATTGGATTCATACCTTTCCCAAGGATATTAGTGCTATGTGAAATGCAATCAGGCTTGAACAGAATTTGAACTCGTGTCGCCGTGTCCATTTCCTACGACGATAACCATTACACCTCGGGCACCTCCATCTTGGTGGTGTGTGATGATCATTGGCTGACTGTTCGAATGATTGTAAGTCACTCGGACGGATTTAGGCCAATGGAAAATCTGCGTTAGTTGTTACCACGAGAGGTTAATTATTATTAGAAAGAGCGGCAAATCCAAGTGTTTCAAGACCCCATAGAGCTAATTCAAACTGAACCAGTCTTGCTTTGTAGAGTCATCACTGTTGAGGAAACATTCATTTTTGACTACGGCAGGAAACTAAGCGCCAGACCTGTTAGAGTAAAACTTTGACGTCGCTTAGACAGAGGAATACAAGGCAATCAAAGTCTAATCATATAGATCACGATCTTTGATTTGAGGTGCATCGTAAGTGATTTCTTTTCACAGGGCAAGAGTCTCAAACAACAAGTAAATCAGGAGTTCCTGTGGCATACGCGTAGCTCAATGCGTGAAAAGAAAAGAGAGGTGTGGTAAAACATATTGTGGTTGTTCACCACAGCTATTTGTCAGGCGCCCCATCAAACGGTCGAGTGTAGTACAAGGTCTTTTTCAGGCAGGTCCAAGCATTGACACGCCCGGCATTCCCAAAAATAATCCGGGCCTCGTCGGCGCTCCGCTAAAAAGAGGCGAAAAAGGCGCCCCAGGCGATAAACCTAGCGCCTCCTAGTAGGGTTAAAGACTGATGGGACGACAGCCCTGAGGTTCAAGGAGCACCGATCTTTGTCCATGTTACATCACTGCTGTCTTTCAGGAATCTATGACAGACAGCCTCGACCAGTTGCCACCGGAACCAAGAACACGCGCCTCGATTCATGTATATGAGAAGACGGGTCGTTGAAGTGTATCTCAGCCTAGCGTGCAGGAAATGCTACATCTAACAATGCTGAATTTTACACCACAATACGCTGAGGGCCATTACAGAAGAATCCTTCAAGGACTTCATAATAGCGCGGGAAAGAAGGAGGGAAAGAGCATTAGACTGAAGGCAGTTTACTTTAGAGAGAAAACTACGTAGTTTGTTGTTTGGAATTGAAAAAAAATATATTTGTGACTCAAGTCTCGTTACTTTTCATACAGAACTCGTTTGTATGTTTGTTGAATAATGAGATTTCAACCTTCTCGGGTTATTTAATGCCAAGTCCATCCTTTCAGAAGGACAGTAGTGGTACTATTTAACCCATAGCACGGAGGTTAAGGGGCTTCATACTTTTGTGACGGTTACTGTATTTTTGTTCCGAGGTTACATTATCCTCGAAAGACGGGGAGAATCTCCGTCGACAGTAACCGTACCACCCAAGCTCTTAATTCTCCGTAACTAGTTATATTTTATTGATAACTTTGAAAACCCATATAACTAGTTAAGTATGAAGCTTGCGTATAGCTTTAATTTTTTTTTTTTAATACAAAAATTTCTCGGACGAAGTCCCATGTGACTGACGCGCTGCCTACTGCGCTACCCAGACCACGGACGAATGAGGATGTGTCATGGGAAAAAGGGCGACGTGATATAAATGACCACGGGGGGAATTCCGAACCGGACAAACAATATGACGCGTAGTTGTTTTACTTCTTTTCTTTATATATGCAACTTTCTTACATATTTTATTTTACAGAAAGCACAGTTGTGCAACAGAAAAACAAAAAGCAAAACAAATACAACCAAAAGAATATACAGACATGTGGAGGGCAAGCTGCTTTCAATAGTATTTGACTATGCCCTTCCAATAAGACAAAGTTCTTTTTCTTTTTTTTTTTTCTTTCTCAACTTGTTTTAAAATTATATCCGTATCTTGCTGCTCCCTTTACAATTAAAGGGAGGGAACTTACTCGTTCTTTCTCCTCGCTTTTACTTTTTTTTTCTTCTTCTTCTTTTAACGAAGAACAAAAGTCTCCCCTCTTTGTCTTTAAAGTGGTTATACAGTTTTAAACAAATGTTTTCCGCCGAAACTAGCTGCTAATGAACAACCTCAAAAATGTTTCTTAGGATAGTCTTGATACGGACCTTTATTTTGGTTACGTATATTATTTGTAATAAAATTTTTGACAAACCATTTTTTTTCTTTCCTTTCTTTTGGTAATTTTTTTTTCTTATATTCGTTAATCTCTTATTAACGAGTCGCAAGGCACCAGTTTTTCTTTTCTTTTCTTTTCTTTTACGTTGAGCCTCAGTTTCTTACCCAACGGAGTCGACGGCTTCTATTAGGCCATTCTGTGACTAGAATTTCCACCTTCACCGGACCACGTGAAAAGGCGACCTTTCTCTTCCTTAGCGAAGATTGGAACTGACATTTTGGGTTTCGTTCATTTTGGTGGTAAAACGCCCTCCCTGCCTCGACCAATGGCATGTCTTTTCCTTATCTGCATAAAGACCTTTACCCCTTCTCGGCTGGTCCTTCACTGTTGCTAGGGCTCGAAGACCCGCCGATCGCCTGCCCCACTTCCTGTCCTCATAGTAGTCCTTGCTTTCCTGCATTATAACCTTACCGTGGCCGATGGCCGTAAAACTTTTCTGAAGTGTATTTGTTGGTAAGGAAACGTAATAACGCGACTGGAGTTCGAACTCGCTTACTGATATTCCGCAGTCCAGTGACTTAGCCATTGGACACTCACTTTACTAGACTCGTGTATATATTATCTGAATATGTTGTTATTGGACATTTAAGTTGTCTTTTTAAATGTAATCATTATATACCTCGTCTTTATATACATTTTCTCTCAATTATAAACACAAACACACACGCACACACACACATATATATATATATATATATATTCGTTTCATTTATTTTGAATATCTTGTCTATCTATATATCTAATATATATATATGTATATATATTAGCTAGATAGATATCTTATATATATATATATATATATATATATATATATATATATATATATATATTAGATAGATAGATAGATAAATAGATATCTAATATATATATATATATATATATATATGTATATATATATATATATATATGATAGATATATAGATAGATATTCAAAATAAATAAAACGAATTAACTTAACCTATATGAAAATTGATATTATTTTGAAATTATCTTGCTGTAAATTGATGCATACACTGACCCACAAACATGTCGGCGCATAACATTTTCACATGATTATACTTTTATCCAAGTTTTAATGGTAAAACACAAGTGCTAAGAAGAGTACAAAAATCTAAGTCAAATGATTGTTAAAAAACATATAAAATCTATCAGAGAAAGAGCCTTTTTATCAGTTATTTGTGTATTTAATGATGTTGAATATTATAGATAAATATTTAGAGAAACGTCGAATTGAATAAAGTACACACATTTCTTTCAGTTCTGAAGTAAATAACTTTATGATATTTTAGAACACAAAGACCAATAGGTGACACTAAAAATATAAAGACGATTATGGATCAGAAAAAAGTTTAAAGAATGTCAGACAGACTGGGAGAAAGTAAGAAAAAAAAACAAAAAAAATCAAGTGGAGGAAAAAAATAAAAGAGATCAAGAGAGAGAGAGAGAGAGTGAGAGAGAGAAAGAGTGATGGGGGAGATAGATTAGATAATGTCTTGATCTGTTTCTATATTTCTCATTCTTTCTCAACTTTTGCTTTTAAATTTATCAGCCAACGTTTCTGCTTGTCTGTCTGTCACTCTTTATCACTCTCTCTATCTCTCCCTCTCTCTCCCTCTCTGCCTTTGTTTCTCTCTCTCTCTCTATCTCTCTCTCTATATTTCTCTCTCTCTCTATATATATATATATAACATCCCTTAACTGGAGCAGGATGTGATCAAAGGTTACTTTACAAAGCGTAATTTGATGAGTTAGAATGCAAAGTTTTTCTTCTCCTAGACCATTTGTCCTACAGAACCCAGTCTACCCAACAACTTACTCATAATAAAACGGATAATATAAGTAATCATAACTTTTCCAAGGGGTTTTGCACCCTGTGAAAAAGAAATGACCAGGGTTTGATCTCAGGTCACCATATCCATTTCCAACAAAGATAACCATGAACGCCTGATAGATAGCTAGCTAGACAGATAGATTAACCGTAATTGTTAGAATCTGAATTATATATTGCTGACGATGTATATATCTTTTTAAAAATTCTGGTGAATCTATATACATTTTTTTTATTTTTTTATTTTTTATTTTTTTTCATCATACAACGTGTGGAAGCACGTGCGATACCCTAGCCTCATCAGCCGCCAACCAGGGTGATAACACAGTTTCGGTAGCTCAAGGCGGTACTGCCACTCCTGGCGCTACCGAGGAGCTTTTGCCACCGGATAGGGTATTTAAAAAAAAAAAAAAACCTATGTATACACAAGATCAACTAAAAGCGGACATTACATTAGACGTTCGTTCATCTTCATTTTGGTGCAGTTTGTGATTTAAAAAAGCGTTTACTTACGGCCGTTAGATGTCATAGCAATCGTTTCTTGATTTTGCGTAATTACACGAGAATGGTGGTTACACGTGTATAACATTCGTGTTGAAATCCTTTCTATATCCGTTATCTTTTCGATTCGTTTTCTTTCATTTATGCGTTACTGCCCAAAAGCACTCGAGACAAACGTTATATATAATTCCGCTAAAAGATTTTATTTGTTGATCAATGGGCCCTCAAGATGGGTGGTGAGTAAAAAGAAAGCTCCTGGTCTAAGTTAGTCTAGGTAGCTATCTGATTACCCTTGGGCCACTAAATTCTTGGCTTGCAAAAAATGTCTCCAGGACGCTGATGGTCAGCAATGGGCTCGTGAATACTGTGGGGGTAAACCTGACTCATAGGCCCATCAATCGATTTACATTCTCCGGCAGGAGAATTACGTTCTTCGCACCAGCGCGCCTTGTGGATTCGTGTTCCTCGCAAGCTGTTGAATTTTCTACCGCAATCACACGTTGTAGCCGGGTACATATCCAGATCGTTACCGTAGGAGCAAGTAAGATGGGTGATATATTCTCCCTCCCCGCTACAGACACCCTGAGGGCATTTTTCTTTCATTGTATTATCCATATTTGTTAAAATTCCTGTCTTTCCAGGATGTCATTCCAACTTTCTGAAGAGTCACTTTTTCTTTCCAAAGAGTCATCTTGCTTTCCAAAATATATATATCTTTTTAAAAATTCTGGTGAATATACATATACATATATATAGCAAAATACATGAAATATTATCTTACACTTACAATGAAAAACTAGGTTGAAAAATATAGTATGGAATTTCTGATGGAAATATTTAATCACTTCCTCCCTCACGACCAGGATATGGCACAAGGTAACTTTTTTTAAGTGGCGTACCTCTGGTTGGATTCAGAGTTTTTCTTCTATTCTGGCTGCCTTACAAAGTGAAAAAAAAAAAAAAAAAAAAACAACTGTATACCCCTGTAGTTTGCGCAAAGGGAAAAAGAGACGCATTCATGCCTTCACCAAGGGCAATAGCACGAAGTGAAATATAAACAGCGTCATCCAGGTTTGAACTCAGGTCTCTGATTTCTTTTCCAACGACGTTTTCCCAAAAATATTCAAAAGTAGTGTATCAGCTTAGTGTCATACTCAGCTAACCCCCTTTTTTTTAGGTCGAGTTACCCATCTGAAGCGGATACTATCGGCCTATTCTGGGACTCACCGACACGGCAGCTTTACGAGTATACCTATAATGTTTAATGATTATAGAAATATAATGTTTATAGTTAAGTTGATTTTTTAATGGTTAGTTTTTTCAAAAAAATTAAATTGACTTCAATAAAAATTAACAGTGATATTTTTCATCAGTTCATTTTTAGTAGTTCATTTATTAATTTCTGTTTTGAAGAATTTTTTTTCTTTTTTGTTGAAATTTGGTTTGGTTTTGGTTTGGTTTGGTTTACTTCGATGCCATATCAATCACTGCTGGTTATAAAATGCCAAATCCCGTTTATGCATATATATTAAATATATATGATTTGTAAATACATTTTATAGGTAACATCTTTACAGGTCCATGAGTTCATTATTTACACACAGTTAAATGGTTCCAAGTATTTTTTATTAACTATTATACATTTGCTTGCACAAGCTTAAATGGTTCCAAGTATTGTAGGATAATAATCAGAATTTAGCATTGTTACTTGTTCGCACAAAATGTGCTGGTAATTTTAGTTTTAAATGGGTTACAGCTATTTTGTTCCCACATTAGTATTGCAATTTTTCTACGCAGTTATATTGTTTCAATAATTCTATATAAGGTTAATACTTCTATTCAATATTAATCAATCGTTCGCACACAGTGAAGTGTTTACAAACATTGCTATTCAACTCTAATAACTCTATTGAACACTAGTCATTCAATGTACACAGTCAAATGATTCCAATTATTGCTGGAAATCAGACCTAACCGATAAAATGAAACGCAGTTTCTTCCAGGCAGCGGTCACATCGATACTGCTATATGGCTGCACTACATGGACGCTAACAAAACGGCTCGAGAAGAAGCTAGACGGCAATTACACAAGAATGCTGCGTGCAATCTTAAACAAGTCCTGGCGGCAACACCCCACAAGACACCAACTGTACGGCTACCTGCCTCCTATCACGAAAACTATTCAAGTTAGACGAACCAGGCATGCAGGACATTGCTGGAGAAGCAGGGACGAACTCATAAGAGATGTACTCTTATGGACCCCCACACATGGCCGTACAAGAGCAGGACGACCTGCACGAACATACATTCAGCAGCTATGTGAGGATACGGGATGCTGTCCTGAAGACCTGCCTAGGGCGATGAACGATAGGGAGGAGTGGCGAGAGAGGGTCAGGGATATCCGTGCTACCAGCGCGATATGATGATGATGGTGATAATCACTAACAATCCAGTTAGAATTTGTTTACTGTATATCTAACATTTTGATTTGACATAAGTCAATTATTTGCCCACAGTTTAATTGCAGAACATTTATATTTGAACCATACATAAAACCCTATCAGATTCTACAACTCCTGGTCAATGTGAACCTGGGAGCAATGGCAATAAAAAAAAAACAATCCACATTTCCCAAAGCTCGAGGATTGGTGTGTCACTATCAGATTGCTTAATCCCATATTCAAAACACCTGTTGTGAAAGCCTTAACCCTCTGCAGTCGGTGTATTGTGCAGCCCAAGTCAAATGAGCTGAGTTAAAAGTTGAGAATTCGAGATTAAATTATCCACCTTATTCTCATCAGTTTGTATTTTAATAGTTTAGTCTTCTATTAAAAACAATAAAACGAGTAGAAAATAAAGATAGCAAACATAGCCTATAAAACAAAGAGATCATCGTCGCCGATTGAGTCGAAGAAATCAGACGAATAGACTTTCTGTTCAACTTTCTTTAAAGAACAAAATGTATGTGTGACGCACGTGAATTTCAAATAGATGATTCCTTTAAAAAAAAAGTACGATGTAATTGACAAAAAGCCATAAGAAATTAAATACTTACACGAAAAACTCGAACGGTTGATTTGAATTTAAAATAGGAAAACAAGTATACGAATGTTTTTCAATCCAAAAATCAAATCAATAAAAAATAAAGATAAAAGAAAGGTGATATTTTAACAATCAAATATCTACAACCGTATCATACAAACAGATGTCGCGGATGTACGGAGAGAAAAAATCAATTTTGAAAAGGGATACTAGGAAATAAAACTAGAAAACGAAACGCATAGATTATATCTCAGCACGTTGAAAAATATTTTTCACCAAAAATGATGGTAGATTTAGTGCAGAACAAAGAAACAAAAAGGAGAGAAGGCACACAGAAGCATAACGAGACAGTGAATGGGTGAGTTAGAGAGAGAGAGAGAGAGAGAGAGAGAGAGAGAGCTGAACGAGTTAAAACGATGCACTAGTAAAGCAAAAGCCTGGTGAGTGTTTGGAGTAGACATCGAATGTCAGAGACGGGGGTCAACTTCAGTTCGAGAAGAATATTAGAATTTCAGTTGAAGCATGAATTGATACATTTTCTGGCTTCGAAGAAAAGAAAAAAGAGATATCCTATGTGCGTAAAATTGTTCTATCAAGCTAAAATCCTCATGTATATACAGAGATTTACGCACACACACACACACACACACACACACACACACACACACACACACACACACACACACACACACAACTGATTCCAACATTCAAACACAAACTTGGATACAAGCAGATACACTCTGTATGTCCATCTCTCTCTCTCTCTCTCTCTCTCTCTCTCTCTCTCTTTCATTCTCTCTCTTTTTCTCTCCTTCTCTTTCTTTCACAAACACACACACACACACACACACACACACACACGCATATATATATATATATATATATATATATATATATATATATATATATATATATATATATTACATGGCCTTCTAAGGAACATAACATGGTAACTAACTAAAGTTGGTGACCGTAGTCAAGGGTGACCAGAAGGCTCCTTTTTCAATAGACTACTCCACCGAGGTGTAGGGGACGGGGCTACTCTTTTTCATGGATTCCTCCACTTTACCCTCGATACATACCTTATATTGAGTGTTAAGTAAGGAGGTATCAAGTACTAATTTAAAAGTTTTTGGTATGACGTGACCAGGGATTGAACCCAGGTCTCCCGAACCACCCGGTGTTAATAGTTCTCCTCTCAACCCCTCTTCTTTTTTTCTTTATGTCTGTCTGTCTGTCTGTCTGTGTGCCTCACTCTCTTTGTATATATATATATATATATATATATATATATATATATATATATATATATATATATATATATATAATACAAACGTGCCAGAAGCAAAAGGTCCCAAATGAATATACTTATAAATGATCATTGCATTATTCGTTATATATATATATATATATATATATATATATATATGTAAACCATCATCATTTCTTTCAGTTCGGCTGAAAACACTGGGTTCCCTGACTCTCTCTCTCTCTCTCTCTCTCTCTCTCCCCCCCTCTCTCTCTCATGCCTTCCATCACTTTAATTCACTGAACATTGTAAATCGTCAAGGCAACATCGAGTGTTTGCCTATAGATTATGTATGTACGTCTTTTCAGTTTGACTAATACTGGTGTATCCAAGTTTAGGAGTCCATAAGAGAATGTTCCTAATGAGTTCGTCCTTACTTCTCTACCAGTTTTATGCAGGTTTTGTTCGTCTAAATTCGATGATTTTTGAGATGGGAGGTAAGTGGCCATAGAGTTACAATTTTATGAGGTATTGCAAAATGGAATTATGCTTGACAGCACGTAGAATTCATGTGTTGTTCCAATCAAGCTTTTCCTCTCTGTGTTTTGTCAGTATCTATAAGGTTTATCCATACAGGAGTATGCACACAGCTACAGCTTGAAAGAATCCCGTTTTATTCTGTCAGACAAATAAGATTTCCAGATGATTGATAAATTGTCAATAGCATTAAAAAAAACCCAACTTTACTTGGCGTATATTGACAAAATTTTCAAAAGATGTAATGTTCCTGTCGATATATATATATATATATATATATATATATATATATATATATATAACTGGTCAACAGATTTTAGATGCTTGCCTCTTAAAATGGACGGAGTTCTTTCGAATTAAAACACACACGTACTCCCTTTTTATTTGTTGACAATGTGGTCAATGCCTCGAGGTGTTTTCTCAAGGCTATGAAGTAGGGATTCTGTTTCAGTTGGTGTATTCACAAAAAGTACTAACTCATCTACATAGTCTTTGTCTGTCATCGTTTCTTTGGAATGTCATCTACTTCGCGACTTTTTAAAAAATAGTTGTGATTATGTACTTATTTATTCTGTGAGGGTATTCGGACGTACATAAGACACATATAATAAATAAGCATTGTGTATAATTTTGAGTGTAAATAATAAAAGTAGTTTTACAAATATTCGTAATTCAGTCGTTTAAATGTAAATGATATACATTTCCTTGTACCCAGTGAAATTCTTTCCTTCTATATTTCAATGTATCTATCGATTATCCTATCTACTTTATATATTCACATATATGGACTCCCGCACACACACACACACACACACACACACATATATATATATATATATATATAAAATTCTACAAACTTAATAACTTTTTAGTTATTAGACATCACACTCAGCGTTTATATATGCTTTCGGCTGACGAAATAAATTATTAATCTAATTTATTTGAATGTAACTGTATTTCTCTCTTATTTCAGCTTGCAAAATCTTGAATGCTCTTGTATTGAGCATATATTGTGTTGAAGTTGGAATCGATATTGATATATTAGACGAAGAAGTTCGGATTAAATAATTTATCTATCTGTAAATATATTTTTATTTCTTTCGAAACCCGTCCAACTTTATGTTAGACTATGTTTCAGAACCCTTGGTCACCAAGCGGACCACGTATATATATATATATATATATATATATATATATATATATATAATTGTTATCAGCGTAAGCTGATGGTCTTTCACTGGGAATTCAAGTGACAACAAGTCTCCTCAAGTCTCTAAGACTCACCCCAAGTATTCTGGTCGATCTTTATAGTGTAGAAGACTTTATTAATCATTCAGTGACTATAACATAAAAAAAGTTAAGTTGGCGACTGTAGTCGAGGGCGACCAGAAGTTTCCTTTTCGATAGCTACAACACCAAGGAGTAAGGGAGGGCTTTTCCTTTCCCTGGATTGCTCCACTTTACCCTTGATACATACATAACATTCCTGAATGTTTTGCAAGAAGGTATCATGTGCCCTTTTAAAATCTTTGGTATGACGTTACCTGGGATTGAACCCAGGTCTTCCGGACCATTGGCGAATGTTCCATAGGTATCTAAGTATTTGTGCTTCTTTTCATTTTCTTTGAAACGTACACTATAGTCAGCCGGGATAACAAAGTTTAAAATTTGAGAGTTTTCTTTTCTTTTCTTTTTTTTTTTGATTATCCTAAGGTCTGGTCGTCTGGCCGAGATTATTATTATTATTATTATTATTATTATTATTATTATTATTATTATTATTATCATTATTCACTCATTAGAGCTATTCACATCAGCGATAGCCGATGGTGTTTCACTGAAGTCTGAGTGACAGCAAGTCTCATCAAGTCTCCAGGACTCTTCTTAGTATTCTGGCAGTTCTCAACAATGCTGTCGTTTGGATGGTCTCCACTCGTCAGTCAACCTCCAAGTCCTCTAGTCCCTTTATTATTATTATTATTATTATTATTATTATTATTATTATTATTATTTAAGTAATATATTGGTCATTTGTTGTAAACATTTTTATTCGGCTCTTCCACGTAACTGTTACTGAGGTTGATGCAATTGTCCCACCAGTGCATTAGCGTATAAATACTTTTTTAGATTCATCGATTTGGGACCTAACGAGATGACAATTTACATTATCCTAATCTTTAGCTTACCATCATGAACCAATGCTTAAACGCACGTCATGTTGTCTTTTTCGTTGAGGTTAATCCTGCAGAATTTTACTTCTCTATGTGAAGACACTACAACCAAACGATGGCTGCATATAGCCGTTCTCGATACACAGCAACGTGTTCACGCTGAATTAATGTTGGATCTCTGCCCTTACGGTGCGAAAATCTTATTACACGTCACAGCTCTATGTTTATCCCTCGTTTAATGGCGACAGTCATCTTTGTTGTAATATCCCTTGCGCATGCACGCAATATTAAATTTCTTCCGGATGTTACAAGATGTATTTTATATTCCCTGGTCAACTGGGCTTAAAAATTTCAGTGTTTTCATTTCAGTCAACTTATGCCGATATACACCATACTTTTCTTCTATCACTTGAACTCATAGATAGATTGATAGATGGTACAATATTAACAAAAAGTGAACGATATAATGATTATGTTTAATGAATATTCTTTTGTAAAAAGAACGCATGATTCTCAGTAAATAAAGGAATTATTTATGTAAGGGACGTTATGAGAAAGATTTCATTGCGGTATAAAAGATAAAGAATGGAGAAAATATTGAATGATATCTCTCTCTCTCTCTCTCTCTCTCTCTCTCTCTCTCTCTCTCTCTCTCTATACGAACAATTGAATTTCGTTTGACTATTTTCATAGATCTTAAATCATTTCATCAATTAATTGATATAATAAGTAAGTAAAATTGGCGACCATAGTCGAGGGTGACCCGAAGGCTCCCTTTTCGATAGCTACTACACCAAGGTGTAGGAGAGGGCGCTACTCCTTCCCTCGATTGCTTCACTTTACCCTTGATCCCTACCTTATAATGCTGAGTGTTAAGCAAGGAGGCATCAAGTACCATTTTTTGAGTCTTTGGTATGACTCGACTTGGGATTGAACCCAGGTCTCCCGGGCCATTGGCGAACACTCTAACCGCTAGGCCAAAATGAAATTATTGTAATTCAAGACACATATGTATTAGAGATGATAATATGTTGATGAGGAATTAATATAGGATTATATATAAATATATATATATATATATATATATATATACGTGTGAGTATGTTTGTGTGTGTTGGAATACAAGCGAAAGTATATTCACGTACACGCAATTATACTTTTAACAAATTCAAGTTTCAAAATATTTTGATCCTGAACACTTTTCTGATTATTCAGGTTTAGTGAAAAAAAGTTGTAAGTTGTTTCTTTTCTTTATTTTTTAATATTTGTTTGTTCTATCCAATTTTCGTTTTGGACACTTTTTCATTTGTTACATGTGATGCTGGCTTCTCTCTCTCTCTCTCTCTCTCTCTCTCTCTCTCTCTCTCTCTGTATATATATATATATATATTGTGTGTGTGTGTGTGTGTGTGTGTGTGTGTGTGTGTGTGTGTGTGTGTGTTATTTCTTCATTAATGCATATTTCATTGAACAATATAGACATGTTTTATCTACAAATTCTTGCATATGTCCTTTCCAGTAACTAAATTAATTTTATAGTATTCGGTTAGAAGTTGTTGATGAAACTCCCATACGTAATTATTTCCTGTGTACTTTCGGAGCATTCATGCTGGGAGTGTATTCTGCAAAAGCTGTGTGACCTTTGCATTTACCTTACTACCCTTTCAAATGTTTATTATTTATATTAGCGTGTTATTTTAGTCTTTTATTCGTTTCTATAAGTTGCAGCAGTTGAGAAAGTCATTTAAGTACATTAGCACTGGATTCGAAATTGATTCTACTGTGTTTGGGTCGTTTCATTCTGATATGGAGCACCTCAAGTATCTATAATTTTTATTCATATATTATTATTCTAATATTGTTGTTTTCGGTAAGAATTTTCCAAAACTTAATTTTGGGGCAGGTTGTGATTTTTTAGATGTTATGCTATTGAACTGGTATCAGATAGATGCATATTGAGACGTCTTGATAAGGTAGTTGATATAAAGCTAACGAATATACTCTTTTTCTCTGAGATAATTCTCCTAAAGTACATTTAAATTGAAATACATTAGCTTTTTGCAAAACCTTAATCGAGGAGGAGGAATTATTGTTAATAACTAAGCGGGAGATTTTAAATTTGTTATATTATATGATAAGTTTTTTTTTTGTTTATTAGGATCAGTGGGGAGTATATTTCTTTTAATCAAACATTTTAGAATATTCTAATCTAATTTATAAATGTAGAGCATTTGTTTACGACCGGGCAGAAAGGACTATGGTAACAATTAATTATAAGAGTTTTATCAACCAATTCCCTCTGGATACTATAAAAACCTCTCGGCAATAGGAAAGGACCTATACAAAAATGAGTAAACAAAACATGTCTATATTGTTTAGTGAAATATATATATATATATATATATATATGCTTTCTACAATCTACTTTCTGGATTTTTCTGTCTACCAGTCTCTGTCTCAGTCTCCGATTCTCTATCTCTCTCTCTCTCTCTCTCTCTCTCATCTCTCTCTCTCTCTCTCTCTCTCTCTCTACATATATATATATATATATATACGAATTATTTTTCTTTTTAAATTAGAGCTGGCAAACCATTAATAGCGCATACAATTGGGATTTGGATTATATTTCTGCAGAGAGTATGCTCAATTTAAGTAATGTTAAATAATAAATGGAAAAGGAACGGGATACATGTTTAAATATATTTGCTACGTTAAGTGTGCCTTTTTTTATCATTACGCCAACGGGTTATTACTTACCTGTCTGAAAATACTTTTAGCCAACAATTCCAACACGAAAAAAGATTGGAATTAAGTATATTTTAATCGGGAACAGTTGATTTGAATTCAGCGTTTTCTTTCTCCTTTGCTGGTTGCTGAACTTAGGCTACAGAAACATATTTGCTCTACTGTTAACTAAAATTGGAGACGAACAGCTAGATTCACGTCTTTTTCAAGTTCACTCTCGCAACATCAAATACAAACTTCCTTGCGCAGAATTTGTTTTTGGGTCACGGAATCTTTTTTATAACTATAACCGTTATAATAAGTATGTATCTATATGCGAATATAGATATGTGTATGAATACTGATATATTTACTACAGTCTCAAAGAATTACAGAGAACCCAATATTGTATGGGCTCGTCGTTCCTCCACTTTTATGAATTAATTAAGCTTGATCTTGTATGCATGACGTGTGAGGTCAAGGTGTAGGTTAGTGTAGCTATTGTGAAGTAGTTATAGCTAATATAGAATACAGACAAGTAGTATCACCTTTTGACCCTAATGAGTTTATTGGGGCCAGAAAGACGGGATACTCTATTTCAATGGTTGGCTCTGGTCAATATTTCTCGGGTGATATAAAAAAAGGGTATGCAAGAAATAGAGATGAAATAATGGGGTCTCACGGTGACTTAGGATAATGGTAACCATTTAACTGGGGGAATAAATTGCAGGAATAAATGCTGGTGCGACAAAACCAATCAATTCACTTACATCGTATTTTATAATTCTGTACTGCTTCCAAGTCTTGTCCGACAAATACATCTTTGTTGCCAGTTGTAAATCGTTGTTGCTCGTCAAATGGACCAGAACAAAAAAATGCCTCTGGACTGTGGAAGGCTGGTGCTTTGTTGCCTGGTAAGACTAATCCCATTGCATTACTTTCGAAGAGTTGGTGATTTGACATCACGTTTGAAGCATTTTAGGTAATTTACTTAATACTAAGCAGAAAAATGCAAGAAACAGTGGAACTGTCAGCTGTCCAAAAACATACGAGGATAGACATACTCAACAAGAACTCCATCAATCGGAAGAACCTATGGGACGTCAAGTAGTTCGAACTTTCAGGCACTTTAAGTTGTGAATTAAACTATATATATATATATATATATGTGTGTGTGTGTGCTAACACGAATATATCCTCTTTTTTATCAATCTCTTAAGATACTATTTACCAACCCCTCCGTTCGGGCAGGATATGACACAAGGTCAATTTTTAAGCGGAGTTTAACAGGTTTGAATTCAGAGTTTTCCTTCTCCTAGACTAGTTGCCTCACCAAGGCTGAAGAACCACTCCGTCCTACTATTTACCCATAGCTGGAGGAGAATAAGGGGGTTCATACCTTTCCCAAGGGTATTTGCCCGAAAGTGAACGTAATAGCGCGACTGGAGTACGAACTCGCGTACTACGATTCCGCAGTTCATCGCTTTAAACCATTACACCACGAGGACACCCCTTAAGATATCCTTCTTTCATTGACTTAGTGGGTAGGGTGTTCGCCAATGGTCCGGAAGACCTGGGTTCAATCCCAGGTCGAGTCATACCAAAGACTTTTAA